>OZ026531.1:45744183-46206633 GCA_964019695.1 Loripinus fragilis
CTTGTCACGCCCCTGAGACTCATTAGCTCGCAAAGACTTATAATGAGATGGGTTTTTTTTTTAAATCTTCTTTTCTATAACCATAATCCAACAGCTTGTATACTTAGTATATAGCAATGTAGGGTAATCCCCTACATGAATCATGCCAACCATGCCCCTTGGGTCCAAATTGACCATGCCCTGAAGGTCATTAGCGCCCATAGCTTGTAATTGGGAAAAAATTTAGAAATCTTCTCTGAAACCATGAAGCCTACAGCTTCTACATTTATTATGTGAAATGCATAGTGGTTCACTAAGTAAATCCTGCAAACCATGCCCCTGGGGTTCAAATTGGTAGCCACCACACCCGGGGGCCATTTGCTTCCATAGACTCATAAAAAATAAACAATTTTTTTTTCTTCTGAAACCATAAAATCAACTGCTCAAGCCAGTGGTTTAGGCTCATAAAGACTCTTGGTAGCTCACCTAAGCATTTTGTGCACAAAGTGAGCTGTTCTAATCACTCAAAGTCTGTCATATTGTCCATTGTCAACAATTTGCTGTATTCAGGGCTTTAGTGGAATTTTATCAAAAATCTTTTCTGAACTGTGTAGCTTTTACAATGAGATATACCAGAAACAGCTAAAAATGCTTTCCTCTATATATACTGGGTGCATTACAGGTGGCTGTAGAGGAGGTTAAATTTAGAGGTCAACATCAGAAGACAGCAGTTTTTAACGTATGATATAGTAATGTGACAATCAGTAAATGTCTTTGTAAATTTTTTCATAGTTATTATGCCCCCAAAGGTACTTTGGGAGGCATATAGTGATCGCACTGTCCGTCCGTCCGTCAGTCCGTCCGTCCCACTTTGTGTCCGATGCATATCTCCTATATCCTTTGAGTTAGGAACTCCAAATTTGGTGTGTGGATGCATCTTGGGATGGCGGATTGTCGTGTACTATTTTCGGGTCACTTTGACCTTGACCTCTGACCTAGTTTTTAGAATAATCGTGTCCGTAGCATATCTCTTATATTATTTGAGGTTGGAATTTCAAATTTAGTGTGTGGATGCATCTTGGGATGGCAAAGTGTCGGGTACCATAATTGAGTCACTGTGACCTTGAACTTGACCTCTGACCTAGTTTTAAGAAACTGCATTTAGTTTGGTGCATATCTCCTATATTCTTTGAGATAGGAATTCCAAATTTGGTGTATAATTGCATCTTGGGATGACAGAGTGTCACATACTACTTTCGGATCACTGTGACCTTGACCTTGATCTCTGACCTAGTTTTAAGAATTATTTTGTCCGGAGCATATCTCTGAAATGTTTTGAAATAGGAATTCCAAATTTGGTGTGTGGATGCATCTTGGGATGGCGGAGTGTCGCGTACCATTTTCAGGTCATTGTGACCTTGACGTGACCTCTGACCTAGTTTTTAGAATAATCGTGTCTGGAGCATATCTCTTATATTATTTGAGGTAGGAATCTCAAATTTGGTGTGTTTATACATCTTGGAATGATGAAGTTTCACATACCATTATTGGGTCACTGTGACCTTGACCTCTGACCTAGTTTCTAGAAACTGCATTGAGTTTTGAATAATCGTGTCCGGAGCATATCTCTTATATTATTTGAGGTAGGAATTCCAAATTTGGTGTGTAAATGCATCTAGGGATGACGGAGTGTCACATAACATTTTCAGGTCACTGTGACCTTTACCTCTGACCTAGTTTTAAAAATTATTGTTTCCAGAGCATATCTCTTATATTCTTTGAGATAAGAATTCCAAATTTGGTGTGTATATGCATCTTGGGATGGTGGAGTGTCACATACCATCTTCGGGTCATACCGACCGCGTAGCGCAGTCGGTAACGTGTGTGGCTACAGATGCGTGTCTGACTGCAATTCCAGGGGTCGCGAGTTCGATCCCGGCCTGGTCCCATACTTTCGTGGAGATTGATCATGAAATTATTTCTACGGTCATTCTCCTCCCTTCCGCTGATTCATTCAAGAAGGGTTGTTGTCAGTTACAAGCCAAAGTATGTGCACGAATTACTGGTTATCCGCTTGTTCAAGCCTTCCCAGGAAAAAATGTGGTTAGGTGAACTGACCGTCCCGCAATGACCATAGCTGTTGACTTGGGACGTAAAGCAACAAACAAAACAAAAAACAAAACATTTTTGGGTCACTGTGACCTTCACCTTGACCTCTGACCTAGTTTTAATAATTATTGTGTCCGGAGCATATCTCTTTTATTATTTTAGGTAAGAATCCCAAATTTGATGTGTGAATGCATCTTGGGATGGCAGATTGTCCCGTTCCATTTTCAGGTCACTGTGGCCTAGATTCTAGATGGCATCATGTCTGGTGCATAGCTTCTTTATTCTTTGAGGTAGGAATTTCAAATTTGGTTAGTGGATGCATCTTGGGATGGCCAAGTGTTGCACACCATTTTTGGGTCACTGTGACCTCTGACCTAGTTTTTAGAATAATCGTACTGGAGCATTTTTTTCATCATTATTTTAGCTAGGAATCCCAAATTTGGTGTGTGGTCTTGTAATTGCAGAGTGTCATGTATCAGTTTTGTGATCTTGACCTCATTTTTAGAATAATCGCGTCAGGAGTCTATCTCATATATTATTTAAGGGAGGAATCCCAAATTTGCTGTATGGATACATCTTTGGATGCTGATGTGTCACATACCATTTTAGGTCACTGTGATCTTGACCAACGACCTAGTTTCTAGAATAATCGTGTCTGGAGTATACCTCCTCTATTATTTGATGTAGGAATCCCAAATTTGGTGTGTTGATTCCTCTAGGGATGGCGGAGTGGTGCAAAAGATTTTGGGTCACTTTAACCTTCACATTGACTTCTGGCCTAATTTCTAGGTTTTTCGTGTCTGGAGCATATCTCCTATATTACAACTAACTTTCCTCAAATGTGTCTTATGCTAGACCAATTCCTTCGGGGGCATTCGTCACGTGACTGTGACATTTCTTGTTTACTATACACATGCTGAAAAGCTTGAATGTAAAGTTTGCAAATTTCAATATAATCACTCAAAATTGAAAAAAAAATATTTGTATACTAAAGCTATACACAAATGTTTGAATGAGAGCGCAGTAGCTCAGTGGTAGAGTGCTTGACTCGAGACCGAGGGTCTGCTGGTTCGAGCCTCACCGGCATCACTGCGTTGTGTCCTTGAGCAAGACACATTAATCCTAGCTGAATACTGGTTCAACCCAGGAAGACCTGTCCCTACATAGCTGAAAGATTGTTGATGGGACGTAAAGAACAAAATCAAACAATCAAACAAAGGTTTGAATAAAACCAAGTTTCTCCGGCGAGTACGGTTATGTCAGGGAAATTTGGATTGACATCAGGGAAAAGTCAGGGAAATATCAAGGAATTCTGTTTTGTCAAGTCTGTATGAACCCTGGATATGGGTTGTAAAAGTAATTTTTGCTGAGACACATGTTTAACATCTTGGTTATCAATTATGAGGTTTAAGAATTGTGCATCTCGTAATTTATATCGGGTACCTAGAACCATATATGTTGTTTTGTCAAAATTTATATGCATTTTATTTTGTTTGCAACAGAGATTTTGCTTTATTAATGAGGATTGCAATTGTTGGATTTAGGCTATTTATTGCAAGTTTGAAAATTTTGGGCCCAAGTCCATCTAATCAAGTGGCGTTTGATGGATCCAAGGCTTGTATGTATGATTGTACCTGCTCAGATGTCACAAATAGAATATTAAAGTAGACATCAGATTGAATTTTGTCATTTTTTAAATTGATTTGAATTAGTAATGTTTACTTCATAGTCATTTGAGCTATTTTCATTATTTAGAATGGTAGATACAGATGTAAAATACTCGTTTAACTTTGCTGCTACCGCTTGAGAGTTTTTAAAACTATCTCCTTCGATTTCTATTTCATCAGGTATGTCATTTTCTGAAGATTTTGATCCATTGTTTATAGCGCGTAAACTAATTCCATAGTGCTTTCGAATCTTCTTGCTTTTCAACAGACACTGTGAAATGCTTACGTTTTGCATCGCGAATCAAAGAGCTTACTTTATTTCGCAAACGTTTATACTGTGACCGCCGTTTTTGACGCTTACACCAATCTCTGACTTCGTGATAGGTCAATAAAACTTTTTATTATATACCGACCTATAACTGATATGACTTTAGAACTGTCTGTTTTCTGGCCATCTGATACAGAAAGCCGGATCAACGAACTGAGGTTTTCTGAATCTATATCACTATCCTTTAAAACGAGGCTAACATCGGTTACCTGCTATTGCGGCGACGTTACGTAAAGTAAATGGCAAGCATGGAACCAAAGACAGAAGACATGTTGACATGACGTCAAGAAACGTAACGTTATGGCAAACGTTCCCGCAATTGTCCGGGATTAAAGACCAAAACAGGTTTTAAAATCAGAAAGAATGTCAGTAAAAGGCATATAATAAACATATTATCATAATAGGAAGTTGATCTGGCGTACAATATCACGTCTCGTGGATGAGGCCATACCGTTGGATCACCCTCGCCGCTACGCGTCTCGGGTGATCCGATTGTATGACCTCATCCACTCGACGTGATACAGTACGCCAGCTCAAGTTACTATTATAATAATGTGTATGTGTACCATTCTGGGAGGCGATTGCATTTTACTCTTCGACGTTTTACAGGCGCATGTTTATCAAGGTGTTTCATAATTATAGAATGGAGGGCCACGAAATCTTCACCAACTGTGTGATGGTTTGCCACAAATCGCTCAAGATCAGTATCAAGATCAGATAAGAAATGTGCATCATCAAACTTTTTAAAACAACGGTAAGACGATGTTTTGTGTTTTTTCTTGGGCATTTTGTAATTTATTTTTCTTGTGAAACAATCTGGATAGTGGTCACTTATAGCGTATTAGGGCACAAAACATTCAGCTATATTCCCTGGTTCTGTGGTATACACGTGGTCAATGATGGTAGATGAAGTATAAGTAACCCGTGTTGGTTCAGTAATGAGTTGAGAAAGTTCAAATTTAAATTTGCCCAATTACTATTCGAACAATGTTTGAAATCAATATTTATATCTCCCATGACCAAATATTCTAACCCAGTTGTTTGAGCGAGAGAGAGCTCTTCCTCAAATAAATCAATCTAGTCAGCACATGCATTAGGGGTCGATAAACTGAACAAATTAGAAATGGGATAGAGTCAGTAAGCGTTACTTCAACCCAAATGCTTTCAATTTGTGACACTTTTAGATCAATTCGACGCTTGAGGGTCTTAGAATGCCGGTAATATAATAATAAACCGCCTCCTGATTTATTTTGCACATCGGTTCGATTTTTGCGAATGAAGTCAAAATAATCAATTGAAATGAGACTATCTGGATGGTGTTTGCCTAAAAAGGACTGAGGTTGGCGCGCCGTTAAACCGGTTTAAGCCCTCCAGTAAAATATTTTACTGACCGTTCCAAGGCGGTACTTCTTTTGTGGATCTTTTATGTTTTTGTTCTGTCCGGTGTTTGCTATGTCTTGCATGAATAAACTTAAAGCTCACAAAGCCCACCATTTGAGAATTCCGTGCCCAGAAAACAGCTTCTGCCGATACCCAACCATGTATAAAAGAGCCATCTGACTCCACACTGACATCTGACCCTCTACCAACCTATGATGAAGCAATGACACAAGACACAACATAAATAAACTTAAAGCTCACAAAGCCCACCATTTGAGAATTCTGTGACCAGAAAACAGTCTTCTGCAGATTCTTAGCCAGGTGCAAAAGAACCATCTGCCTCCACACTGACATCTGACTCTCTACCAACCTATGATGAAGAAATGACTCAAGACACAACTTACATAAACTTAAGTCTCACAAAGCCCTCCATTTGAGAATTCTGTGCCCAGAAAACAGTCTTCTGCAGATTCTCAACCATGTATAAAAGAACCATCTGCCTCCACACTGACATCTGACTCTCTACCATCCTATGATGAAGCAATGACACAAGACATAGCATAAATAAACTTAAAGCTCACAAAGCCCTCCATTTGAGAATTCCGTGCCCAGAAAACAGTTTTCTGCAGATACTCAACCAGGTGTAAAAGTACCATCTGCAATGAGTTTCTTATTATATCACATATTTTTGTCTTTCTCTGCCTTTTATGGGCGCATTTCATGTTTTCATTGTCAAAAATGAAAATGATTTACATAAAAACATTATTATTGTATATGTTACATTTTAATGAAAGGACCCTGTGTTTGTTTTGTTTGTTTGTTTGATTTGATTCTTCACGTCCCATCAACAATCTTTCTGTTATATAGGAACGGGTCTCCTTGGGTTGAACCAGTACTGAGCTAGGATTAATGTTCTTGCTCAATGACACAACGCAGTCACCTAAGTGAGGCTCGAACCCGAGGCCCATCGGTCTTGAGTCAAGCACTCTACCACGGGGCCACTGCACTCCCTTCTTGTTTTTGCAACATGTTAAATTGAAATATAATCAACATATTGTAAAAATGTGGACAGTTTTTGTGTTGAAATGGTATCTTGGCAAAGATCAGAACATGTTAAAATTTGAATTCCAAATTTGTGGACAGTTTTTGTGTTGAAATGGTATCTTGACAAAGATCAGAACATGTTAAAATCTGAATTCCAAATTTGACGGAATACAAAACGTACAGTAGAGATATTGAGGTACGTGACATAAAAATGAAAACACATACACTATCCTAGTACCAACAAAGTAAGTAAGGGTGCAAAGATCAGGAATCGATACAATCAAGTACCACACCTGACCCAAAATCCACTTCAATGATAACGTTAATTCATAAAACATTTTAGCGTTAGTTACATGATATGCCAATAACTGAAGAAATTTTTATATAACAGGGTGTCCTCAGGTGTGGTAGTGATATCATACATGGCATCATAAATTCACAATGAAACTGCATAAAAAATAAATTCACAATGAATATAGAAGTCATGCCAAAGCCAATAATTCAGCGTAATACCAACAAATTCAAACGTGGGCAGACTCCCATGTTACATTCCCATATCTTGCATGAGCCCATTCCGCGTGAAAAGGGCACAACACTTGTTTCAAGATAATGGGTGTTACCTCTTGAGGATTTCAGGGCGATAGGCAGAAGTTTTTATAAATCACAAAAACCCATGACTTTTTTTAACAAAAAGCCAAATATCACATGTATTTAAATTTTCATTTTAGATTTATGCAGAGTTTCACAACATGTTCAATAGAATTATTTAAAGCTAGTTCAAAAATTGTTTCAACAAAAAAACTTTTGACGCCGTGTATATATAGTGTGTTACACAAGCACTGGTACAGTAAAACCTGTCTTTAGCGGCCACTCAAAAAGAAGACCAAAAATTGGTTTTCAAGACCGAGCACCGCTAAATGCAGGTCAAAAGTATTGCAGAATGCTCCAAGAGAGCATTCTGCAGTACTTTCGACCTTCAGTAAGTTACCATTTGTCTTTGTTTGTTTGTTTGTTTGATTTGATTCTTTACATCTCATCAACAATATTTCAGTTAAACAGGGACGGGTCTTCCTGGGTTGAACCAGTACTAAGCTAGGATAAATGTGTCTAGCTCAAGGACCACAATGCAGTAACGCCGGTGAGGCTCGAACCTGCGGCCCCTCGGTCTCGAGTCAAGCACTCTACCACTGAGCCACTGCGCTCCCTACCATTTGTCATAAAGACCGTTTTTGGGTCTTTTTTGAGTGGCCGCTTAAGACAGGTTTTACCGTATTTCAGCAAAAAAAAATACTTATGACGCCGTGTATACATTGTGTGTTACAGAAGTACTGATCCAGTTATTCAGAAGTCAGTTTAAAGTCAAAAACGCACTTCTAATAAAACAAAACCAGCTCATTCGATTTTGGTTCTTTCAAATATATTGCGATTGAAGGCTCATACGAGTCTGTTCTTCCACACAGGCAGAGCCTTCACTTTGCATGCACGTTATACCAAAGTACAGTAAAACCTGTCTTAAGCGGCCACTCAAAAAATACCCCCAAAATGTTTTCAAGACCGAGTGTCGCTTAATGCAGGTCAAATGTATTGCAGAATGTTCCAAGAGAGACTTTCGACCTTCATTAAATTACCGTTTGTCTTAAAGACCTTTGTTTTGTCAATTTTTGAGTGACCGCTTAGTGTAAACAATATTTTACTAACTTCAATTCAATTACAAGTATACAATAGCATGATAAACAGAGAAAAGATCAACAGGATTTGAAAACAAACATAAATGCTTATACTTATCATCTCCTGTGACCACTGAAGACAGGTTTTACCGTATTTCAGCAAAAACAAATACTTTTGACGCCGTGTATATATTGTGTGTTACAGAAGTACTAATCCTGTAATTCAGATGCCAGTTTAAAGTCAATAACGCACTTCTAATAAAACAAAATCAGCTCATTAGATTTCGGTTCTTTCAAATATATTGCGATTGAAGGCTCAGACGAGTCTGTTCTTCCACACAGGCTCGCCAGAGCCTTCACTTTGTTTGCACGAAATATCAAAGTAAAGTAAAACCTGTCTTAAGCGGCCACTCAAAAAAGAAAAAAAAATGGTTTTCAAGACCGATTATCCCTTAAAGCAGGTAAAAAGTAATGCAGAATGCTCTAAGAGAGGATTCTGCAATACTTTCGACCTGCATTAAGGTATAATCTGTCTTTTAGACCTTTGTTTTTTGTCTATGTTTGAGTGGCCGCTGAACACAGGCTTTACCGTAGTTGTACACTGTAAGAAATTAACTAAACTGTCACTGATTTTTGTTTAAATTTGTTGGCAGCTTAACTGTAACTGATTCATGTTTAGATTTGTTGGCAGCTAAACTGCCACTGATTTCGTTTTAAATTTGTTGGCAGCTAAACCGCCACTGATTACGGTTTAAATTTTAAGAAAGCGTAACCGCCACTGATTTCAGTTTAAATTTGAAGGCAGCTAAACCGCTATTGATTACGGTTTAAATTCGGTAACAGCTAAACCGTCACTGATTTCAGTTTAGATTTGGTGGCAGCTAAACCGCCACTGATTTCGGTTTAAATTTGGTGGCAGCTAAACCGCCTCTGATTTCTGTTTAAAGTTGGTGGCATCTTAACCGCCACTAATTTAGTGTAACCTTTCAGCTGATTAAAATTATGTGTTCTAATCAATTGTATTGATCCTGAGAAAAGCTACAACAATAACAGGTAGAAATGTATGAAATTTTACACTAAAGAAATGTTAGTCTCACTGTTATGGTAGTGAATAAGTATAAGTTTAAACCATAAGAAGTGGCAGCCCAGCTTAATCTGAGTTTTACAGTGTATGGTTAAGCCTGTCTTACAACCATGCAACTACCAGCTTAGCATAAGCATAGTTCAAGAAATCAAATTTGATGATATAGCTGCCATGTAAATATAAACAATTTCCCCTATAGTGACAGGTATTTTAATATTGATTGGCAATTTGAGATGTTTAGAAGAGGAAAGCCAATGGACATGATACTTGTTAGGTGTATATTTCAAAATAAGTTTCCATAATTTCAGTAACATATTCTGTTGGTACACATTGGAATTGCCTCATAGAGGCAATTCCAAGGTGCACCTACAACATATGTCCATTCAATAAATGATTTTTTTCACCATAAAACGTGTTTTGCACATACTTCTTTGACTACTTTTTATGTTTCAGTGTAATGAGTATGTAGAAATGAACAAGTTTCTGTGTAGTCTGGCATGCACCTGGATAGCAATAATGGATAGCCAATATTATATTATTGACAGCTTATCTTTAGATGTTTCATTGGAATGAAATGCTTACTCGGTGGTTGGTCATTCAAAAATAGACAAAACAAAGGTCTTAAAGACAGATAACTACTTAATGCAGGTCAAAAGTATTGCAGAATGCTCCCCATTGGAGCATTCTGCAATACGTTTACCAGCATTAAGCAATTCTCGGCCTTGAAAAATAATGATGGATCTTTTTTGAGTGGCTGCTTAAGATAGGTTAAAATACTGTTTGATAGAGCTATATGGATGGCTTGCCCTAACTAGATATGCATGAACCTTTTCCACGATAGGTACCATTTCTTATTAGCTGGCTCCTTTCCAGAGATAATTGGTGTCACTTTATGTTCCATCAAAGTCAAAGAATGCCTTGCATCTGAAAAAAATAAAACAGCAATAAGAATAAAAGCGCTGCTGGCATATATCATTGCGTTTAATGCAAAGACAAGACATAAATCAAGGGTAATAACTCAGATGAAAATATATGAAAAAAAAATAAGTGCAGTTGTCTCAACATAGACACGCCAAAGCATACACATAGTTTCATCAAAGTTACACCACGTTCCTGAATCAAATAGATGTAAATGAAAGCCAAGTTGTATAAATACATAGAGGATCTTACATGAGTGTTCATGTTTTATTGAATTTATTAAACGAGTTGGAAAAAGAGATAAAATGCAAAGCTTGTCGAGCATTTTATCTCTTTTTTCGCAGTAAGTTTAAAAAATCCAATAATACAGGAGCACGAAGGTTAAATTCTAATTATCACATAATATGACATTAAATTACTTGAAAATTACATGTTTGGCGTGGTCAAGATTTTGCCACTTTTACGCAACGTTAAAATGGACGTAATTACGTAACGTTACTAAATATGTAAACCACTTGTGGTTGCACTCCACTTTTAGCTTTTCCATAGACGACAATTAGGCCATGAACCACTAAGGGTTTTGCTCCCCCAGGGGAAACTTTGTAGACTATGTTTGTCTTAAAGCGTAACATCTAACGAGCTTTTTGCAACATGTTGGCCATCTGTAAGTTGGGGCGTTGGGGTGCTACAGCGTGCTTAATAGGTTACCCCTCATTATTTTAAAAACAAAAATATAAAACTTAGGCTATTAAAGAGGTACTTGAACTATTCAAATTGGCTAAACAGTCGTGTAATATGTAAGAATAGTTAATTCCCTGCAAATACTGATATTTATTAGATTAATTTAGGCCATTATGGTCTCATTTACGTCACATTTTCAACTACACTCTATAAATCATTGATATTTTGTTATATAGTTTCTTTTTATAAACTTCTACATAGATATTTTAGATTGAAATATCATGTCTCTAAAAGACAACTAACTGACCATTTCAAAACTGCAAACAGCTTGCTTCTATCACAAAAACTCCAGAAGTTATAAGCTGTTGAATATGACAACCCCTAATAAAATGTTATGTACAGTAAGAACCTTTTCATTTAAAACAAAGCATGCTATTCTTTATGTAAGCTTTTAAACACCATATATGAGCATTATATTGATAAACAAGGGTAAAAGGGGTAATTAAGCATTGTTTCTGGCGTAAAGTATCAGTTCTTTGTTGTTGTTTTTTTGGCAATATGTAAAGTATGTTATACACTTTACGGCTTTCTATATATTGATTAATTTCCTAAATGATGCATCAAAGGGTATTTTATTTCATTTTAGAACTGATTTTTGTGTTAAATAGACTTAAAGATACTAGTTTGTCTACAATAGAATTTATCGGTTCTTATAAAGAGACTATTTCATTTTGTCAAAGCATATTTACTTTTGTGAAATAGTTTCTTTTAGAACTTAAAAAAAGGAAAATGTCGATTTGGCCAAAGTTATAGGTCTTAAACCTCATTAACAAAGACAATTTTGCTTTCAAATACCACCTGAATAAGGATGAGGTCCCATGCTCTGTCAAAATTGTTAAAGTAACATATATTACCATATAAAATATATCATAAGATACTACATTTGTACTCGTATGTATGGTAGATTTAGATTTTTGTATTACTTATCTGAAGAACACTTAGTTTAATCTAGTCACTTAATCTAACGACAACCAAAATATTTTAGTGTACACAGTTAACTGCTGCACAATTTGTACAAATATAGAAACACAATACACGATGGTATTCCTTGTATATTTTGGTTCATCTTCAATGACAAAAACTTTTTACTACATGTTGTATGGTAGGTTGTAGCATACAAAACATTTGTGCTATTATAACCCAGATACGATCAAGTATTTGTAAGTTGGTAGAGCAAAAATGATTTTTGTTACATAGAAACTATGCTTTATAAGTGTATGTAAGCATACGATGTTTGCAGAGGCTGTCTATAAATTTTATACTGATATTGTTGTATTTGCGTATACATAGGTTGATGCATTACTTTACTTTTGGCTTTTAAATATACTTTAGTTTATCTTCAGCATAGCTTTCATTGTTTAATGGATGAAACTGATAATTATATCAACATAGTTGATCTGAACAATTGCTTAAGCATGTAAATTTTATAGGTTAATGGTTTATCGAGAATAAATATTTCTGTGTAATGGGAAAAATAAGTGAAAATGGTGTGGAGTTTACATGCCAATAATCACAAGTGATATTATCATATCTAAGAAAACAAATCAATTGTTACTTACAATACCAATTTAAATTTATAGGACTTTGTTTGCCAGAATAAGGCCAGACCGAATTAGACGTTCAAGTTGATGTAAAAAAAGATTCACAATGTTCATTTAGACTGTTGGATGAAAAAGCAAAATATTTAAAGTAAAAAGTGCAGTCATGAAATCTTATTTACATGTATTGGTAGTTTTAGCAATTACTGCTAAAATAGCTGATGCTATTTTCCACTATACAGAATGTGACATGACAAAATCATAGTAAAGCGTTATATGGATATTACCAATAAGAATGAATTGCAAACACACCAGTGTATGGATTCAAGACATATGCAAAAGTCAACTGTTCTGACAAAAAAGTATTGGGAGAACACTCTAGTAACTGACAAAAACATATTGGGAGAACACTCTAGTAACTACTCAGTATAAAGTTTGGTATTGATGATAGACTTACATGCAATGCTAACAAAGTATACATGTACATGATTTTGGTGATAAGTATCTATGCATTTCTTATAACCATGGGTCTTTTAATTTAATCATCTCCAAAGCAAATCTTATTCTTTCACATTGAAAAAGGATACCATAAAGGTCAGATATTGACAGCAGTGCGACTTTAAAGACTCTATTGTCATTTATGTTACATGTTTGTATGATATAGTATATGAAATGTTGAAACCTTATATCAGATTTGTTTTTGACAGTATTGCCTTGAGATGAAAATATAATTGTTGATCTCATTTATTGTAATTTATAAAGCGCCCAAATGAAGATTTGACTAGCACGTGATATTTTGGTACTTATCACATATTAGCAAATATATTGGATCAATTGATAGCCATGCTGATGCAGTCGAGCTAGCCAAATAAATTCTGGTCTGCAGCTATATATCCATACTTTGTGGATGCAGACAGCAAAGGCTCTGGTGCATATTTACAAGGCTTGCCTGAGCCCTCATTTCTTGACACTGCAATGAGTACTTAGGTACCAAATCAAATGTGCTGGCTCATTTGATGTGTTCTCTGTTACTAGTTATAATCTATTTGCTTGATTTGAAATATCCAAAGGAGTAATTGGATGCAACTTTATAACTATGATCATGTTCCCATTTGTACCAAATTTAATATATAAAACAAAATTACACTGTTTAACTAAGTCTTATTGACAGAAATAATTCAAATAACAATTCGCAATGAACTGTTGAAACCCTTTCATTTTAGTCATGTCTATAATACAATACTAACAATGCAAGGGATCTTTTCTAAGCATTAACTTATCTCTTTTAAATATATGATTAAATTGAACATTTTGAACAAATTCTGCCCTAGCTACTGTAGCTGTTTAAATGCTTCACAAAATTGTAGAAACAGGCAAACAGATGAGTGTAATAATCTCCTTAAATACTCTTGTTATGCATGTTACCAAGGTTATTGTTTCTTTCTTCGCCAAACTAGACATGCTGATTACTACCATAGGTATTATAACCATTGGGACAGGCATGTTGGGTACCATATTTGGGATAGAAATTGTTATGATTAAAAAGAACTTAAGTTTTCATTGAAAGGACTAGGGATAACACCTATATAAATTCTTCATTTCTCAATCTTAACCATACCTGAAATGACTTAAAATTTTACAAATTGCCAGCTAGCTTTCATCCTTAGTTGTTTTCATTATAAAAGTTGTTGTAATCAATAGCTTATCAACTGTATATGTGTTTGGTTGGCTGACACTTTTGGTAATATATGTTACTAAGGTACTACATGTCTAAAATCCTGTTTCGTCTAAACTGAACTGTAGACAGTATAAAAAAATATCTTATATATATCTTTTCATGTATTAAATTGAGTTAACACATACAAATGTCAGAGATAAATGCTATTATTCAAGCATTTAAGAAACATGATTTGATTATTAACTTAAGTAGTATCTATAAGTGATGTTTACGGATTCGATAAAAAAAACCTCTTAATTGAAATAGCATTTATGTGCGTTGAGTTCATGTTACTTCCTTTACATCACATGTGCTTTTGTCAGAGTTTGATTTAACTTAAATTTTATGTTAAAAAGACACTTTTGATCATTTCTCTCATTATTGAGCCCTAAAATGGCAGTAATTTACGCCCATTAGGATTTTAAACTAATATAATGCTATTTTTGCATTAAATGAGTGTTTTCAAAAGAAAGAAACGTATGTAACAGTAATTCAAAGTTCCTTAAATGTGTTTAAATTATACTGCTAGTCATTAACTTACAATTTCAAGATACTATTGATTTGTAAGAATAAGGAACAATTTTTAATATTTACACTAAAGGAGTTCCTATAATTTAAAGGTAACATAGTAAACTCTGCAATTGCATGGTAACTTTCAAGCCCATAAAGAGCTAACATGCATTATTTTGTGGCCTATATAATGTGGGTTTTAGAAAATTATAGTGTACAAAACTCTTCCTTGGGGGTATTTTGGCAGCACATGGTCTAGTGATTGCGCAGGGCTAAATTGTAGTTTATTAGAAATAAAGTAACGTATATAACTGCAACATAGTATGCCAATGTTGCTTTAAAGCATGCTGGCTATTTGCTGCATTTAATGAAGTGTTTAAGACAATCAGCATTTGGATAATAAAAAATATGTATAGCTTTATATTTGAAAAATAGGATTTAGAGAGGTTTTAGGGTAACGTAGTTAACATGGCCATCACACGGTAACGCTCCAACTGCCATATAACCGACTTGTTTCATTTTGTTTCTTATATAACGTAGTCTTAGAAAAATCATAGTGTACAAAATCCCCATTGGGGGGAAGGTGGTCTATTAGCAGCTCATGGTCTAAATGTTAACATTTTAACACCTTGTTCGAAAACTATACACAACCGGTCTCATTTTAAAATATCACCCTTGCGGGTTAGTTTCAGTGAATAATAACTACATGTTTCCCAGCTCAATCCCGCACTTTTTCGCTTTAAACTGACATACTACGAAACAACAGGTTTCCTTATAGATAGCATTTCAAGGGGGTCCGAGAAGCAAAACCCATCTTGTATCAACCTGGTATCGGAATTAATCACACTGGCCATCTCCATTAAAACGGACTTTAATCAAACACGCCATAACACCTGCCAATCAACGAATATTGAAGAATAACGTCATCTAGGCTCTAATATACAGTATATGCTCTCCCCACAAAAGGCGGGGCCAGATTTCATGAATATTTAGTGCAGTATACCCTTGTGGTCTATCGATTGTATTGCATGGCGTTATATCACCCAGGATGCGATATATATATTAATTTATTTATTTTTTGCATTATTCTTGAAAAAAATATGACCGTATCACGTTATAAACTATGTCTTATTTTGCCATATATAGACCTCTTTTCTTTTCAGATATCATAAAGCATGGTGTATATAAATTTCTAAATTGTCTTTCATCATATCTTTGCAGGATCCCCAGATCAAAAAAAGAGGCTACAATACGACAGGGCCAATCTGAATCGGGCATTTGAAGCAATTCAGCAAAGGGGGTTATAGGTAAGAAGAGCAGCAACAGAGTACTCTGTACCAGTCACCACACTCAGAGACCGAATACTTGGAAATGTGGATATTGATGCTAAATTGGGTTTAATACCATCTTCGAGCACGAAGAAGAAAAACTTGTAGGCCATATTACATATATGGCAGGAATCGGTTAGTGGTACAACAAATCAGGAATCCAGAGCATGGCTAAAGACTACGCAGTATCATTAGGGAAACCCACTAAAGCTAAAGAGTCACTCAGTCATAACTGGTTTTATGGGTTCATCAAGAGATGGCCCAATCTGAAAATTGTAAAACCGCAGAAACTGTCTATTGCAAGAGCCAAGTCTGCACCCAGTGAATCACTTGACAAGTATTATAAGGAACTCTCTCTAGTATTGACAAGTAATGGGCTTAATGACAAACCTCAGAACATATATAATGTGGATGAGACAGGAGTTAATACTGAACATTCACCTCCAAAGGTTGTATGTGATAAAAGCACCATACCCCAGAACATAACATCTAACAGATCATCTACAATTACCATCATTGCTTCTGGTAATGCTCTAGGGAATAGTGTGCCCCCATATTTTGTCTTTACCGTTCAGCGCTGGAATGAAGAATTCTTGGAAGGTGCCTGACCAGGGTCTGCTGGGGAAATGACTAAAAGTGGATGGTCCAACTCACAGGTGTTTCTGAACTACCTTTCAAAACACTTTGCGAAGTACGTTAAGCTGCCAGAGGGAAATACTAGTGAACGAGTGTTGGTACTTTATGATGGACATAGATCACATATATCTTTATCATTAGCTGGCTTGGCCAAGAACAACAATGTGGTTTTGTTTGTTCTCCCACCCCACTCTAGCCACGTTACACAACCCCTGGACGTCGGTGTTTTTGGACCTTTTAAATCAATGTACTACACAGAATGCCAAAATTACCTAAAGAAACATCCTGGAATTAACATTTCAAAATATCAAGTAGCAGAGCTAACCTTGAAAACATACTTAAAAGCTGTATCAGCAGAGAATCTAATATCTGCATCCCGAAGGACAGGTATACACCCTTTCAACAACAAGGCCTTCACAGATGCGCAGGTTGCACCAGCTATTATCTACAGTAATGAGGAGACAGCCACTGAGAATGTACCAGAAGAAACAGAGGGACCACAGAACCAGGAACTGACTCAGGAAGAGCCTGCGCCATCTACATCTGAAACTACACATGAACCAGTCAACCAAGTGAACAGATGGAAGATCTTACTAAAAGTGTCACCCCAAGCAAATTGAAATCTAATGACTTTTTTCAATCAAGGAAAGCTGTCATCAAAAAACCAATTAGAAAATTTGTACCACCGTTTCTGGCAGGAAATCTCTTGAAAAAGGAAAACACTGACATTTTGAAGTCTGCTATACAAAGCAAAGTTCTGAAGGTCCCACCTGTTAAAAAGGATAATAAGAATGTTGTCGCAAAACCTAGCATCATCGCGTCTGTCAGATCGCCACAGCCAAGTACATCAGGCTTGAATGGAAAAAGGAAATTAGTTGAGATAATGGCGGAACTTTTTTCAGAGGACAGTGCTGAAAGTGACTCTGAGTAAGTTGAATCGTCACTAGAAACTAAATGCTGTGTCTGCAAGAAATCAGAGCCTGAAGATGAGTCAGAAGACTTCATGTTTGTAGGGATGCTAAAATGGGGGAAATGTGACTTCTGGTCGCATTGGACACACTTAAAAAAATGCACGGAGGTCAGGGTATTGAGAAGGGGTAGTGAATTTAGGTGTCCCCACTGTACATTGTTAATTTAATCTGCAGGGCCTCCTCCTGTCTAACAGACTTGCTGTATTTTTTTTAATTGAAATTGAACAAGCATGTCTTGATATATTATTTGTCGCTATTTAAAGCTCAATAATAATATGTGTTTACCCCTGTTTTTTGTTGATATAGCCCTCTTTTGACCCCAAGTTACAAGTTCGACGAGTATCCATTGTTTTGTCTGAACGGCTGCCCATAGAAACGGCAGTTGTGCTTACATGTCGATATCATGGTACCGCCCATTTTGATCACGTGCCCAGCATGGCTTCCCATCAGTAGGAAAGTTAAATGCGGAGAAGCCATTGACACAATTTAAAGAATTTGTATGGCAAGAGGACATATCAAGGTAAGATCCTGTAAAAATGAAAAACTTCGAAAGTTTATCTTGTATTTGCTTATGGTTGATAATTATAAAGGGTGTCGATACCTTGGAACTCTGAGCTATTTGTTTTGTCCGTTATACATCTGTTACACGTACGTTAGTTGGCCGTTCTTTGCACGTTACTTGTTCGGTTTGTATGCCCTCCTTACGACTTCCGCGTCGACATTCACCGCCACTGAGACGACTTCCCTCACCGAATTAACATATTTTTCAAATTTACTGCCCGTTCGGCGTCCGTTACCTTTATCCGTTTACATTTGACAGCACCATTATGGTTTACTACATTGAGTGACCTCCCTTGAATGCTACTATTTTATTACGCACATGCGGAACGGTAGCTAGGTCAATGACTAAGAAGGAAAAAGTGTCTGCAGTTAAAATTTGAAAAAAGTCAATAAGCGATGCTTATTGATACCCCCGCACAGTAAGAGTCATTGAAAAAACTTGGCAAGCTTTAGTCCAAACCAGCAGACCTTAGTTTTGAAAAGAAGATTTCAGTAGAATCTGTGCAAACAAAAATTATTTTTTCCAAGCCAAACTCCTTCATGCATATGTTCAATGTGTCTACATTGTATCAGCAAAGTATCAAATTGCTCGATCAAAAGCTGCGGTAGGAGATGATCAGCCCATGAAGGAACTATCCATGCATATACAAAAGCCATATAAGGGAATACTTGTTTAAGTTCTCACAGCTGTTATTTTGTCAAAAACTATTTTTTCTAAACCAAACTTCTTCATGCATATGTCTAATGTGTCTACATTGTATAGGCAAAGTATCAAATTGCTCCATCAAAAGCTGTGGCAGAAGTTGAAGGCACCATCTATGCATATACAAACACCCTATTAGGGAAAATTGTCTAAGTTCTCACAGCTGTATTTTTGTCAAAAATTATTTTTTTTCTAAACCAAACTCCTTCATGCATATGTTCTATGTGTCTACATTGTATAGGAAAAGTATCAACTTGTTCAATCAAAATCTGTGGTAGGAGTTGATCGGCACATGAAGGCACCATCAATGGATATACAAAAGCCCTATTAGGGAAAAAATTGTCTAAGTTCTCACAGCTGTTAATTTTGTCAAAACTTATTTTTTCTGAACGAGCCTCCTTCATGCATATGTTCAATGTGTCTACATTGTATAAGAAAAGTATCACATTGTTCCATCAAAAGCTGTGGTAGGAGTTGATCGGCCCATGAAGGCACTATCTATGCATATACAAACATCCTATTAGGGAAAAATTGTCAAGTTCTCACAGCTGTCATTTTGTCGAAGATTATTTTTTCTAAACAAAATCTTTCATGCATATGTTCAATGTGTCTAAATTGTATAGGCAAAGTATCAAATTGCTCCATCAAAAGCTGTGGTAGAAGTTGATCGGCCCATGAAGGCACCATATATGCATATACAAACATCCTATTAGGGAAAAATTGTCAAGTTCTCACAGCTGTCATTTTGTCAAAAATTCTTTTTCTGAACCAAACTCCTTCATGCATATGTTCAATGTATCTACTTTGTATGGGAAAAGTATCAAAATGTTCAATCAAAAGCTGTGGTAGAAGTTGATCGGCACATGAAGGCACCATCAGTGCATATACAAAAGCCATATTAGGGAAAAATTGTCTAAGTTCTAATAGCTGTCATTTTGTCAAAGATTATTGTTCATTAACCAAACTCCTTCATGCATATGTTCAATGTGTCTACATTGTATAGGCAAAGTATCAAATTGTTCCATCAAAAGCTGTGGTAGGAGCTAAGCAGCACATGAAGGCACCATCAATGCAAATACAAAAGCCATATCAGAAAAACTTGTCTAAGTTCTAATAGCTGTCATTTTGTCAAAGATTATTCCGTGTAAACCAAACTCCTCCATGCATATGTTCATTGTGTCTACATTGTATAGGCAAAATATCAAATTGTTCCATCAAAAGCTGTGGCAGGAGTTGATCGGCACATGAAGGCACCATCTATGCATATACAAACACCCTATTAGGGAAAATTGTCTAAGTTCTCACAAATGTAATTTTGTCAATTTTTTTTCTAAACAAAACTCTTTCATGCATATGTTCTATGTGTCTACATTGTATAGGAAATGTATTTACTTGTTCAATCAAACGTTGTGGTTGGAGTTGATCGGCAGATGAAGGCACCATCGATACATATACAAAAGCCCTATTACGGAAAAATTGTCTAAGTTCTCACGGCTGTTATTTTGTCATTTTTTTTCTGAACCAGCCTCCTTCATGCATATGTTCAATGTGTCTACATTTTATAGGCAAAGTATCAAGTTGCTCCATCAAAAGCTGTTGTAGGAGTTGATCAGCCCATGAAGGCACTATCTATGCATATACAAAAGCCTTATTAGGGAAAAAGTGTCTACGTTCTCACAGCTGCCATTTTATCAAAGATTATTTTTTCTGAACCAATCTCCTTAATGCATATGTTCAATGTGTCTACATTGTATAGGCAAAGTATCAAATTGCATCATTAATAGCTGTGGTAGAAGTTGATCGGCACATGAAGGCACCATCTATGCATATACAAACACCCTATTAGGGAAAAATTGTCTAAGTTCTCACAGCTGTCATTTTGTCAAAAAATATTTTTCTGAGCCAAACTCCTTCATGCATATGTTCAATGTGTCTACATTGTATAGGAAAAGTATCAAAATGTTCAATCAAAAGCTGTGGTAGGAGTTGATCGGCACATGAAGGCACCATCAATGGATATACAAAAGCCCTATTAGGGAAAAATTGTCTAAGCTCTAATAGCTGTCATTTTGTCAAAGATTTTTTTTTTCTAGACCGAACTCCTTCATGCATATGTTCAATATGTCTACATTGTATAGGAAAAGTATCAAATTGTTCCATCAAAACCTGTGGTAGGAGCTATTCGGCACATGAAGGCACTATCTATGCATATACAAAAGCCTTATTAGGGAAAATTGTCTAAGTTCTCACAGCTGTCATTTTGTCAAAATTATTTTTTCTGAACCAAATTACTTCATGCATATGTTCAATGTGTCTTCTTTGTATAGGCTAAGTATCAAAGTGTTCCATCGAAAGCTGTGGTAGGAGTTGATCGGCCCGTGTATGGACTATAATAGCATAAGCATAAAACCGTATAAAAAGCCATTTAGAACTACAAAGGGAAATAACTCTTATAGAATTGGCCCCTAGCCCTTACTTTTTTGCTTAAAGTATTTGTCTTGCAAATATATGAACATGTTGGCAAGGTTTGATGAGAATCCAGCAATGACTCTTCAAGATATTAAGGAAACAAAATGTTACGGACGGACGGACGCACGCACGGACGGACGGACAACGTGTAACAGCAACCCCACCACAAACAAAGTTTACGGGGGGTATAATAAACATGTATATTAGCCAACATACCTTGTAAACAAAATCGACAAATTAAAATAACCCCGAGGCTTGACTCAAGATTCTGGTCAGGTAAACTTATGCAGCTCGTGTTTGTGATCCACATGCAATACATGACCAAATTGTACTGTAGTGTTTCTTTTGCCCGTCAGTATATATAAGTTTTATCTGATTATTTTTTATTTTATGATGTGACACTTTTAACCTCAGTATGTCTTAATTTGCTTTTTTATACTGTCGTCCAATCAGTTGTGTTATATCGCATTGTGCCTTCTCTCAAGGCCTCCAGATAAACAAAAACTGGGGCGTCAAATTGTTATTATTTTCTTATCCATTAGTTTAAACATTTATTTTGGGTGCTCAAAGAGACGGCTCTTTTTTGTATCCACAAAATATGTTTTGGTTGAGAAATAAGAAACTTATATTTTGATTATGCACTCTTATCTGGAGGCCTGAATTAAATAATTGTTTAAATCTATTGCTTTACAGCATTGCGACTACATACCGTTTACAACAGTGGCGTACTTCGAATCGAACTATAGTCCCTACTATAGTAACTAAACTTTGATTCGAACCCCTATAGTCGCTACTGGGGTGACGTCACGAACCTACTAGAGATGGTCGGAGCACCGTTACTCTGGTAGATAGGCTGGTTCCCTACTCTAGACCGATCTAGCACGATGGGTTCAAGATCTAGCACGATGGGTTCAAGATTGGTCAGTAGCCTCAAAATGATATGTTTTTGTAAAATAAACCTAGCTGATCATAATTTTTGGTCCCACTTATTCGTAATTGATTATTAGAAAGCGCGGTGCAGTTTATAACATCCTTTTTGTCTACGACGAAGAATTGAAGTGGAGCATACAGGGCTATTATTTTTGTTTACTTGCCAACCAACTAAAAGTTCCATCTTTAGTCGTTCGGGTGTAAACGTGCGTGCGCAGTCTATTACGTAAGAACTTTAGTAGGAACTTTAGTTCGATTCGAAATGCGCCAGTGTGTCTCGCTACAGTATTGTCATGATTGTGGAAACTTCCAAACTGCACCCTCTTACATTGGCACAGGATCATTTAGGGACCTTTTATATTAGTGCCTTTAGGGCGCGCGGTGGCTCAGTGGTAGAGTGCTTGACTCGAGACCAAGGGGCCGCGGGTTTGAGCCTCACTGTGGTCCTTGAGCAAGACACATTTTTCTCGCCCACTTATCGCTCAAGACAAGCTGTTCCATAGGCAAAACGTCGTGCGGAATTTCCTTTTCTCACTTACCAATGCATACGAGATCGAGTGATCCCTGTGTAAGCTCGCTGTCGGAAAAATCTGTCCCACATCGCTACCTATGTGAAATAAGCGTAACTAATACGAGATAAGCCACACGCGGCCGGTTGCTAATGTGAGATAACATTTTTGGCGCATAACTGTATTCCTTCGAAAACGAAAGTTGAATTGTTGTCAGTCAGGAAAGAATTCTATGTTGAAATTTTAGCGATTTAAGTCGGCATTCAACTTGGTTTAAAAGTAAAACTTCGCATTTTTACTTACAACCTTTGTTCAATGCTTTGAACCTTCTGAGTGCATTGCGATTTACATATTCAACCTGTTGTGTTGGGCATTGAGTGACTGACACCGGGACGGGGAGCCTCATTGACGATGTAAAACACACCACATACATACATTTTCCCCGACAAAATTACTTACTCGAGTTATTGTGGCTGATAGGCTAGTTCTTGTAAATCCATTTTGATGAAATAACCATTTGTTCATTGTTTAATGCGCTGTTTATTCGCTGTTTCAAGTTGATTTGTACAGCGCGCGTCATTGACTGTAAACATCGATCTCAGTGACGTCACCAACAAATAGTACACAGTACTGTACCGTACGGTCGTGGCATATGAGAAAAAAAAAATCGATCATTGGTGTTCAGTGGTTCCAGAAAAATCCCAACCCTCGGGTCCACCGTTCAGTCCCCACTGAACACCAATGATGGATTCTATTTATCCCATCCACATGACCTGCTTATCTCATCCACATGACCTGTTTATCCCATCCACGTGACTTCAAATTATAACAATTTAGGCTGTGTTCAGAGTAATTCACGCCTAAATATTATGTAGAAATATCAAAACGGCAATATTTAGTGCGTCCGCCGTTTTGGCATTGTTGGATGACGTCAAAAAATGTTCTGACGTCACTAAAATGCATCAACAACGTGACGCACATTATTGACACAGTTTGGCGCCACGACGTCTTTGTCAATAGATATCGATACCAACGTTAGTTTTAAACCCCGATCAAAACAAAACCGACGCTTAAAATGCTATTTCGCTTCCGTTTTAGGTGCTTAAGTATGTTTACACCCATTTCTGCATCTGGAAAATTCGTGGGTGAACTTATTTTTATACCCGCTTTTCGTTAGAAAAAAAGGGTATATTAATTTCGTACCAAAGTCGGTCCGTCGTCCGTCTGTCCGTCACGTTTCTTGTAATTGTATCTCCTCCTAAACCGTAGAAGGTAACAACTTCAAACTTTGTAGATGCATAGATCACCTGATGTAGAGGGAACTGGGCGATGTTTCCTTGACCCCAAGGTCAAATAATGTATTTTCTTGTAAATGCATCTTCTCCTAATCGGTTGGACGCAGCAACTTCAAACTTTGTAGGTGCATATATTACATGATGTACTGGGCAAAGGTCAAATAATGTATTTACTTGTAAATGCCTCTTCTCTTAAATGGTTTAAATTAGCAACTTCAAATTTTGCAGGTGCACAGATCACGTGATGTGGAGAGTACTGGGTAACTTTTTATGTGACCTTACCCAAGGCCAAGGTCATATAATGTTTTTTCTTGTAAATGCATCTCCTCCTTAAATGTTGGACGCAGCAACTTCAAACTTTGCAGGTTCATATGTGACGTTATGTAGAGGATACTTGGCAACATTTTGTGTGACCTTGACCACAAGGTAAAGGTCGCATGTAAAAAGCGGGTATCTGCGATGGTTTACCATCGACTACTGCTCTAGTTTAGATTGAAACAAACGTAAAAAATCTAAAAAAATATGCGGAACTGACAGAAGTCATGTAAAACCTTAAAAAGTCACAAAGTGGGCGAGAAAAAATATCCATCATGATGTATTGTTGTGGAACAAGGAAATCCCACCCTCGGAATAATTTCTTCAGGAACTCGGCAGAGCCTCGTTTCTGAGGAATTATTCTTGTCCTCGGGTGGGATTTCCTTAACCCACAACAATACATATGAAGGATACTCTTAATCCCAGCTGAGTACTGGTTCAACCCAGGAAGCACCGTCCCTGTTTAATTGACATTTTATTGATGGGACGTAAAGAATCAAATCAAACAAACTATGAGTGCCTTACTATTTAAGTTCATAAAACTACATGTATTGCTTTACAATAAAAAGTGTCTAATATTTTATTGCCATTTAAAACTGCTGCTTTTGTTTGATCTCAAACATACACGCACACGCGCGCGCACACACAGACACACACATGCACGTCATGCTGATCTGAGATGACATGTCTCTGCCATGAAGAATGATAAAACGTTATAAAAATGGGACATTCTACTTTTAGGGTTATGCGGAGAGATTTGTCTTCATTTTCATACAGACGTATTGTCTTCAGCGCTGTTTGGAGGCATTCTGTCTTGGCAATATGGCTTCAGACATAGACAGGAACCTACACGTGCCTATTTACTGATTCCTTTACGAATTTTCAGTGCCATACAGACATTCTGTCTTCAGCGTTGTGCGGAGGCATTCTGTCTTGGTAATATGTCTTCAGGCACGGACAGTAACCTACACATGCCTATTTACCCTTTCCTTCATATATTGAAGCTAAGCTCCACCCACTATGACTAATTATCCAAATTCACTTTCACGTTTGTTCATAGAACAAAGAAATTACTTGCCAGGTCCACTAGTGTAGAATCACATCTAATCAAATGTCCATAAGCAAACAGAGTAGACCCTGATCAGGCTGCTCTTACAATAGCTGCCTGATCTCGGTCTGCTCTATTTGAAAAAAAAAGTGCTAAAGAGCGTCAGCATGCGGTGAAGGGTTAACCCTACAGATTATAATAATTGTTCATGTCAAACAGCTTGAATACTGACGAGAGTGCGCTCAGAGTTGTTTAATCTGCATATCCGCTGTTTGCATGAATATATGGTTTCTTGTAGCGACAAGGCTAGGCTAGTTGGTTACCACACTTGAACCCCTTTTTTAGACATGAAACCCCATAATGGATACTTTTTGCAAACAGTGAAGACCCGCATGAAATACCACTGAATACAGAATTTCATCAGATTCTGCACTGCTCGTTAAGATAATATCAATCCTCAGAGAAAGAAATCAGATATATTTTGGGACCCATTTTTATATACAATGGAACATCCTGTCTTAACTGTATCAAACTTTACACCACCCTTATTAACGTTAGCACAAACTATCTCGTGATGAACCACGCCTAAACTGATGTTGGTGGTATAAAATAGTTATAGCATGTTTGTCCACCTTTACGTAATATAATCCACTCGCTAAGGATTTTCTCTACGCAAAGGCGGACAACCCATGGTATAACTATTACTTATGGAATATTTCATTGGTCAGCAAAGGGTTAACAGTTGTGTGTAGGATTATAAAATGGAAATTTTGTCTCATTTTATATGTTTGCATTCTAAATGAGATGTTTATATTCTAAACATATACAGAAAATAGCCTACATTCTATAATGCCATGTTAATTACGTTGGTACAAGTTCAATTTAACACATTTTGTGTTAAAATATTATGGCATACACTAACATAATGTAAGTACTTTACTATTATGTTTACAGCAAAGACGAAAGTCTTTGCAGTATTGTGTTAAATTGCTGTATCAATTAAATGAAAGCGTTCCCTACATCTTTTTAGAGCAAAAATATAAATAAATTAGGGGATAACTGTATTCAAAGTTTTCATTTGGGGAGGTATATCGTCGGATATACGGATGGAAATTTAGTTATCCCCATTCTAATGCACTATTAGCATTTTTCCTTCAATAAGACAGTGAAAATGTACTTTCCAGCGGCTGCCAGCTGCATAAAACTGCTTTCCAGCTGCATATATTCACTTGTCAATCAATGAAAAGCGACTTTACGTAATGACGTCGGTTTTGCGACGGTATCTCGCAGGATATACTGTCGCAAATTTGTGACGTTATCCAATCAGACGTCGCGTTGCATTTGCAAGTGCATTGGAATAATAAATGAACACATAAAGTAGGACACCAGTAATGTGAATGAAATTGTTTTATCTACTTTGATAGTTTATTCAACAGTTTCCAATTTGAGCCAGTATTCAGTTGCTTGTGAGTACAGTGAATATTCAAATCAGTCTGCACATTAACACAGTCTGGTCAGAGTCTTAGTTTAACGCCTGAACTTGAAACGTTGGACCCTTGGCTACCCGTAGGACACTCATTGAAGATTCTTATCAGACAGTACAAATGCACAGGCTGATCTGAGTCTATGATGGGCGCACGTCCTAACTTGTACCTTTTGCTGGCTACCCGTGGCGCACTCATTGAAGACTCTGATCAGACTGTGCAAATGCGCAGGCTGATCTGAGTCTATGATGGGCGCACATCCTAACTTGTGCCCTTTGCTAGACACCCGGTAATAACTCTCGCTATTTTGTAGCTAAGAATTCATAGTTGGTACCAACAAATGGAAGGCGTTTAGAATCTTACATTACAGTGACTACAGGTGCATGCTATTTTCTCAACAGGTCCTTAGTCTACACAGGTTTAGATAAATAAACAATGTCAGCGTAAAACTGCAAATATTTTCTTACCCATATGTTTTAGCATATGTGTTGGTTGTTCAAAAGAACCGTCTCCTTGAGACGGTTCTTTTGAGTACCCACAACATATGTTTTGCTTGAGAAATAAGAAATTATTTTCCTGTTACACACTCTTATCTAAAGTCCTGATTAAATATATTAAAATTATTTTGCTATTTTTTATCACATCATGTTTTGTTTCACTAGATCTAGATAGATTTATATTTCTCTGTTAATAAAAGCTAACAAAGATGTCTTTGTTATTTATTTATTAACTTCTTTATTTATACAATATTTCAAGAGGGTGACATATCTAGCTCGACGGCCAGTCTACCATATGGCCCTTTGAACGACACTCAGCAAAATTTCTAATTGGTCACCTTACATTTTTAATGCTAGTTTTGAAAGTAAGATTCGGTTAAACGAAATTCGTGCTTCTATATATTAACCAAGGCTTTACCGAGACTCTGCAGGTCATTTCGTTTAAAAAGTACCAATACTTCTTGCACAGACGATGCTAGAGTAAAGGTACCCTCAATTCAAAAGTTACATTTTTTTTCTACAATATGAAATCTTCCACAGAGACGCTATCCATTTGTACTTTTGTTTGTTTGAAGATGTTTGTGACTGCTGAGATTTAAGACAAACACGCTTCAAATGATTTGCTTCATTCGGACTTCTCGTTTCTGTTACGTAATAGCATCAAGACAAACACTGCCAGCAGCTAAATCATAGAAATCCAGTTTTATGCATGCAGTTTACATAGGAAGTTCACTGTTCTGTACGTCTTATTATCTGCGACACGGCAGTGAAATTTTCAGAGATTATTCATTACCACTAGACGTCACTGTTCTAGTTTGGAAATTGGGGGGAAATGCAAAGTGTCGTCAACATATTTTTTTAAAGTTTTGCATCCAAACCGGAAGTGCACAGCAGCAGTGAAATGTCTGTCTTCACAAAATGGACGAATCATGTTTGGACTATCTTGTTCAGATAAAATAAAATACATACAACAATTTTAGCACGAGTTAGCACGAGTTACTGATAAAGTTCAAAAATCACTAAAAATGTAATATCTTAAAAAAATGCGTAAAATTTCCACTTTAGTCAAAATTTCAAGTGTTTGGTGTTTTTGAAGTCGGCAAGCCCGGTTTATTACCAACTGCACTTAAATGTTATATAAAATTTCACTCAAAACCATTTTTTATCTAAAAAGCATTTTTTTTGCATTTTTAATAAAAAAAACTGTGGATTGAAAGACAACTTTTCTGAAGGACCGTTTAATTTTTGCCCATTAAATAGCACATATTTAGGCAAAAATTCAGTTCAATAATTTCAGCGCTTGGTCAGAAATAATGAGCTTAAAAAGTGACCAATTAGAAATTTTGTATAGTGTATAACTGATATTATAAAACATGGAAACAAACGAACAGTGATATATACATATATACAAGCATGCAAAGCATTGCAAAAGAAATAAAATAATGGATAACATTATTAACCTATCACACTGGCAAATTTGTTGTGGCCTGAAAGATATACTTTATTTTATCACAAGCAGTGAAGTCAATGCATATCAAATGTGAGTAAAATTGGTATTTTTCTACAGTGAAAAAATATCGTATTTTTTCACTAGTGACTGATACGATTTATATTTTCACTGTAGAATAGAATAGAACTGTAGCAAAACAAGGCTTTCTTGGCAATTTTGTGACTGGGATTTTTTAACATAAGGTTTTAAGTGAAGTATATTTGTCAAACATAACGCTACGTATGTTGTGACGTCAACATCAAACATAATGACGTCACTGTTTGACCTGGCGTAGCGCCAGTTTGCACGTGACGCCTACCCTAAGGCACACTCAATAGACTTTCTTTAAATGCTGATTTCTTGCGTTTCATTCGTTAAACTATGATTCTAAGCCATTTTCTAGGTGCAAACTACGTTTACACCCAATGTTATACGCAATAAACACACTGCAAAAGTCAAATCGAACGAGAAACTGCCAAGTAAAAAGTAAGGTTGTGATTTCTGTATTTCCGTTGAGTATAAAATAAAAAGAAAATTTACTTTTTCTCGGCAAATATCAAATATATTTCATCTCGTGCGGTGAAAATAGCAGCATTTTTTCACCGCACTCGATGAAATATATTTGGTATTCACCTCAAAAGAGTAAATATCCTCTATTTATTTTATCACAAGCAGTGAATTCCATGCATATCAAATGTGAGTAAAATTGGTATTTTTCTACAGTGAAAAAATATCGTATTTTTTCACTAGTGACTGATACGATTTATATTTTCACTGTAGAATAGAATAGAACTGTAGCAAAACAAGGCTTTCTTAGTAATTTATGGACTGGGATTTTTTAACAAAAGGTTTTAAGTGAACTAAACTTATCAAAAATAACGCTACGCGTGTTGTGACGTCAACATCAAACATAATGACGTCACTGTTTGACCTGGCGTAGCGCCAGTTTGCACGTGACGCCTTCCCTTAGGCACACTCAATAGACTTTCTTCATATGCTGATTTCTTGCGTTTCGTTCGTTAAAATATGATTCTAAGCCATTTTCTAGGTGCAAACTATGTTTACACCCAAAGTTATACCCAATACACACACTGCAAAAGTCAAATCGAACGAGAAACGACCAAGTAAAAAGTTAGGTTTTGATTTCTGTATTTCCGTTGAGTATAAAATAAAAAGAAAATTTACTTTTTTTCGGCGAACACCAAATATATTTTATCTCGTGCGGTGAAATTATCAGCATTTTCACTCGTGCTACGCACTCGTGAAACATACTGATTTTTTTCACCGCACTCGATGAAATATATTTGGTATTCACCTCGAAAAAGTAAATATCCTCTATGTATGTTACAAAGTTTGCGATCTAAACAATTTTTGTGTTTTAGCATCAGAAGAATCGGTAAAATCAAGAGCAAGATTGGGCCAGTAAAATACATTTAAGCTTTTAAGCTCCCGTCCCCACGCCAGTTGCATTGGATAGTGTCTTTTCTAAGGTGGTGATTCTGTTGTTGTTGTTTATCTATTGTCTGTTGTTGCTCCCATTGGGTTTTGAGGGTTGTATTGGGTCCTTGTTTTGCAGAGTTTTTCTTGGTGTCCAGTCTAGTTTAGCAATTATCTTGCTGAGGAAGATAGAGCTGGTTGCTTTACTTTAATTCTGTTATGGTTGTCTGTGTTCTGTGCTTCTTCCTCATGGTGCCATGGGTTGATCAGTGGTATGTGATTGTAGCATTTCGTTTGGCATGCCATCCAAATTGCTAAAAGAAGCAGGTTTATCAAGAGAATTACAAGGTTGTTTGTGTTCTATGTCTCTTTCTCATGGTGCCATGGGTTGATCAGCGGTATGTTATTGTAGCATTTCGTTCGGCATGCCATCCAAATTGCTAAAAGAAGCAGATTTATCAAGATAATTACAAGGTTGTTTGTGTTCAATGTCTCTTCCTCACGGTGCCATGGGTTGATCAGCGGTATGTGATTGTAGCATTTCGTTTGGCATGCCATCCAAAGCAGATTTAACAAGATAATACATGCAACAAGGTTGTTTGTGTTCTATGTCTCTTCCTCACGGTGCCATGGGTTGATCAGCGGTATGTGATTGTAGCATTTCGTTTGGCATGCCATCCAAAGCAGATTTAACAAGATAATACATGCAACAAGGTTGTTTGTGTTCTATGTCTCTTCCTCATGGTTCCATGGGTTGATCAGCGGTATGTGATTGTAGCATTTCGTTTGGCATGCCATCCAAATTGTTAAAGTAAGCAGATTTAACAAGATAATTACAAGGTTGTTTGTGTTCTATGTCTCTTCCTCATGGTGCCATGGGTTGATCAGCGGTGTGTGATTGTAGCATTTCGTTTGGCATGCCATCAAAATTGCTAAAGTAAGCAGATTTAACAAGATAATAATATGGTTGTTTGTGTTCTTTGTCTCTTCCTCACGGTACCATGGGATGATCAGCGGTATGTGATTCTAGTATTTCGTTTGGCATGTCATCCAAATTGCTATAGGAAGCAGATTTATCAATATGATAACAAGTAGCTCAGGTGAAATCAATTGGGCCTCGTTGCGAGAAAACCTGTCTTCACAGTTTCCGACAAAGCCAGATTCAAACCAACCTGCTCAGCTACAGAGACTAGCTAGAAAGTTGAAAATTCGCATGTAGCATGTTTGGATATAATACTTTCCAAAAAGCGAAAAACAAATGCGCTGATCAGACTGCGAGGATGCGCAGACTGATCTGCGCCTTTATTTTTCGCAAACCCCCGAAGACAGGTTTTCGAGGCCCAATTATTAATGTGCATGCTTGATTCAAGCATAACCTGACACCACTAGATATGTATTATGGACTATGCCAAGATTATTGTATCAAACCAGAAAGAAGAATCCATTGGTATACAAAGGGTTGACATTTCACAGTTGTTTGTTAAATGTTGCAACAGATGCTCACATGCCTTATAGCATGGATATCTTATCTTTGTATAAATTCACCATCACAATTACTCCTGCAAACCCTTTATACGCATTAGTTGCCATGTTTTGAAATTAGATAATAGCTTGATTATCCTGTTTAGTATTCTTCTCGCCCAGTCCGAGTAGTATTTAATATGACGTCCCTCAAGAAGATTCACGTTTCCACGAAATGCCATTAATACATCATTTTCATAAGATTGTACTAGCTCACGTAGTATGCTCAAAACGCATGTAGTATAATCCTCTGATGTATCTGTACATATTTTACAATGGTGAAATAGGATTATTATAAAATGGTATTTGGGTAGTAAGCTAAAGAATTGGATAATAAATTTTATGATTAAGTAGGTTTTCCTATGCTTTTCTGACACACAGTTGAGAAAATACTCGATTTCGCCGAGGCAGTCGGACAATCTGCAATTCCAACCACAGTAAGAACACCTCTTTGGAACAAGAAAGAGTGGGTTAGATCCATTTATTTGTTGTCCACTTATTTTACGCGCAGGTATGAAGTCAATGTGTATGGGAAGATATTTTATCTGTTTGGTTGTCTGTAGCGTATCATTGCAATCAAAGTAGGACAGACTTGATACATAACTAGTCCATAATAATATCAAAGATCGGCCACCCCATGGGTCGTAGTTCATAACATTTGGCATAACCGTTAAGCAGCCAGTACTCATAGTAACTGTGCAGCTAGGACATCCGTTAATGTTAGGGTTAGCTGGTTCAAAAGAAAATCGTGGGGGAAAAGGTTGGTAATCATCCTTACGTCCTTGGAACACAAGAGAAAAACAACTACATAAGGATGCCATAGATCTGCCTAATTGACTGCTGAATACATGATCAAAACCATATCCTAGAGAAAATTCATCACCATCACCTTGTTTTAGTATATACTTTCGCCCAAAGCGACATGCAGGACAGCTGCCTTCCAATCTCACAACATCTGGTAGATCAATAATTGCCAGATAATCGAATTCAATATATTTTGTCAGACGCACTCCATTGTAATCATATGGCACCCAAACAGACTTAAGAGACAGAAGATCCCCATTGTATAAGTATGGAAACACGGTAGACTTTAGAATTGAAGACTTCTCCTCCATACTACCACAAGGCTGTATGTAAGATATTTTAAACAGCGATTCTGGATCTGTGTTAATTTGTGCTGTAACTCTCTCCAACATATGTCTAACTGCTGTCTGTATATCTTGAATTTCTTTGTTATTAAAGTTAAGTAGTGCATTTCTCAAAATATTATCATAAAACGTTTTGAGACGCCTATCCCTTGCTATAGCTCGTGCCCTACGTGGCATACTTATTTACTTATTTTTTCTTACTCGGTAGGTTTGTTCATCTAAGTATCTCAGTTGCCATACTTGTTAATCTTTACGTCACTTGACATTATTGTTCCATTTTCATGACATGCTTTTTCACCTCAATCTATACACATTTCCCTGTAGTTAACATTATATTTTATCTTGTTCACTGAAGTTCAACGCAGATGGAACCCTTTCTTCTAAGTTGGTATGCTAGCTTGATCTTCTCACTTTGTATTTTGTTCACTTCAGTTGACATGCATGTTCACCATAGAGTAGCTTTATCTAAAACAAAACATGAAGTATTAAAATTTAACCATTTTGAAAAAATACTATAATGGTACACACTGAAAACATGAACATTTATGTACAATATTCAGCGGTTATACTGTCTTGCCAGCCAAGAGTGATAGTGACGTCATGTTTTCTTCACATAGTTATTAGGGATTTTGAATAGCTACTGCCCTGCTAGCCAAGAGTGACAGTGGCGTCATGTTTTGCTTACAAAGTTACATGTATCAGCGACATATAATCGATAGATTAATTGTGTATTTATCCTATCCGCAGGATAGTATAAATACAAAAGTGACTTATCGATTCGCGTTAACTCAAGTGGAGTGTACCAGTTATTTTCTTTATTTAGCGATTGTAAACAAAATATTACGTCACTGTCACACTTGGCTGTCAGGACAGTAGATAACATGTGTATTAATCCTATCCGCAGGATAGGAATAAAACACAAGTGATCTCTCTTTTCGCGTTAGCTCAAGTGGAGTGTACGAGTTAATGTTTTCCTTAACAATTGTAAACAAAATATTACGCCACTGTCACTTTTGGTTGGCACGACAGTAGCTGTCACCATATGACCTTAGTTATTTGTGGGATGGTAAACTCAAACTCACACACTTAACGGTAATCTCGACATTTTTTTTTAGAAAAATATTGTTTTTCGAAAATATAATGCCTGAATCACTCTGGCCTGCGTTTTCAAAGGAAATATTTTCCTTTTTTTCAACTAAAGCATATACTGTGAGTACTCAAATAAACCGTCTCAATGAGCAACAAAAACATTTGTTTAAACGAACGGGTAAAAATTATTTACAATTTTACACTCAACAATTTTGTATCTAAACCTGTGAAATTTATTATTATTTCATCCACTAATTTACCTCATTAAAATACATGCACATGACAAGATATGGTATAACTGCTAACAGCAATCTGTCTACAATCTTAGAAATTTCACCCTTTGTATATTAATGGGCTCTTACTCCTGATATGACATTATAAACATGGGATGACTTATTGTATATATTAAGGGGTCATACGTTATAATATCCAACTAAAATTGACTTTTTTCTGTAGGTCGTTTTAGTAAGCAAACAGCAAGCGTTTGATGAATGGAGGATCTTATATGAGTGCTCATATTTTATTGAATTTATTAAATGAGTTGGGAAAAGAGATAAATGCGAGGTTTGCCGAGCGAGTTTAATAAGTTCAATAATGCAAGAGCACGAATGTTAGATTCTATTTATCATATGACTTTAAGAATACTTTGAAATCTCATTTCTGGCGTAAAAAACGTTATGATTTCGTCATTATAAACGCAACGTTGCTATGGACGTTATAACGTTTCCCTTAAACCGCTAGTGGTTTTTCGATAGTATACATAGGGTAAATGAACATGCAGCCGGTGTCTAAAGTGTACTCCTATAGTGAGCTCTCATAAACCGCCAGCTATAATTTCATATCACGTCATATTAAACCACATACTTTTAAAATTACTACTTGACTCGAGACCGAGAGGTTGCGGATTCGAGTTTCACCGGCGTCACTGCGTTGTGTCCATGAGCAAGACACACTAATCCTTTCCTAGTACTATTTCAACCCAGGAAAACCCGTCCCCATCTATGAAGAATGTTGACTGGCGCGCAAACAAATAAACAAACAAACAAACAAACAAACAAACAAACAGACACAATTAACTTTTAAACAAAAGGGCAACGATTTCGAAATTCATAAGATTTTTAAAAACAAATCAATTTTCAGCCTCTACAGCTACTTTTTTCAATAAAATCAGACCTATTCACGTCTACCAATTCAATAATATAAACAAATGGAACAATTTCTGGTTCGGCATGGGAAAGCATAAAAAGTAAACACACTTTGCATTTTCTTACATTTTGGATAAAGAAAAAAATTAAGACATGTATTGAAAAATCGGAGGATGTCATGCAACCACCTAAGGAAATCAACGTTTGTAGAATAGTTGATCACATTCTTTGTACATATTTGCGGAATCACTTTCGCGTGTCGAAGGGATGTCAACAGCCGCCCAAAACACATAGAAATTGGGGCAAAGATCGTGATTTACTCTGCGTTGGTGGATGATGTTGATTCAGTGCTTAACCACGAAGATTCGGACAGGGTGACCTTGTCCAAAATGAGAAAATAATATGAAATTACAACAAATCTTAATCATAACAATTCCACAGCAAAATAAATGTTGTTATTGTTTTTACGGAAAAGCAATGATTAGAACTGTCGTACCGACCAAGAGTGACAGTGACGTAATATTTTGTGTACAATTGTTCAGTAAAACACAAACGTGTACACTTCACTTGAGCTAACGAGACTCGATGGATCACTTGTGTATTAATCCTATCCTGAGGATAGGATTAATACACAAGTGATTTATCGATTATAAGTCCATAATAACTGTGTAAACAAAACATGAAGTCACTGTCACTCTTGGCTGGCAGAACAGTAACTATCTACATCATTATTCAAGAGGTGATATATATTTCATCCTAAAATGTGATGAATTTCCAAGTCGGAAATGAAATACTGGCTTGTTTTTGTGAGAAAGGCCAACACCCAAAACTTCGAAAATAGAAGTCGCATTTAGAAATAACAGATGTTTCCAATGTCCCTACCATTTATATGGATCATATGCGTAGCCATGAATTTTAGACAATTTCCCACTGATTTATCACTTGTGCTGCTTTGTCAGTCAAAAGGATCATCATACATACTACCGTATGTTTCCATCGCGTGTAAAACATGACATGCCAAGCTTCTAGCAAGGCACCAATGCAGAGTAAATCACGGTCTTTGCATCCATTCTCATGTGTTTTGGGCGGCTGCTGACACCCCGTTGCCGCGAAAAGTTGTTTTTTGTTTGTTTTGATTCTTTACGTCTCAGTCAACAGCCATGGTCATGCGAGATGGTCAGTTCATCTAATCGCACTTTTTCCTGGGCAAGGTTGACCATTAGCAAGTGATTAACCAGTCCCTCGTGCACATACTTTCGCATGTAACTAACAACTTTTTTTGAAACCGATGAAGAAGCAGAATGACCCAATAAATGATTTCATGGTCAACCTCCATAAGGTTTGGAACCAGACAAGGATCGAACTCGCGACTCCTGGAACTGCAGTCAGCATCGAGAAAAATGATTCAGTAAATATGCACAATGCAGCTGAAAGCTACTCCGTAAATGCATCAGATATCCTTGGGCTATTCTCCATCTAAAAAAATATTTTATTCCAAAGTGGAAGAAAGTGCAACGTTTGTTTACTTGTTTACGACTTACAATGCAGAACCGGACATCACTCCAATTGTTTTTGCTGTCGCACCGTCGGTTAAGAGTTAAAGTTTGAGCCGCGACATGCCATTTCCAGCAATGTGGCATTTTGACGAGTGTAGACTCAAACGAGCCTGTGCAGCCTCCTTTTAAGCTTAAAAACTCCAAATGATGTTCTGTCAATCACTTGACAGTCATAGAATATCCAAGCGACTAGCAAAGGCTCTGACCAGACTGCGCGTATGCGCAGGCTGGTGTGAGCCTTTGCTTGTCACGGCTCTAATATTTTCTTATCTTTTTTCTTATCTTTTTTCACAGGTCCGAGCAAAACCAACCCTCTCAACCGTCTGATGCATCTGATCAATGAATAAGAGGGCACATGGGCCCTGGATCACTCACCCCAGTCCTTGTCATGAGAAGAGGATGTTTACCAAAAAATATAAATCCCATTTCTGCATCACCTTAGTCCAGATTGGTAATCACTCGGATCAGAACCATATCTTATCAAGTCATTGAGTTCAATCAAAATATATTAATCTGCACAATTTCTCATGTCTGGCCTTTATAGCCAGCCCAAAAGGCCATGGTCGTGCATCAGGTCAAACGTTTGCTTGCATAATGTTCTAAACTTCTTTCCTTGTATTTTGAAATGCTTCACGACCCTCTTCAGAAAAAATGTTTGATCTTTTGACCCTATCCAGGGTCAAGGGTGTGTAAAAGAGCTGGCTTTTTGCTGGCATGTTATTGAATATTTCATTTCTATATGTCGGTAACAAAATGTTGGCAACGCAAATTTGTTTCAAAGCCCAGGATTCATCATCATCTCTATTTTGCATGTTCTCTTCCAGAATATCATATTACGTGACTGTCCTTTTGAATTTAAAACAAAAACTAGAAAAAAACGACGTCAGTTTTCAAAGTTTTGAATTCCATCATTAAATCTTCTTGGACTAAACATTTCGAGCTACAACATAAACATGCCATTAAAGTAAAAATTTATATACTTACAATTTTACTTCATGTATAAACATTTATATAACAGGACTTTAAATTAAGATGTAGCGTTTCTTTTGTCATTCAGTATAGCTTTAGCACAATAAGTATGAAATAAGGTTGTAGAAGCCTTTAAACTATAATGACTTGTCATCAAATAGATATCGCAACTCACTTCCTAGCCTGAGTTACTCCCAACAGAGGCCACAGCCTTGCAGAATCAAAATAAAGCCCCCTCTGTACAATATACTGAGGACTAAGTATATCAAAAAATTACGTCAGGGCTGAACTTCGTCCCCCTCCCAGACGAAAATTCTGGATCCGCGGATATAAAACGCTGACACCTACCTCTTATACGCACATAGACCCAGGAGAAACCAACTAAACCGTTTAATAATCAGTTTTGCTGTAGAAATCCTACACTTTCATTTTCAGCTGGGAATTCCACATTTTCTCGAAATAAATTTAATTATATGGTATAAGTATTGGCTTTCATAAAAAGTTTGCTTTTGAGGAGCATCCACATACTTTATCAAACTATAATAACTTCTCCACAACTAGATATATCAACTCCCTTCTTAACCTGCGTGACTCCAAACAGAGGCCAAAGCCTTGCAGAATCAAAGTTAAGCCCCCTCTGTTAAATATTCTAATGACTTGAAAAAAAAAACAAAAAAACGTTGGGCTGTGGTGGACCCCCAATCCCTGATCCCCGCATGAAAAGCAATGTAAACCGCCCTTTCATACGTACACTGAAGCTCAATCGTTTAGATAGAAATCGACATGTTTAATCATCAATGTTTTACCTGTACGACATGTCGTGAAAACCCTTCAGTTTCCTTTTCAATTGGGAATTCCACATGACGCGTTCGCTAATGATAAATATATGGCAAAAGTATTGGCTTTCATATAAAGTCTGCTTAAGAGGAGCGCCCTCATACATTGTACTTAATTAAACTATAATCATACTTCTCAACAACAAGAGGGCCTAAGGGTCCTGGGTCGCTCACCTGAGAAAGATACAGGAAAGCATTTATTTATTTATTTTGTACTTTATTTGTTTATTTATTTATTTATTTATTCCTATTTATTTATATAATTTTGAATTTATCTATTTTTATTTATTTATACATTTATTTATTTATTCATTTATTTATTTGTTTACTTATTTATTTATTAATTTATTTATCTATTTATCTATTTATTTATTTATTTATTTATTTATTTACTCTTATGTATATGTATTTTTTTTTATTAATTACTTACAATTTTCTAGTTTATATTGCTATCATCCTGTTTTGATCATAACTTGTATTCTTTATCAGATTGTATATATTAAGCCATGTTTATAAGCTATATTCTGTATGTATATAATGTAGGGGAAGGGTCGTAACTAATGTTGTGAGAACTTGTGACCCAACCCCATTGCTGTATCATATTTGGCAATAAAATATGTTTAAACTAATTAGGGCCCTGGGTCGCTCACCTGAGAAGATATTGGAAAACAAAGCTCTACGCAAAGTCCAGCTATAAATTTTGATAGATCAGCAATTTCATTAAAGCTGCATAATCTGTAACTTTGATCTCCTAATTTTAAAAATAATGTTTTTATTTTTCAAGAACACAGAAAAAATACTCAAATTCAGGTAAACATTTTACCATTTTCGTAAATCTTAACAAGTTATCACTATCAAAACAACTGCATTTATGTTAAAATTCAACGGTCTAGAATTATTGGAGGGACGCAAATAATTACCAACAAGAGAAAAATACACCTATTTGATAAGATAATTCACTTTTCCATGCAATTTTCAGCTGTACTGAACAGTTTTATTGTGAAAACATAGCTTAATAGTACTTTTACAAATGATTTAATAAGAAAATATTTTTTTTCGAAAAATGTTCATAGTTACAGAGTATGCAGCTTTAAGACTTTTCCTGCGTCATGTTGATAAAACTATTATGATGTAGAACCTCAATAAGTAATACATGTGACTTCCACTGCCGAGTCCATAGAGGCATAATTTGAACATACTTGATAAAGGTTCACTAGATGATGCTGCGAACATTATGTCAAAGCTCTATGCAGACAAAAATATTATTTATGTTCTCCCTCTTTACTCCTTAACATTTGACCCATTGGACTGGCCTCTTTTGGCCCAGGGGCATAACTTGATTAAACTCGTCTGGTAATGGTGAATAAACCCTTTGCATACTGAAAAACCCTAAAAGAGTAGTTTGGTAATCTGCATTTCATCAGGGTCAGCTCTGTTTACTATGATAAATGCAATTTTCAGAGTCTGGAGTTCATATTTAATAGGAAATTCTAATCCTGAATCAAGCGAAAAAAACTCTACAAACTAGACAGCCACATTTGCAAGAGGCTTGTCTCCCTTACAAAGAAATTATTTGTTCTACACATCTTACATCCGATACAGATAATTCGGTAGTAAAACGGCTGTTTATGGGAAAAAACAGTTGTTTACTGACATTTGGCGGGTAAGTTGTTTCTGTAATTTTATCATTGAATATCTTGAATTTGAATGTCAGCTTTTAGCCGTGAGTTACATTTCGATATTCTCCTTTGGGCTACCCACCTACCAACATTTATTTTACTGCATTTATCATTTTACTCGGTTGCTTGGTGACACGTTGCATACGTAAAGTATTTCAGTCTGATACGGGCAACATCGGACGGTATTTACGGGATAACCAGTCGTTTTGGCACACTTTTATGATACGGGTCTGTTGTAGACGCTGCATGTCATAATTCATAGTCTTGATAGAGAATTGATCAATCTTAGCACTGGTACATGTACATACCAGGAAACTGGTACTGTACATTCCAGGAAAGAGGCTGCCTAGTACTGGTTCATTTTAGGAAACAGGATACTTAGTATCAGTACATTCCAAGAAAGAGGCTGCTTAGTACTGGTTCATTTTAGGAAACAGGATACTTAGTACCGGTACATTCCAGGAAACAGGCTGCTTAGTACTGGTTCATTTTAGGAAACAGGATACAGTACAGATATCATTCACTTACCATTTGGAATGTACTGGGACCTAACCGTTAACGAAACGTGAATGGCGTGGTCCCGCCTCGCTACCGCCTCGCTTTTATCGATCATATCGGTCCATTCCATGGAATGATAACTGAATTGGAACGCTTGGAATGGTTGCACGTAAAACGAATAAATGAACGATTTTTTTCATTATTATTATATTATTTTTTCTTACTGTCAAGCATAATTTTATGATCATATTCATAGTATGCGTCTTAAGTGTTTGAAGTAACATATGTTCAATTTCAGAGGATTAAACTGTAATGTCTTGGCAAATGGGCCCAGTGCGAAAATGGTCCCTGATCATGTAAGCATAAAACCAACCTGATCAGCTACAAAAGACTAGCTAGAATGATGTAATTTTGCATGCAACATGTTTAAAAGACACTTACAAGTGAGTAAATGATAAAGGCACTAGCCAGATTGCGTGTATGCACAGACTGGTCTTCAATCTGTTGTCCTCATGTAACGAGGTCAGGTTTTCTTTTGAAATGGCTTTATACGGTAATTATACTAATCAAACAGGTATTACCATCTAGTCCATGGCGGCTTGTTTTCACTTATTGCCCAAGGCACACGCAAAATGTGTGACTGTGGATTCAATAATATCATGGATTAGCTCAAGCAAAACCGGTCAAATAAAAATGGCTCTACTTTTTTGTAGTTAGTTTAAACATATTGTATTTCCAAAATGTGCAGCGATGGGGATGGGTCACAAGTTCTTGCAACATTAGTTACGACCCCCCACCACCACCACCTATATAGTATAATATTAGCACATGTATTTAAACCCTTCAGCTATGGTTGCTCTTGCATATATATTTTGGGGTAATTTAAAATTGACAATTTTAATTCAATAACTGCCTGTTATTTTACTGTTAAAACACTGATCAGGCTGCCAAAGTTGATTAAGCCATCACTGAATATAATATATGCACATACAAGTGACGTCATGTTTTGTTTATAACATTATCAGGAACTTATAATCGATAGATCGCTTCTGTATTAATCCTATCCTGTGGATAGGATTAATACACACGTGATTTACCAATTCGTGCTAGATCAAGTATAGAGCATAAGTTACTTTTTACTTTGCAATTGTAAACACAATATTGCGCCACTGTCACTTTTGATTGGCACGACAGTGAACGTAGCATTTAGTCGTTGATAACCTTAGAAAACAGTATGCTAGGTCCAGGCCAGGTTCAAAATTTTGTCTGGCTGATCTGGATCCAAACTGTTTGACTGTCTGATCTTGTCTTTGCTGGACAAATCGTGTTGTTGCACACACATGTAGCATTTAGTCGTTTCTGTTTTACTCATTACCTGCTTATGTCGTCTGTTGATAACCTTTGTAAATGGTTTGGATGCTGATCAGGCTAGACATATTAACGTTTGATATTTTGGTTGGTCACATTCCTCTGTTGATAACATTAGTAAACAGTTTAGGTCCAGATCAGGTTAAAATTTTGTTGCGCCTGATCTTGACATTCTGATTGGATTGGTGCTCATAATATAACTGTCATATCGACTTCTATACAAGCAATGTACTGCTGAATTATAGCTTAGTTTAGTTTAAGTACAATACCGGATGGACATTTTTAATAATATATGGGCCAGCACATTAGAATTAAGTACTTATCGCAGATGCGCAAACGCCCCTGTAAACGACCATGCCAACGTATCCTGTTGAACTAGAAGTATGAATGTTGGTCTGAGTCATCATGCACGTCAATACCATATCCATATTTGTAAATGAACAGCGAGGCTCTGGTTAGTCTTGGCATTTGCGCAGGCTGCCTGCCTGCCTGTGCATGTATGTATGTATGTATGTATGTATGTATGTATGTATGTATGTATGTATGTATGTATGTATGTATGTATGTATGTATGTATGTATGTATGTATGTATGTATGTATGTACGTACGTACGTACGTACGTACGTACGTACGTACGTACGTGTACGTACGTACGTATGTATGTATGTATGTACTAGAATAAAGCGAAGGCTCTGGCGAGTCTTGGCATATGCGCAGACTTAAATGAGCATTCGTTGCTCTAATATATGATAATAAACAAAATTTCGTGCGTTTCCTTATGCTCATGTTTTTGTTAGTTTTCCTGTTTACGCCCTAGTGGCTGGCTTGCTAGCTGCTGGAGGGCACGCGTGCGGGCTGGCTTTGATCAATATATCTTTATTTTGAATACTTTAGAAAATCGAAATTTTCTCTCTTGGTGAATGATTTAAGCCTAGAATTCAGTCCGCTGTCATTTTCTCCTAGCAACGAATCTCGTAAATTCGAAGACCTAGGGACTAAAGGTTTAATTTTGAATGATCGAAAATTCGAATTATAGGGAGGTTGACATGAGTAAATATAACCCCCCAAATAACCATTATCAGTTTCCCCCTATCTAACATAAGTTTTATGTGCGTAAAAGAAACGTCTCAGTGAGACGTTTCTTTTACGCACACAAAAATATGTTTTTATAGATAGTGCTTAAAGTAGCTCATAATTAGGCCCTTTTCTCTGCATCCATTGTGTCCGGAATTTATTTCGAATTAGCGAGTATTTCAAAAAACGAAGTTTGAATTTTCGAGGTTTTACTGTATGGCTGGCTGGCTGGCATTGCTTAGAATACTTTAGAATTTCAGAATCTGTCATTTTCCCTTTACAGCATAAAGTTGTTTTTAAGAATTATTAACAATTATTAACAAATCAGAACTATCCGTGTCTATAAGGACGGAAGACTTATCAATTTGCTAGTTATAATCATAATGTTAGTGGAAAGTCCTGTGCATGCGCCAAGCATATCCCAGTTTGGGTCCAAACTTATTCAGTAAGATCTCCAAAACTGATTTGGGCAACCTTTGCAATCAGATATCTAGCAAAGGTAATTACATTTCATGCTTTCATGCGAGATCTTAATCCAAAATACTGCAAATACGCCTTTGGATATATTAGTTTGGAGATTATCTAACTATGTTAAATTGAATGCAAACATGTCGTTTAATCCAAACGGTGACATCCTGTCATTTTGTATATTCATGTCATTTTCGAAATTATCGAACTCGTGTCTTTAGGAGTATCTCTTTTTGTTACTGATTACCGACGCGTGTCGCGATATCTGACCGGCTAATAAACACTTGCAGGAAGTCCTTCAACAGGTGGTTATAGAAAATTTTGCGAAGGATTTACCACTTACTACTGTGTACCAAAAAGTCGGCTATTAAAGCAAACAATGAACCTTTTGCTGGGATAATCTTGTCTAAAAACACTGAATTACTTCAAACTCAATTATCCTAGCACAAGCGTATGAGATCTGGGCGTACACTGCTTGCCAAGCTACACATAAAACCGTTTATCTATCAGAGGAGACGTTTGTCATCTGTTATTAACATTATCTGATCTGAATCCAAAATGTTCAACGCTTAGATGGGCTTCGGTTTTCCTGAAAAATATTTTTGAAACTGCAGCCAGCCTGCCAGACAGACAAAATAAGATAGTCAATATACCGCACGTTCAAATGAGCATACTTGTAAATTCGCAACCTAACTGATCTGAGCATACTAGGCCTAATTCCTTTTTATCTCTAAAAAGACCGTCTTGGTACTAGCAAGCGGTGTGGACCCTCATGACGCAGCACGCGGCATTTCTCCGGGTCTTCACTGCCAAAATTACAGATTTAAATGTGAAAAAAATGGTGCGAGCCTAGAAGCATAATTCCATAGTTCCATACTCTATGTTTGATAGCAGCGACGGCTCTGACGAGACTGCGCGTATGCGCAGGCTCGTCTGATCATTCTCTGCTCGTCGATGGGATAAGTACCAACATTTGAGACATTATGAACACTTTGACATCCGTAAACGAGTTTCAAAGATAAGGGACGAAAAAGAGCGTGCTACAAATGTAGTCTCTGGTCGGCAAATGTAACAACTTAAAAAAAGGAGAAATTAATGGAATTTTTGAATGCCTCTGTTAGAACAAAAATGCCGTCATTCAACAAAGTTATGCCGCATGATCAAGACACTGATTTTCACACATTTACGATTCATTAAGGCTGTTGCAATTACGCCAATAAGCATTAAGATGTTTAAAGGTGTGCATCTATTGACACCTCGTCCAAACATGCTTCTGAAACACTGATCTCCTTAATTGATCAGTTTACAAATTCAATGGGTGGATGGACAGCCGGGCGGACCCAGACACGGCATGATCCAGGATTTTTTGTCAGGGGGGGGGTCCAGGCCCGACGGCCAGAATACAGGATCCGCACATGGGACCAATACGCACGCACGCACGCACGCACGCACGCACGCACGCACACACACACAAACACACACACATACATACATACATACATACATACATACATACATACATACATACATACATACATACATACATACATACATACATACATACATACATACATACATACATACGCATGTATAGACAGACACATGAGGCAGACGGATGGACATACATGTACATGTATAGACGGCAAACTAATAGACAATTTATTTAAAACATGCATAATCATGTACAGAGATAATGTCAGAAACAGACATGTGCGTGCATGTCGAGGCATACATGCGCGTCTCATTATCTTAAAATTTCCCATGAAAATGAATGATTTGGTCCCATCGAGCCAAACTTATTTCATTTTCATAGGATATCTAAAAACGGGGGGCATGGAAGGGGTTCGAGCGAACCCCATGAAGCCAAACTGGATCCGCCACTGCTTATACATGCATGCTAATGCACAGACATTCTGGTTGCATTATGCATGAGCATGCAACTCGTATGTACTTCAAAACTATATGGGCCGAGTTGTCTTATGAATTTGGACCGAGTTGTCTTATAAACATGGGCCGAGTTGGCATGGGCCGAGTTTTCTGTGGGCCGAGTTGGCATGTGCCGAGTTGGTTTTTGGGCCGTGTTGTCCGTAATTCGATTGGTTTTGCCTTTCACCGCTACAATGAGATCTTTATTCTAGAAATGAGATAAATTTATGTTTTCATAATTATACATTTTATAAGTCTTCAGTATTTTTTCACTTTAATTAGTGTAAAATATACTTTGATATCGAGCTAAAATCGGCTTCTTTTTCAGGCACGAATCGCTTCTTCTTCGGACACGAAGTCGCAAAAAACTATTTGAAACACATGCCAACTAATAAGACAAACTTGTCTGTTTATATGCGAGCATCGACAACTCCGAAGAGCCTGGGCAAATGTACTGTCTCATCAGGGCATTCGCTGCTCGCACGCACATCGGATCCATTGTTGTGTACGAGCGCACATAAAGGCAGTGCATGTAGACGGAGGCTCGGACAAAAACAGATCATACCAGATAAGCATGCAGTGGCGCACGCATGCTACCAAATAGACACGCGTGTAGTTGCACATAATGACTAAGCATATGCTTTAAACACAACGCCCGCCTATGCGCAGGCTCGCGAGAATCATCGCTGTATGTACACACAAATGAAGACTCAGATCAATTTTTTAAAACCAGTCCGCTGGTTAAGAATGATCGCACAGAACCAATTAAAGAAAGCGACATACCACGTCATAAATCATTCGAATACCTTCGAATTACAAACGTGTGCCAGGCACGTGTGTTTTTATTGTTTTCAAAGAGCCCCAGGCATAGGATTAAAGGACCGGATGCACAGTAGTAGATACTTAAAAGGGCCATGACGCGAGAAAACCTGACTTTGGTGCATGCGATCAACAAAGGCGCAGGTGTATTCGTATCCACGTAGTCTGATCAGCGCCTTTATTGTTCGCTTATTGGAAAGTATAATATCTAAACTTGCCTCAAGCAAAATTTCACTTTAACTAGTCTCTGTAGCTGAACAGACTGGTTTGAGTCTTACCTCGGTCCTAGAACACGAGGTCTTACTCAGATGTCACACTATAACGTTTTAGCCAACGTATGCTGACGTATGAAATACATATCTAGTACACTGGAAAACGCTTGAAATCTAATTAAAAATCAGAGGAAGCCTCTCTCTGAACTTATGCAAAGCGTACGCGAAACGAATATAGAACGTATGTCTGACTTATAAGTAACTTATTTATAACTTATTCCCAACGTAACATAACTTATACTTGTATCAGCGTATAAAAGCATATGCCCAGCGTATGACTAGCGTTCTTGACTTGTGGGAAACTTATACACAACGAACGTCTAACGCATGCTGAATTGTACATATAACGTACCTTAACGTATGCATAACTTACGTATAGTCCTTATGTCAACCGTATAAAGCAGAACAAAATTTTGGGACCACTTTGTCATATGACAACGTATACCAACGTACTGTAGCGTGTTCGTAACGTATTGAAAACGTATGGCTAACTTATTCAGCGTGCACCAACGTACTGTGAGAGTTTTCATACGTCCTCATACGTTGGTGCTAACGTACCTTAACGCATGCATAACTTACTCGTTGCGTACATCTAACGTATGCCTAACGTATAAGCAATGCGTCGGCGTACGCGCAAGTACAAAATTTTGAGATCTATTCACCGTATGGCAACTTATACCAACGTACAGTAGCGTGTTCGTAACGTGTTTAAAACTTATCTCTAACGTATTCAGCGTACACCAGCGTACTTGCTTAATTTCTCATAGGTCCGCATACGTTGGAGCTAACGTACCTTAACGTATGCATAACTTACCTGCTGCGTACATCTAGCGTATGCCTAACGTATAGAAGCAATACGTTCGCTTAAGCTGTTATTTTCTATGGATGCACAAAATGTTGGACCTCTTAGCCGTATGTCAACGTATACCACCGTACTATAGCGTATTCGGAACTTGTTTGAAACTTATTACTAACGTACTAAGCGTATACCAACGTACTTGCTGAATTTTTCATACGTCGGCATATGTTGGTGCTATACGTCGTAGTGTGACAGGGCCTTAACGTCAATGCATAAATGCATAACTAGTTTGGTCTCGTCCAGCCCAAACATTGTTGTGGGTACTAAACAGGACCGTCTCATCGAGACGGTTCTTTTGAGCACCCTACTCACTAAAGTTTTCTTCTCTGGACATATGCTGTATTGTTTTAGCGTTCTTTAATTTATAATCATAAGGGCTCATAGGCTAAGATCTGGGTAGCATGTAAAGAAAAATAAGCCTGTTCATGCGAGAAATGCGAAAAACAAAGGCGCATAACAGCCTCGCATCCGAATAGTCTTATCAGCGCCTTCGTTATTCGCTCGAGCTAAGCGAGCGAGACGCGAGATCTCACTACTTTTATTTGCCCCTGTTGCTGGGCATGCTGGTTTGAGCTTGACACCACTGAGTCTCCCAGAGCTGAGTCTGCGCTGTGTGCAAGGTTCATATTCATTTAAAGTAAATAGCTTAGTTGAGACCGAGCCTTTATCTATAGAAACAAGTGAATAAATAGAAAATGCTAAGTTTTTCTTTCTATCTTTAACATGTTTAACATGTTTAATTTGCATAATTTTATTCAGTTTCCCACAGAATTGAAAATGGCGCAATCATGAACATACACTGTAGATCTAATTCGAACTCGATTTTATTTTCTCTTGGTACTGGCTCGCTCAAATTGGAGCCTTGCGCCTTTTTATGCAGTCTTGCCAGAGCCATTGCAGCTTATATAGCTAAAGTTTGGATGTAGATGAAGACGATATATAAGAATGTAGTCCAACTTCATCGCTGTACATGCAAGTTTCAATAGTGACGTACTGATGTGTTTGATTTGATTCTTTACGCCCCATCAACAATCTTTCAGTTATATAGATACGGATCTTCCTTGGTTGAACCAGTACTAAGCTAGGATAAATGTGTCTTGCTCAAGGACCACAACGCAGTGACGCCGGTGAGGCTCGAACCCGCGGCCCTTCGGTCTCGAGTCAAACATTCTACCACTGAGCCACTGCGCTCCCGTGACGTACTGAAGTACCAAACATTATGATCATGCGCGCCTTTAAAATGCGTGGCGATTTTTGCCGTATGCAAACAGTTTAGACCCAGAAAAGACACGATATAACTTCTTATATATACTAGGGGTGAATCGACTATGGGGCGAAAAGACTAGTGGGGGCAAAATGACAAGGGGGGGGGGGGAAGACCAGGGGGTAAACGCTTTTGGGGCGAAACAACTAGGGGGGGGGGTAATGGTTTAGGGCGAAACGTCCCGGATTCTGCTATAATAAAATGCCGGTGTTCTTGCTGGGGTCAACGGTCGACAAAGACGAATTAGAACTCAATAATGAACAAGAGTTTAGTATTGCCCACAAACCGGTGATTTTATCACAATATGTTATTGTTTAAAAACTTCTTTATAATAAAGAAATATGTCAGTCAGCTCAACCCATATAAGCCAACGTCCTTTTTGTGGAACAGATGCGAACATAGCAGGCCCAGATGAGGCGCCACAGAATCTGGCGGCGTCTCCTTTCGGTCTTCACTGTTTAAAACGTTTAATCTAAAGATGAATGTAAAATGAGAATAAATCCCAACAACCCTTTGAACGGAAATGGACTGGTCCATTAATTATCAACATTTTTGATACCCTGTGGCGATGTCAAGCATGGACGTGTTTTTATGCTTCTTTAAAGGCACCGAAGAAACTTAAAATTACAATGTCATGGGACCAGCAATCAAAAACGTGTAACTTATTGCAAAATAGACAAAATGCGACATGTCTCATTAAAAGATTACTATCCAAAACAATAATGTTTTATAGGAAGTTGTTATTTCAGCCTCCTACAGCTATTATCATTTATAAGAAACATTTCTTGGAATAGTTCATAATATTCTTACCATTAAGGGATAAGTTGCCTGCTCAGCCAAACAAATTCCAATTTAAAAATAAGAGTAATACGATTAGAAAGCAGAAGGACTGAGTTTGCAGTTCCAGAGATAATTCGGTTACACGTAAGCCTTTGCATCTGCACATCTTCGGTAACTAAGGGCCTGGTATTTCCTTAGCGGCCAATGAAGCGTCTGATCAGACTGTACAGATCGAGTAAATGCTAGCTGCATGGAAGTTCTCCACAAGCTCGTTTGTCCGTATGTTTGAGTGGTGCAGTATGCTTTGTTCTGTTTGATACGTATTTTTCGATTAAAACAAAGACTGACAATTACGCTGGACATGATGTGGTCTGCGTATTGAAGCCTTGAATGCGTTTACGTATCCGCACTGTATATTGATAATGTGTTTGGTGGCAGCAAAATGTGTGGCAGCTGAGCTACCACCTTTTTGGTGTATATTTACACTTAATTACCTTCTACAACAGGGAGCGCAGTGGCTCAGTGGTAGAGTGCTTTACTCGAGACCGAGGGGTCGCGGGTTCGAGTCTCACCGGCGTCACTGCGTTGTGGTCCTTGAGCAAGACACATTTATCCAAGCTTAGTACTGGTTCAACCCAGGAAGACCCGTCCCTGTTTAACTGAAAGATTGTTGATGGGACGTAAAGAGTCAAATCAAACAAAAACCTTCTACAACTAAAGGTCAACCTTTCACCAGTGATTCGTGTTATTCTTGTATTATTATCCGGCTCATCACAATCGAACAGAAAAAAGGCTTTAAAATCAAAAGAAAGGTTACACCAAAAATAGTGGCAGTTGCCGAACTTTTTGTGTAAGCTAACAACAAAAATAGTGGCAGCTGAGATGTCACATGTAAGTGTGTAAATGAATACTAACTTTCCGACTAAAACAGTATTTGACCAACATTTCTCCAGTGATTCCAAGTGTCGAAACATTTTTACCTGTTATTATTGTAGTTATTCTCTGGATCCAATCAATCGAACAGAACATAGCTGTTAAAGCAAAACTAATTGATCCTCATGGTTTACCATAAGATTCTGATCCTTTTGTTTGAGTTGATCCTGTACGACCTATTACACAATTTTTAGTCATCTTGGACGAGTTTCTTGAGGTTGAACCAGTACTAAGCAACGGAAAACGTGTCTTGCTCAAGGACATAGGCGTTATTTGTCATGTGTTTTCTACTTTTTGATAAGTGTTAATGCGTTACTTCCCAGTCAACAATTTTTTAGTGTTGTGGAACGAGACGCTTCTTTTGACTGCCCACAACATTATTGAGCCGCAGAATGTGCTTTTCAATAATGTGACATTTTGTTAAGTCATACGAGCCTGTACAGCACCTTCTAAGCTTATAAGCTTCAACTGGTGTTCATTTTGTTAAGTCATACGAACCTGTACTTATAACCCCAACTGGTGTTCAGTCAGTACAGGTAGCTTAACAGTCAAATAATAACTAGCAAATGCTCTGATCAGACTAAGCGTATGCACAGGCTGATCTGAGGCTTTGCTGATCGCACATACCACATTGTTGGAAATCTAATGTCGTGGCTCATATTGATGTATGCTCAAAAGAACTATCTTCTTTGAGACGGTTCCGTTGAATACCAACAGTACATGAATATGCATTGGTTTGGAAACAGGGAAAATGTTTTTATTACGCATCTGGAGGTCTGATTAATATATTTAAATGTCTTATAAGTCGAACATGGCTAGATATCAATACAAATGTAGGTTTGGTCATTATTCGTAGATGCGTAAGAGTACAATATGTATTTTTATGAATTTTGTCATCAATGAAAAAAAAAGAAAATTCTAGTGAAAAGGAAAGATATCCAATAGTGGCCAAGCTAAATAAAGTTTTAAAATGTTTACAGAAGACAAAACAGTTGTATGACTAATCATAGGTCCAGATAAGCATTTTTTACATTGGCGGATCAGTGGAGAAGCCGCCGTGGTGTAATGGATAAGCCTCTTGCCATGTAAACCAGGGGTCCCACGGCCAATCCCTGGCTTCACCAGTCTGTCTGATGAGACTTTTTAAAAGCTGTGGCCCCATCCCCATATGACCTCTGCTATTGGTGGGACGGTAAACACAAACACAACATCATCGGTGTACATCCATCAAGCACCCCAGCATTTACACCGATAGTGAATAATTACATACATTACTAACGCAAATAGTACACATATAGAACTGTGCCCCACAGACTTAATTGGTCTATATTGCTCACTTGAGCAGTTGACTTTATGGTTTCAAAGGCGAGTTTTTTATTTACAAAAGCGTATTATCGCATGCAATTTTGCTCAGCGAAGGCTTGAATGAAATTTTGATGACCCAAACCAGAGTGCGCATCACAACATGAATACTCCACCAAGAGTGCTAGCAGGTTGTGAAAAGAGCAAAACTACGTCAAATTTTAGCAATGATTTCTTTTTTAAATGAGCCGCAACATGATATTTCCTACAATGTTGTGTGTGCAACCAGCAAAGGCACAGGCCAGCATGCGCATACGGGCAGTCTGATCAGAGCCTTTGATTATTGCTTGAATATTATTCTACGAGTATTAATCTACTGACTGGACATCATTTGGAGTTGCTAAGCTTAAAAAAGGGTGCATAAGCTCGCCTGAGCCTGCTACCGTCAAAATGCCACAAAGTTGTTGTGGCTCAAATGTGGTTGGCGAAAAGGCGTCTTGTTTATGACTTATTCTGCTGTCAGATTTTAAAACTATATCCTTTGGAAATTTTCACGAAAACCTGATTGTGCTGCTATTGAGCAACAAAGGCGCAGTTCAGACTGCAAACCATCGTGGTAAGCAAAATTCTACATTATATAGATACATGTACTCTGTAGCTGAGCTGGCTTGATTGACCCTTACCAAGTAGCAAAGTTAGTATTTATGTCGGCATGCATACATAAATGTATCAACTCTGCATGCTGAGTGATTTTTTCGCGGCCTTTTTTTTATTCGTCATGATAACTTTTTTAACAATATCTTTCCTTATAAAATTTCTGGTCTGATCTGAGTCCAAACTGTTTACTCATGTTATTAAGTGGTGATTGAACGGCCAATGAAAAAAAGAACCAAAAATAACAAAACAGACCATAGGTATTCTATTAGGTCGCGTGTGTCGTGTCAATGGCCATGACGTGTGAAAACATACATGATACATGATAAATTGTTAAAATCTAAAGACATGGACATTTTCTCACCTTTGTTTTTGTTTTTCAATATTGGACAAAAACCATAACGGATTATTTAAGGAAAGCATTTCGCCAGTCCGCAAGACTTGTTTTTAAAACAGTTTTGCACCATTATACTGTTTACAAAATTTACCAGACGTTAGAATTGAAGTTCCCTTTTTCACATTGGCATGTAGATAAGGCAGTCCAAATCTAGAGGCAACTGGTTGCCTAGCTACGTATTCGGTCAGCTGATTTTATAATTAGGTGTGAAAAACATCAGCCATTTTAATCTCTTGGTCGCACAGAACACATAAAAAGGTACCAAGGTACACTGATAGGAAAAAAAGATGGGTTAAGATTTGTTTACAATGTGATCAGCTGGGGTTGCTGAAGCACCCACCTCTCCTCCTTGGATGTAAATTAGTTTCTTAGGTGCCTTATACGTCGAATTTAGCTTATTATCAATACTAATGTAGGTTTTATGGTTTGAATAGCATGTATAAACAACTGTTTTCTTTACCTACTACTGTCGTGCTAACCAAGAGTGACAGTGACGAATTGTTTTGTTTACAACTGCTAAGTAAAAATAGCATGTACACTCCACTTGATCTAACGCAAATCGATAGATCACTTGTGTATTAATCCTATCCTGTGGATAGGATTAATACACAAGCGATCTATCGATTATAAGTCCCTGATAACTTTTTAAACAAAACATGACGTCACTGTCACTCTTGGCTGGTAGGACAGTACTTACTATTTATATAAGTTTATAATTGCGCCACACTAATACATGGAATACTACGCAGATAAATATGACTCTTGTTCTCTTTTCACGCCATCTTCAAATACAATTTAGATGGCAGGAATGAAATGCATAGCCTTGTTCTCTGGAAACTATAAGAAAATTCTCTAAATACGTCTGCTAATTATTATTTTAAATTGACTATAGGGTTTGTTAAGACTGATTTTGTATAATGAAAAAGTATTTATATGTTTATTTCAATATTTGTACTTGCTGAATTCATTATGAGGGAAAAATCCCCTGAGTTCAGACTTTTTTCTGGAGCTCTGCGATTGCCCGCATGGAGTGGAATGGTATGACCGATATCATTCCAATAATTCCAATTATCGATCCACTGAGTGATCGTACCGGTACCGCCACGGTACCTGAGTGCAAGTGAGTAGTGAGTGAGTGATGAATTGAGTGGTTGTATAAGTGATGAAAATCTGTACTGTACTTAGTACCAGTACATTCCAGGAAACAGGCGCTACTTAACTCTGGTTCAAACCAGGAAGCAGGCTAAGGTTCGAGAAAGGTGCCGTTTTTAATTGAGCATTGCAGAATTGAATCTTGCTGGTGTAATTGGAAACTCGGGTGTTATTGATGTCGGTTAACCAGGTTTGAAGGTCACTAGAAGACAAATCAATTACATGCACGCAATTACACGAAACATGCTTGTTTGTTTTGTCTGATTTGATTCTTTACGTCCCATCAACAATCTTTCAGTTATAAAGGGACGGGTCTTCCTAGGTCGAACCAGTACTAAGCTAGGATTAATGTTCTTGCTCAAGGACACAACGCAGTGACGCCGGTGAGGCTCGAACCCGCGGCCCCTCGGTCTCGAGTCAAGCACTCTACCACTGAGCCACTGCGCTCCCACACGAAACATGCGTCTCAGTTCATGTGTATGAAGCAAAGTTCAGGCCAGCTAGCTATTAACCCCTGTTTAGCTCCATAAGGGAGCAACCAAACGCTCACACTACTAAAACACACACGCCTCCACTCGCATGACGGTCTGGGGCAGGTTACCATTGACACGGCCCGACGTCTGGGTTGCGCCTGATGGTGCTCATCCTCCTCAACAACATAGAATTTCAACTTGCTAGACGCTCCTGGAACAACGATGTGACTATAGTGGCTCTATGAAAAAAGCTCTTAATTACTGAGACATGTTACAGTGTCCAATTAAAAATAATCAATTTTCGAAACGTTTCCTACTTTTAGGCCAGAATTGACCGCCAAAACACTGATAAAGCACCAGAACAGTGACAGAACCCGATTTTCGAACACATAGGAAACGACAAAAGTTTGGACTACAGTGAATGGTCAGTTCTTAAGAAGTTATGAAGACCGCTGCATGTCTGTAACGAACCTGAAATGACTGGCTTTGTTTTTAAGCATTGGAGCCATGACGAGATATCCAACAATGTGGTATATGCGACCAGCAAAGGCTCAGACCAACCTGGGCATAGGCACAGTCTGATATGAGCCTTTGCTATTCACTTGAATATTCTATGAATTAAGCTACCTAGTCAGACGGAACATCATTTGGAGTTTTTAAGCTAAAAGGAGGCTGTACAGTACAGGCTCGTCTAAGTCTGCACTTGTCAAAATGCCATATTGTTCGAAATCACATGTTGCAGCTCAATTATATACAGTATGCTGATCCTGTTAATTCTGGATACCGATAAACAGGTACAAGCTGTGAAGATCCAGATGAGGCAACATATCACCAGGGTCTGTACTGTTTGCTATGATAAAAACAATTTTCATTGGAGAGAGAAATACATCATTTAAATGGGAATTTTGAACGGCCACCATTCAAAATATATCAATATGTATGGTATAATCTTTTAGCCTGAGAATGGAGAGGGTTTTGTCCGTGACTTTTTCCTGTGATTTCTTCTCTGTGACTTTTTCCATGACCTTTTCCATGTGATTTTCTCCCCGATCTCCCATCGGGTAGGTACAAGTAAAACGTCACTGTGTGACATCAAACAGAAACCTTTGAAGATTAAATGTCAGATCAGTTGTCCGGAGAATAGTAAGCATCTTCTGCATTACAAGTAATACCCTGTGTATATTATTTGTTTGTTTGGTGGTTTAACGTCCAAGTCAACAGCTATGGTCATGTTGAGACGGTCAGTTAATATGAAAAAAATCATCTAAAAGATACCAGGCCCATTAGTGCAGTCGGTAACGCGTCTGATTGCAGATCCAGGGGGTCGTAAGTTCGATCTCGGCCCGGTCCCATACTTTCGTGGAAATTGATCATGAGCTAATTTCTACGGTCTTTCTCCTCCTTCCGCTAAATTAAGAAGGATCGTTGTCAGTTACAAGCGAACGTATGTGCATGAAGTACTGGTTATACCGTTTAGTCAAGCTTGCCAAGAAAAAGGTGTATTTAGGTGACCTGACCGTCTTGACATGATCATAGCTGTTGATGGAGAGGTAAAGAATGAAATCAAACAGTTAATCTAACTACACTTTCCCTGGACAAGCTTAGCAGTACTCCGCTTGAAACTGATAACAACCCTTCTTGAGAAGAATGGCCTTAAATATTTCATGATCAATCTCGGCAAAGTAAGGGGCTCAAGTCCTGGGGGCTCAAGTATCCTTGTTACCAGATTTTTAAGTAAGCATTTGGTGAGTAAGCAAAACAGCTTTATACAAAGCATACTCGATCAACTGTGCAAGTAAGACACGATATAGAAGAATCTTAATTACACGACGTCTAAGGGAATGACTTAATATTCGAGTTGTCGAGACTTTGAATGATCATAACGTATAGGCAATATTCCATAATGAACACTTCTAATCAAGCCATTAGTCAAATATACTTCTCCTGCATAGCTAGATCAAAATGTAATTTACCCTGAAGCTCCATCGATTTGCTTTTGATACACGTTCGCCACGATCAGGGATAGATGTATTGACATATCTTCAAAAGCACCATTTCGAATGTCAAAATAGGATTTTGAATGTCAAAATACAATATTCAGTCTCAGTTCAAATGTCATAATAGGATTTTGATTGTCACAATACGATATTCGTCCCTACCAGTTCGAATGTCAAAATAGGATTTTGGATGTCAAAATACGATATTTGGCCCCATTTTGAATGTCAAAATAGGATTTTGAATGTCAAAACACGATATTTGGCCACAGTTCGAATGTCAAAATAGGATTTTGAATGTCAAAATACGATATTCGGCCCCATTTTAATAGGATTTTGAATGTCAAAATACGATATTCGGCCCGATTATGAACGTCAAAACAGGGTGGGTAGTCACGTGGTTTCTGTTAGGATATACTGTACGGAAAAATGGCGGACTTCTTTCCACACCGATGTTTTAAGCAAAAGTAAGTAGATATTTCTACGTGTTTTTTCATCTTTACATAGAAAGTTATACACCATTTTCCAGCCCCCATTTTTCCCGATCTAACGATGCCAGCATATCCTCATAAAGCTTCTTACTTTGAGTACAGACTCTGTCACAAAATTTTTAGCGGCGAAGATCGGGCCTGAATTTGGAAATAAGCTGTACGGACAACATTTGTGACAGAGTTAGTACTCAAAGTAAGAAGCTTAAAGATGCTATCCTGGTAGCGTTTGATAGGGGAAAATGTGGGCTGGAAAATGGTGTATGACTTTCTGGGTATAGATGAGAAAACATAGAGAAATCTACCTACATTCGATCAGAATGTCCGTACAGTGTATTCGAACATCCGTACAGTGTATCCAAGCAAAAACCACGTGACTACCCACCCTGCAAAATGGAAAACGAAAAACGAAAAGCGAAAAACGAAAAACAAAAAACGATAAGTGAAAAACGAAATGCGAAAAACAAAAAACGAGTAACGAAAAACGAAAAACAAACCAACTTCAGCTTGCTTGAAAAAATATGGATTTACCTGGGATTATTAAAAAGATACATACATGCTAAAAGATTATTTTGGTATACATTGCTGCTGGTTTCTTGACAAGGGGGTAAACCATTTATTTTTTTTTTCAACCAAAACGTATGCTGAATCAAATGCATTGGTGAATATAGACTGACTGATGAAAAAATACTGTATTTTTTAAATCCTTGTTTGCTTATATGCTTCTATTCTGGGTAGTGTAAGAATTTACATGTATCAAAACTTTCATTGACATTTACAATCAATAGAGATCCAAATGATCTGTTCAGGATCTTCACTGTTTGCATTTGCTGTCACTGAGTCTTGCAAATATAACGTTTTGAAGTTGATGAAAATTCAGTCCAAAAGTCAGCCCTCTAGGCCCACTAGATAGCTGCACATGTGTGTTTGAAGCATGAGTTTGCGATAAGTACCAAGATCCCCTGTCAGTGAGTTGGTCCATATTACTGAGAAATTAGGATATTTTCGCGAGGGTTTGTTTTCGCGAAACTTCAGAAGTTTCACGAAAATACAACCCTCGTAAAATACGAGGGTCATCCAATAAATAGTTGGAATTTCCTTATAATGTAAGCGTTCCTATCATTTAAACATCACAAATGTAACCATTTGGTGGCATATCGTGTTGGGCATGCAACAGCATATCCAAATATTTTATGGAAAGCGAGGTTGCATGTTGCTTAGCAACAAAAACCGATATTAAAGCCAACCTGCCCAGAATTACTAAAATTGCATGCTATGAAATATAGTATGGAGTTTAGTTATTGTTATGTATCTGTACATTGTTTGTCATTAACTTTGTTCTAGTTTAATTGTTCTCACTGTTAAATATAAAATATGGTCATAAATATTTACAAGTTAGTCGTGGTTTCTTAGCAACCAGGCAATTGTGGGAAATGGACTTTTTGTATATTCTATATTCTTCTGTTGCTAGGCAACAAGGAGTACATTTGATATGGGCTTTTTAGCTCACCTGAGCCGAAGGCTCCGAGGTGAGCTATAAGTATACCAGTGACTCCGTCGTCCGTCCGTCCGTCGTCATTTTCAAACATCTTCTCCTCTGAAACCACTGGGCCAATTGAACTCAAATTTCATATGGAGACTCCTTAGGATGGGAGAACGAAAGTTTGTTCAAATGATCCTGGTCACATGACCAAGATGGCCGCCATGCCCATATATGGTAAAAACCCTTTAAAAATCTTCTTCTCCAGAACCAGAAGGCCGATGACCTTGGGACTTGGTATGTAGCATCAGGGATGTGGGGCCTACCAAGTTTGTTCAAACAATGATCCTAGGTTGACCTTGACCTACTTAACGTCAAGGTCAAATTTGCTTCCTAATAGATTTAAATGGGAATTTTTTTGAAAAGTTGATTTTTTGAATACTGTTAAAGCCAAAGTGATTATTCTTACTTGATATGTTGAAACTAATGAGACAATGGCTATAAATAAGTTTCAAAGGTCAAGGTTGACCTTTGCCCTTGCAGCCAAGGTCGCTCATATTGTGGTCCCATCAATATATTAAAACATAGTTTCCTCACAAAGCATTGGCCTAATTGAGCTCAAATTTCATATGAAGACTCCTTATGATAAGTCAGCCAAACTTTATACAAAATATTTTGGTCACATGACAAAGATGGCCGCCACGGCCATATATGGTAAAAACCTTTTAAAAATCTTCTTCTCCAGAACCAGAAGGCCAGTGACCTTGAGACCTGGTATGTAGTATTGGGGATGTGGGGCCTACCAAGTTTGTTCAAATGATGATCCTAGTTTGACCTTGACCTACTTAACGTCAAGGTCAAGTTTGCTTCCTAATGCATTTGAATGGAAAATTGAATTGAAAAGTTGATTTTTTGAATACTGTGGAAGCCAAAGTCATTATTCTCAGTTAATATGTTCAATCTAGTGGCTATAAATAAGTTTCAAAGGTCAAGGTTGATCTTTGACCTTTCAGCAAAGGTGGCTTATATTGGAGTCCCATCAACATATTAAAACATACTTTTCTCAGACATAGTAGGGGAGCCAGAGATTCAAAAATTGGAAAAAAGTGGCCGGAAAGTAGCAGAATTTTAGACTATATCCTCAGTCAATATGGTATTTCAGAAGAGTGAAAACAGATATTGCACAAATTTTAAGTCTTGCAAAAGATGTTTATTTATGGGGTAACCATAGCTACCCTCATGCAGGCTTCATGTAGTAGGCTATTCGCTATATTACTGAAAAGAAAATATATTTAGACCAGATAGGTCACATTTCCTACTATATGGCTTTACAGTAACTGAATTAAAAGCACCAGACTGACAATAAGTTTAAATGACTAACTCTTACGTAATTGTTATATACGTTACTTACATTCATATACATATATATTACTATTGTTTACTTGGTCATGGGCTGCCAAAAGACTTGTGGAGGAGATTTTTGTACATTAAGATTTGCTTAGCTACTTTAAATATTATAAAATGTCTGTTCGCTTTTGATGAACATGTGCATTTACCATGTAATAGCCACGTCTAATACGTTACCATTAGATAATAAGGAAACTCCTAGTATAGTGTTATTATCATTTGCATCGTTTTCTTACATATCGTTATGATTGATATTTTAATTAGATGCAGCTTAATAGCAGAATAATAATATTAGTTTAGGCACCTTGAAGTTCTGTTATATACGTTACTTTCTTTTAAAACAATATTTTTGCGCAATGTTATGTGTATATTCGTTCAAACAGCTAGTAGGTGAAAATGAAATGACTACCATCTTAGTGCTAAAATTTAGATTTGAAATATTGTATTTTAAACATTTAATATGAATGAGATGCAACATCAACAAAATCATATTTGGTTTAAAGGGAAAAACTTAATATAGCACGTAAATGTCATAAAGTATATATTTTAGGAATAATGTAAATAGGATAATTGATACCTATTTATTATTCATGACTAAATTGTTTCAAAAAGCTTAAATAGTTCTTTAAAATCTGTGCCACTACCATGTAATTGCTTCTTTTTGTGCATTAAATGGCGTTAAATGACATATACAAGACATTTTCTTTCATCGTCAACAGCTCAATGAATAAATAAAAAACACGCAGTAACATAGTCAGATCCATCACATATTGTAAAAGCCATCAAATATATGCATTTATAAACAGTTATTCGTTACAGCAGCTATATTGAAAACAATAAGGCACAAAATATACCTTTAAACTCTAAAAATGTAAGATATTTCAAGCAGAAGTCCAAATCAAGAAGTGAAACATTAAAGATACCTTCATCGGCGTCATATGAAACAAAACTGAAGTTTGTGGAAATCGTTATGATTTCTGTCTCTGCTTTAGTTCCCGCCTTAGCTATCCTTGGGGTTATAATATTTTAGTATCTACAGCGTGTCCGCTTTGGAAAAAAACATTATTTATGTTGGTAACGTTTATAACAAAAATATAAAGATCATTACTTTAATCATTGTGCTGCCTGGTTCTACACGTTTGTGAAGCAATGAAACAGGACCGCATTTATTCTATATTACCATTTCAATACTTTAGAAACAGTCTGTTAATAAGTTGGAAAAGCTCCCCTGCATTGTTAGTATTAAAGACATTTCTAAATTATTAGACTTCGATAATCAGGACCTTGAGAAAACAACTATCCAGAATAGGACTTGATTGATCATATATTCCAGAATGTTTGCAGACGTTTGCTTTTTAGCAATATAGCTTATCACCATACGTGATAGAATCTTCTTTAATGTTTGTTTTATTCAGAAGGACACTACTTATTTTTTACACTCACAATAAGTAATCATAACAACCGTCATTCAGTCCTTAAAACTAACTAATTAATACCCATAAAACATGTACAAACTTGTTAAACGATGCTATATTTATGGTATATTGATTGTTCATGTAAAGGATAAGTTCATGTAATAGATACAAAACTGATACTTATGCTACTTTCAAAGAATACTTTCAGATAGTATACTCAACAAATGCTATGCTGTATCATACTTACATATAGTACAATTGGCAATAGAGACAATGTTATCACTATCTGATCTTATGCAGACGATTGATAAAAAAGAGCCACAGACAAATTAAACATGCATACATACTATTTGTTAAATTTATGCATACTTTCTTAGCAGAACATGTAAATTTATTATTTGTTTAAGTAATGATACTAACTATTGTGCCTTCTCTATTGTCCATATAATTATTATTTTATTAGCACAGTAGATAATTTAATGTATATGTTTTTGTCTCTATACCCTGATGTGTTTACAACTCATCTATTATTTAACGCACATACAAGGAATCAACCGACAGGATCCTTGCAACAGTTTGTTTAAAATGGGGTCCAATGACTGCTATGGTATTATGATAGAACTTAACATCAGCTATATTAGCAATAATTGCTAACACTAAGTTTGATCTTATGACTGCTATTTTTACTCTAAGATATTGCTATTTCTATCAACATTCTGATTAACGTAAATAATCTTTTAAACAGTAATTTTAATGCGTCCTAGTTAAATTTGGCTTAAACATTTTCTCTCTGTTGAAATTTTATAAAGTAAATTTGGTATCATAAATTTCAACCGAAGATATCTAGATTTCATGGATATGATCACTGCCTTGCCATGTAAAACCCTTCCTTATGGATGATTTCCCCAATATCAGCGGCAATAATTCATTTTGAATAATCCATTCAGTTTTAAAATTTACATTGCTTTGACAAATGATTAATAGTGTTAATTTAAAAGGACTATCAGTTTCACAAATCAAACAATGAAAGTCATGTTAAAAATGAGCTGAAATTAAAGTTCACAGCTAGAATAAATTCAAAAGTCACCTTCTGAGTTTTGATATATGCATAAATAGATGTGGCTTAAACAATGTGCATAACAGAGCCACTCTCTTAGAAAATAAATGATAACAAACACTCATGTTTCCTTAAATTTTATTTTATATATTCATTTAGGAGTGATGCTGTCTAGATTGCCAGCAAACGGCTTCTTTCTATTAGTGAACATGACTAGGAAATGTCACAATCACAGACTCCTAATTGACCGACTGTATCTTCAGGAAGGGACACGGAACACAGATATCTACAATATAATTAAAGTAGAGCAACCAGCTCTCTTCCTTGTCAAGATGACTGCTGAACTAGAAACAAATTAGAAAACAAAGGCCCAATACAAAACTCCCACAACCAATAGGAACAACAACAAAGTTTCCAACATCCACACATCATTTCAGAAATTCTTAGATATTTTATCATAAATGAATCTGATTTGATAGAACAGATAATTATGTTATTTACTATTTTATATATTGTGATGAGTGTGAACAGGTTTGACACAAAGCGTTGGCTGCTTCTGAATAGCTTATTAGATTGTTTTGTTCAATTAAAAGGAAAATCTGTGCAAATATCTAAATTTGTTTTAGGTTTTCAGGCTCAGTTGTATATGGAAAAGGTTGAGACAAATATATAATCATAATATATATATTGCGTTTATCTATAGTTTTATATGTTACTTTAGCAAATTTGACTGAACAAGCTCAAGGGAATGTATCCTTGTTGAGGTGTTGCATCAGAGTTATCATTTTATAAGTTTATAAATTGCATAACATAACATAGAACATAAATGATAAATGATAACAAACACTCATGTTTCCTTAATTTCAATGTTACGTAAACAACATTTATTTTATATATTCATAAAGGAGTGATGCTGTCTAGATTGCCTGCAAACGGCTTCATTCTATTAGTGAACATGACTAGGAAATGTCACAATCACAGACTCCTAATTGACCGACTGTATCTTCAGGAAGGGACACGGAACACAGATATCTACAATATAATTAAAGTAGAGCAACCAGCTCTCTTCCTTGTCAAGATGACTGCTGAACTAGAAACAAATTAGAAAACAAAGGCCCAATACAAAACTCCCACAACCAATAGGAACAACAACAAAGTTTCCAACATCCACACATCATTTCAGAAATTCTTAGATATTTTATCATAAATGAATCTGATTTGATAGAACAGATTTGTTATTTACTATTTTATATATTGTGATGAGTGTGAACAGGTTTGACACAAAGCGTTGGCTGCTTCTGAATAGCTTATTAGATTGTTTTGTTCAATTAAAAGGAAAAACTGTGCAAATATCTAAATTTGTTTTAGGCTTTCAGGCTCAGTTGTATATGGAAAAAGGTTGAGACAAATATATAATCATAATATATATATTGCGTTTATCTATAGTTTTATATGTTACTTTAGCAAATTTGACTAAACAAGCTCAAGGGAATGTATCCTTGTTGAGATGTTGCATCAGAGTTATCATTTTATAAGTTTATAAATTGCATAACATAACATAGAACAGTAGCAAACAATGTGTTTTGTTTTAAGTCAAGAAGTATGCCATTTCTTAAAACAAAAATTACAACCATTCACACAGTCTCCTAATTAGTACTGTTAACTTCTTCTTTTGGAACAAATGCTCTTTTTATGCCTATCAAACACAGCCCTCTCTTTAATGAAATAAACTTTCCAGTAATGTATAATTTAAGCTATTAGGCAATATTTGTTTGTCTAAAACTTTGTTTTATACGTTACATATTGAAAATCGAACACCAAAATGATATTTTACCTCAGAAATGTTGTTAAGTATTACTCTAAAGTCGGTGATATCAAAACAATTATCATACGGTGTTTAAAAGCTAACACAAAAAATTGCATGCTTATTTTCAAACTTAAGAGGGTCTAAACTTATATAGAGTTTTATCTATGGTCATCTTATTAAACAGCTTTTAACTGACTAAGTATTTATGTTGGAACGTATCTGTTTGCAGTTTTGAAATGGACAGTTAACGCTCTTTTAAATACATGTTATCCTGAAGTTAAACACATATTGACAATTTTATCAAATGAAACTTTTTAACAAAATATCAATAATTTTAAGGGTATAGTTGAAAATGTAACGTAAATGACATTATAATGGACCCAAACAACTTTTGAAAACATCAATATGTGTAGAGAATAGCATGTTCTTACAGATTCCATAAATGTTTTGTTCATTTAAACATTTTAACTTCTACCTAAATGGACTTAATTACATATTTTAGTTTTTAAGAAAATGAGGGGTAACGTATTAAACGCACTGTTACAGGTATGTTTGCAAGACTTAAATTGAGTGCAATATCTGGTTTCATACTGCCTATACTATGTACTAAAGGATAAAACAAGTGAAAATTCTGCTAAAAAGGGGACATACCAAAATGCTTATTTTTGACATTTTTGAATCCTGGCTCCTCTACTAACAATTCTTGGCCAATTGAAACCAAATTTCATATGACAACTCCTTATGATTGGTTAGCCAAAATTTATACAAATTGTTATGGTCACATGACTAACATGGCCACCATGCCCATATATGGTAAAAACTCTTTAAATCTCTTCTTCTCTGGAACTAAAAGGCCATTGGCTTTGGGACTTGGTATGTAGGATTGGGGATGTGGGCCCTAAGATGTTAGCACAAATGATGAATCTAGGTTGACCTTGACTTACTTGATGGCAAGGTCAAATTTGATTCCTTATGCATTTATATGGAGAAAATCTTAAAATGTTCATTTTCTATAACTGAGCCGAATTTATTTAAGTTAAACCTATTGAGACAATGGTTAATTAAGTACCAAATGTCAAGCTGACCTGTGACCTTTTATCCAAGGCCACTCATTTGGACTGCCACATACCTATCTAAACATCTTTTTCTCAGAAATCACTGGGCTGTTTGATGGATTATTCATTAGATTGTTTAGGTCACTTGACCAAAATGTATGGTAAAAACAAAATTTGTTCCATTATAAGCTGTAGTTAACCTTGACCTATTTTAACATCATTAAGAAGATCAGGTGAGCGCCTCAGGACCTTCAGGTCCTCTAGTTTAAAGATGTCGTTTTAAATTATTGAATGTAATTAAGAGTGTAAGGGTGATTCTAAACTTTTATACCAACCAACGATAATTTAAGGGCCAATTCAGGGCTCCTACCCCCATTTGTAATGGCATAAATTTGCATTTTTGTAGGTTTTCATGCTAAACACACCTGTCGATTTGACATTTTTCAAAAGAAGTAAATGAGTTTTAGAGAATGGTTACTTAATGTTGTAGTTTATAAAACAGATTATTTTTGGAACTAACCTGCACATGCCAGTAACCATGGCAGCCATTTTAAGACATCTGGCCAGGTTAGCTTTAATATACCATTTTTTCGATGCTAAGCAACTAGCGACATCAGTTTCCATCATTTTTTTTGATAATATCATGCGCAACAAGTTTAGGCACCTAATGGCTGCATTTGTAATGTTTAAATGTCACAAACTCTTACATTATAAGGAAATTTTCGCCATTTATTGGATGACCCTCGTAGGAAAAATGATCACTCAGTGGTTTACTGGTGTAGGTAAATCATGACATAGTCACTATTTTTAACTTTTAACAAGTATTCGCGAAAAGAAAATTCTCGCGAGAATTTCTGAATTTTTACAGTTTTTTTCTTCTCTGTTTTTTTTTCAGAACGTTAACAATGGAAGCAGAGGACGTAAGAGTAAGAGTTCTCTCCCATTCACGAGAAAGTACACATAACCGGAAATGTTTACGCCGATGGGAAGATTATGGTTCTTGACCTTAATGGACAAGGTTTCTTCTAAGTCCCGAAAGCAGCATTGAGCTCATATCTCTCAACACCCTACTTCTGGGAGAAAACAAACTGACAGAGGTTCCAAGCGAGCTGATGGGTTTAGAGAATCTAGAAATTTTGGTTCTATCCAACAACAAACTGACACATTTTAACACTAGCCTGTTTACTCTGTCTAAATTGCAAATGTTCGATATTTCAAACAATGAAACTGAAGCGCTTCCTATTGACATAACTGGACTTCCTGTGCTAAAGCAGCTGGTGGTCAATGGAAACCGTCTGTCAGAGATATATCCACAGATCGGGCATCTATTGGAATTACATGGTCTGTACCTCAATGAGAATTAAATCAATTCCAGATGAAATTTCGAATCTACAGAACCTTGAAATTCTTGCTGTAGAAAGGAACAACCTTCAAGTTGACTTCCTCAATCCAGAAGGGTGTATAATAGAAGAACTGAAACGTTTAGGTCTCTCTGAAAATCATATAACAAATCTACCCAGAGAAATTGAACATTTACTTTATCTGGAACAACTGCTACTTGACGACAACGATTTTGAATTCATTCCAGTTCAAGAGTTCTGGTTGGACTCTCTACAAGAGTTAGCTCATTCTGGCAAACAGATCAAATCTATTCAGCCAGAAGTAGGGAACTTGGTGAACTTGACAGTGTTAGGACTAAATGGGAACCAAATAGAGTATCTACCAAAGGAGGTTTGCAACCTTACATCACTAGAAGTGATCGGACTGGAGAGTAATCAGCTAAAAGAGATTCCTCAAAACATTTCTAACCTTAGTGAACTTAAAGAAGTGTACTTTGGAAGTAATTGTATAAAGAGTGTTCCTGAAGATCTATTCTGGTGTTCAAACATAGAAGTACTTAGTTTATTGAAAAACAATATATCTCAACTTCCTGTGGAAGTAGAAAACATGCGACACATGCACACATTTGTTCTCTCAGACAATAAATTCACAGCTCTACTAGACGCGATTGGATCTTTGATGGAACTTCGGTTATTCTCAGTAGATGGTAACGGACTTACTGATGTACCAGGGAATTTTGGCGAGCTTCATAAACTAAGACAACTAAACATGAGCAGAAATAAATTAGAAAAGTTCCCTTTACCAATCTGCAAAATTAAAAGTCTTGAATTGCTAGATATGCAACAGAATGGGATAGGGGAAGTTCCACCTGAAATAGGTCACTTGGAGAGACTTTCTGTTCTAAATCTAAACCATAATAAGATAAGTCACTTTACAAATGAACTTACACATCTTCAACAGCTGCAGATGCTTGATCTCTCAAACAATTCAATTGACGACATACCGGAAACTGTTTCTGAAATGTCGCCACTTAGAGAGCTAGACTTTTCAAACAATTTGTTTTTGGAATTTCCAAAACCTATAATATCCATACCAAAACTGGATCGTCTGCGCTTTGACCAATCAGAAGGTCATAAGGTTCCGGCATTACCCAATGACATAGAGTTTACCAATGTGCGTCATTTGATATTGTCCAATAATACTCTTCGATGCTTGCCAAACACCATAAGCAGTTTGAAACAGCTTGTTTCATTGGTTGCTGATCATAATGAGACTCAAACGCTTCCAAATTCAATCTGTGGGATGCGACAACTGAAGGTTCTTCATCTGAACGACAACCAGATCGCTTCATTACCAGAGAGCCTGGATAGCTTGACAGAGTTAAAGGAACTACGTTTACACAATAATCCTCTGAGAACACCACCAATGGACGTCTGTGTTAGTGGCGTGATACAGCCGATTGGGAGGTTCATTAGAAGAGCACTTGAGAGAGAAGGTAACATTTTACAATTTCATCGTCAACTAGATTTCATTTGGTTCTTATGATTTAGAAATGTACATGTATCTAATATTTGTCAACCCTTTGTAGATCGGACCCCATAAACGGGCACTTTGGCAAACAGTGAAGACCCAGATGAATTGCCGCATAGTGCGCTATTTCAACAGGGTCTGCACTGTTTTCTAGGACAAAATCGATCTTCAAAGAATGAAATGCATTAAAAAATTATAACAAGTCCTATGGCCCCTCATTATAGACAATGAACTATACTGACTTTATTGTATGTAGCTTGATTGAAATTTTGATCCTCGTCTGAATTAAGGGTGAGGTTGGCGCCGTTAAACCGGTTTAAGCCCTCCAGTAAAATATTTTACTGACCGTTCCAAGGCGGTACTTCTTTTGTGGATCTTTTATGTTTTTGTTCTGTCTTGTGTTTGCTATGTCTTTGTGCGCGTCTGTTTATATGTGCTTTGTGGTCACCTGCTGGAAAAGGGCTGACCTCTTGGCTCTCGTGTGTGGTGTCTTCTGTGAGTTTGTCACTTTCCCATTGGTATCCTGGGTCAGGTGTGGTACTTGATTGTATCGATTCCTGATCTTTGCACCCTTACTTACTTCCATTGGTCTGAAAAGGGATAATATGCAATGTTTGTTGATGTCAATCACCAAGCAAGCTTTAAAGCTGTAAAGTTTGGAACTTTTGATCTTCTATTTTAGGAAATAATATTTTTTTTTAATTTTCAAGAACACAGTCAAATAGCTGAAATTCAGGTATACATTTTACCAGGCTGAGCTTCTTAAACCTTAATCAATTAGCACTATCAAAACAACAACATTTATGTTAAAATTAACTGTCTAGAATTTCTGGAGGGATGTTAATAATTACCAACAAGAGAAAAACACCTGTTTTCATAAGATAATTCACTTTTCCATGCAATTTCCGCTGTAGTGAACAGATTTATTATAACTTAATTATATTTTCACAAAGTATTTAAAAAGAAAATATATTTTTTTGGAAAATGTTCATAATTGCAGACTTAGTCACTTAAAAGCCATCGTTTCTTGTTTCTATTTAACATTTGTTATGGGGACTATTAGAGGCATTGAGAAGCCATCAAATGAGCCGTTTCATGAGATTTTGATGCTTATAGCATATGCGCAACAGCTTCCAATAAACGCACATGCTTGCGCTTCGAACGGGGCTTGAGATTAAAATGCTGGTGTGAATCTTCAGCTATACCCATGCATTGTGTTAGCGAGCAGCGAAGGCTCTGGGGAGTCTGTGCGGATGCACATGCTCGTCTGCACATTGGCTGCTCGACCATCTGTTTAGTATTTGTGGCGAATACGTGCCCCAGGAACAGATATGAATCAGTCCCAGAGCAGGTTCACGCCTCAGTCTTCTGCATGAAATTTTATTCACCAGCGCGTTAGTAAACTTCCATTGGGCGCGTATTCGATTCGGGCCTGTTCCATTTGCATGTTGCGGAAATGGATCAGGTGTTAACTCCCCAACAGCAGTGTCTTTTACAGTTCTTTTTCAGACTCCCCGTCGACCGAGTTACTTCCAAAATTCCATCATTGCGTGAGCGATGTTGATATACATGTACTTTGGATACTGGATTGCTTCTAAAAGCGAAAAGGCCTATTAGAGACCTTACCACTGAGCGAGAATCCCGATCAAGCATGGGCCCTTCGGATATTCTAGACTTAATATGACGAAATATCTAGATGTAGATGGGTCGGATTCAATATGCCCCCTAGGCATTATGTGCATTGACTTCGATTGAGGAATACGGTTGAATGACCTAATTCATACCGCTGGGGAGGGGATTAACTCTACAATATTCAGTGTGTTCATGAGCAGAGTCTTACTGGAATATGCATATTTCCTGTCTTTGATCTGCTTCCGATGGTTCACCTATGTACAAATCGTTAACTAAAACAAAAAAATACTCAGAGCTTGAAGCCCATGAAACACTGAAAAGAGTGGGTTCAGCAAATGCAATAATAAAACACTATAAAAGTTCTTTAATAACTGTAAAACGCCATGCGATGGTTCTGAGCTTTTTTTAAAAAAGCTAACCTTGTTGGTATAAGACTGATCAATCGGAGCCCCTTGTTTCTCCACTCATATAAATGGAGTCCCTCGGGGCCCGACTAGACTGCTTCACTGCCCCCTCGTATGAACTAGGGACAGTTGCAAAGCGGTAGTCACGTGTTTTATTCTACCACTGAGATGAGCGGAGTAACTAAACGTCATAGATGTATTCAGAATCAGGCAGTGTATTTATAGAACCGCTATTGTCTAACAGTCACCTGCATAAATTACACTTTACCTATTAGCGTCGTCTGCTGATAATTTTTGAAAATAGTGTGGATACACAAAATATCGTAGATCTATTTATTCTGATGATAAATACATGTCATAACATAAAGCTCACTTCTTAATACACTGTGTTATCATGCGAAGAAGGTTTAGAGAAAAAAAAATACACCCTCAATTATTTTCGTAACACAGAAGAAATCATGTATATAAGATAAGAGAAAGTCGTCTATTTATAGATGATAAATAGACGCTTGGTTTACATAAAGCATTCAGCGATATGGATTACCAGGGCGATTTTGCCACGGTGAAATTGGTCTTCGACCGTCCTTGTAATATCTGTATACGAGGTCGGTGAAGCAGTCTAGGGCCCGACTGAAAAAAAAATCTGACATTACAATATGGGCCTCATTGCGAGAAAGCCTGTCTTCAGGGTTTCCGACAAAGCCAGATTCAAACCAGCCTGCTCAGCTACAGAGACTAGCTAGAAAGTTGAAAATTCGCATGTAGCCAGTTTGGATATAATACTTTCCAAAAAGCGAAAAACAAAGCGCTGATCAGACTGCGCGGATGCGCAGGCTGGTCTGGCTTTTGTTTTTCGCAAACCCCCGAAGACCCATATGTCATATATCCCTCCTGGGCTCCGCATCCGTGCGAGGGTTAAACTTGCACAGCTACAGAGTCCAGGAATGAACACTCCAGTCTTTAAAGGTATGTGTCGAATTTTGTACGGTACCAAAATCGTATTCATGAACTGGCTCAAATATGTTCTTGAAAAAATAAGTGAACCTCTCTATTTGAAACTAATAGTGTAGCCAGAACGCTGAAAAAGTTACGCGTATCAAAGGGAGACTACTGGATCAAGCAGTGGTTCTCTTCAGTTGCGCCCTTTTTCAAAATAGGAACTTTTCTTAATGGAAAGAATTTGCTCCCAGTGGGAGCGAATTGCATGTTTCAATTATGGTATGGAAAATCATTTTACCATAGATGGTGACTTCCCTTGAATGTTACTATTTTTATTACGCACGTGTGTAATTGCGTAATGGGAGCTACGTCAATTGAATATTTTGTTTTGTTCCAGATATGATGCTCTTAAAAATGTTTGATGTCATAAAGGTGTCGTTAAATAAGAACGAATTACGGTATGTAATGAAGAAGTTCAAGTTCCCGGATGACAAGATGGCGGAGTTGGAGCAGACGTATCACGGCAAGGACAAACTACAGGACAGAATCTATAACGCCATGCTGTACTGGAAAGAGTTTAAAGGAATGTCAGCAACTATTGATGAGCTCATTAGGATATTTCACATAATCGGATATGTAGAGCTTTGTAACAAACTGAAAACCATGAAAATTTATTCACAACGGTTGCGATTTTGATATTAACCAAAAATAATTGCAAGGCTGTATGGTCATATCAATTCGACCTTAAGGCAAGAGACTCTCCTTTCGTAAATTCTCCCCAAAATGTAAACAGTCTTGTGTAATCTAGCCGTTAGAAGGGGTTTCTTTTCTAGACCCGTCTTGGGATTTGGGTTTGGATTGGGGATTCTGTCCTTATAGACGTATTACATAGTTCATGATAAGCGAACTTCTGAGTGTAAACTCGATTCTTATCCATCGGTGTCAACATGTGTTTTAAGTGCTCAAAATAACTGTCAATTAAAATTTCTCTCTTGAGTACACACAACATATGATTTGATAGAGAATTCTTCAATTATGCACTCTTATCCAAAGACCTTGGTATAGTCAATGGTAGGCATAACGTTTATATAAAGGGGTATTTAAAGTTGCTACTTTTGATATTTTTTCTTCAAGAGGAAAATGAGAAAAAATTATGTGTAAAATGCATATCAAACCATGGATTTATTTATACTTGCCGTAAATCGTCATGTTGGAACGGACAGTTCACCTAACCACACTTTTTGCTGGGCATGCTTGAACAAGCAGCTAACCAGTACTTCATGCACATACTTTCGCGTGTAACTGACAATAAAATAGCGAAAGGGAGGAGAATGACCGTAGAAATTATTTCATGATAAATCTCTGCGAAAGTATGGGACTGGGCTGGGATCAATTTTTCGCGACCCCTGTGTACATTTAAAATTAATGTCATCACCGTATAGCATCGTGCACCGGATATAGCGATTGCCGAGGCGAGGAAATCCTCACATGTTGATGTACAAGGTCGGTGTTTCTTCTATTATTTTTCATATTTTATAAGATTCGGCTTAAAGGATATAGTGATGACATCGTTAAGACATTGATGTTTATCGGTGGCTATGAGAATTAGCCAGGAATAATCGGTCAGCACTACAATTGACAAAATGACCTGCCCAATCACTTGTATTTTACACGACTTTTGCCTCGTCTCGCTGAAATATGTTTATGTTATCGAATGTGTCGCTAAGAAAGATCAATATTCGCTTTCATGTGGCTTCTAAATTGCCATAAGTACTTGGCAACGAAGTTTTACTTCCCGATTCCATTTGGTTCCATCAATATTTAGGTTGAAAACCCCCTCATGCTGTACGGTCTATAGCAGTCTGTTGACACATCAGTGTACGTAATATAGCAAAATACGTGTACGCACTATAGCTAAGAGACTAATGCTAACTTTTTTTCGATTTAAATGTGAATTACGTCTAAAATTTAATCTGCATATATTTGCATACCAGAAAAGAGTATTATCATGTTACTGGTCGCTTAATTTTCATTGTTTTATTTAGAATAAACGGAAATCGGGAGACAAAATACTTAACCTAGATGATTGCAACCTTTCTTCAATTTATCTACAATGTTGAGCATTTACAAATTTAGACCAAACTAAGGAAGCTGCATTCGGTTAACATCTAATCTGCTCTTGAATTGATTTGAATGTCCCCTTCTATTTTCAGCTTGAAACAAAATTAGAGTTTCTTTAAACATCCAAACGCTACTGGGAATAAGAATAGAAGCAAGGACCGAAATAATAAATTTAAGCCTCTAAGCAAAATAAACCTGTCTTCGTGTTGTCGACAAAGCAAGACTCAAACCAGTCTCCTTAGCTACAGAGAGTCTAGATATGATAATTTCAAATGAGCGAAAAACAAATGCGCTGATCAGACTGTGTGGATGCGCAGGCTGGTCTGCGCCTTTATTGTTCACAAGTCCAGAGGACAAGTATACTGACGTCATATTGGTACCTTCCATGAATGCCTCGCGCTGCAGTTTTGGGCATGGTGTATACAGATACACACTTCTGAAACCCAAGTTTGCAAGCAGAGAATCTACAGTATCCCTTTATCAAAGCACAGAAACTTATCATGCTAACACGCCTATAAAACAAAGACCCTGCCGAATCACACTTTCAAATTAGAGTAAAACATGCATCTATAGGTGGGTACATGATGAAAGACGAAAATAAAAAGCCAAAGAATTTGCCTTTGCGCCACCAGTCTTTCGGATGACACTTAAAAAAGCTGTGGTTCCGTCTTCATATGACCTTAACAGTCGAGGGGGGGGGGGTCGTTTAACAAAAATACAGGGAGCGCAGTGGTTCAGTGGTAGAGTGGTTGACTCGAGACCGAAGGGCCGCGGGTTCAAGCCTCACCCGCGTCACTGCGTTGTGGTCCTTGAGCAAGACACATTTATCCTAGCTAAGTACTGGTTCAACCCAAGAAGACCCGTCCCTGTTTAACTGAAAGATTGTTGATGGGACGTAAAGAATCAGACCAAACAAACAAACAATTAAATTGTCAGTGGACCTGACCCCCTGACTTGATCTGCGTGTGCCGTTCATGTGCAATGCCAGGGATTTCCGTCAGGGGATGGGTGGGGGGCATCCTCTCTGTCATTTTTTGTCTGCAGACAGTGCAGGCCCAGGTCTGGCCCGAAATTTCTGACGGTATTAATTTTATTTTTTTTCATATAAACAAAGGCGCCGATAAGACCGGCGGTGCGCAGGCTGGTCTGGGCATTTGTTGTTCCAATGTTTCAAAGGCGAATTTCTCGTGACAAGGTACATACGATCTTTAAAAATTCTAAATTAAATGTCAAGATCTACACTCGTAATACCCCGGCATTTATGCCGAGTGGTGTATAGTTTCGTCTTTCCGTTTGTCTGTTCGTCCTTTCCTATATTCGTTAGGTTGTTAGTTCGTTCGTTCGTAATTCCGTTAATTAATTGCGCCTTCTCTCTCTCTCTCTCTCTTAGCAGACGCGGATCTTGACTCTGACAAAAAAAAACACCAATGCCGTTTTAGTTGTAGTCCGGTAGAAAACAAGAATGACCTGGAACTTGATTTTAAAGTTTTTTTCTTCACGGATTCTTGTTGTTCAGACATTGTACATGATGAATTCAACTGATGCCACTCTGGCATCAATGAGCATTTTGAAAAATTAAAGATGGCGTCCAAGATGGCCGTCAGTTATGCTCCTAACACCTATCTGACCAATAGGTTCGATAAAAAGAGCTCTAATTTTGTCTTTTTATGGATGTTTAGAGGCTAAATGATACAGACAATTAAAAAGGAACATTGATTCGATTCAGAAGGTTGAAATATAAAAAAATGGCGCCCAAGATGGCCGTCATTTAGTCCCCTAAGACCTATCTGACCAAAAAACGCAATAAAAAGCATTTTAATGTTGACTTTGTATGGCTTTTTGGAGGCTAAATGATACAAATGATTAAAATGGAACATTGTTTGATTCAGAAGGTTGAACTGTTTACGATGGTGTCCAAGATGGCCGCCATTTTATAGCAAAATCCCACTTGAAATCAGAATCACAGTTAATAACCTTTTTTCTGATAGTTTTCAACAGTAGTTGCATTCAGCGAATTTGACTGGAATGATGTTGTTGTGTTTCAGCGTTGTAAAATATCCAAGATATCGTCCAAGATGGCAGAAATAGCAGGATGTATATTATGGAATCACATGAGTTTTTATTATACACTGCGCTGAAAAAATAAAGGACTTATTTTTTCATAATGGTCATGTTTTTTGTGTGTCTTTGTTCTGGTAATCGTATCCATCAATCCATGCACTACTTTCAAGACTACTTTTGGCTGGATCCGATAAAACGAACCTTAATATCATATTATTCTCATAAAAAATCCTACTTTGGGCAAACATATGAAGTGATAAATGCCAGGGTATGCTGAACGAACGATATCACCGAAAACTCTGTGACAGCGTGTTTGCTCAAAGTACACACCTTTTTTTAAAATCAATATGTGGGAAAAATCAGCTTGAACGTAGTTTATGGATGGATTGCTAAAAAAAAATGCCAAAAAAAGAGGGAAAATACTATTTACTTATGGAGTGCAGTGTATCACCAAACCAACGAGTAAGAGATATATTTGCGTGCTGCAGATGTTAATTACCATCATGACTGCTGGTTGGGTGTAACCATTAAAAACATTCCTGCTGCTTAGGAGAAACTGTAAAATACAGGCCTGTTGGTCCGGTGCAGTTGTAACAACCATTACTACTATACTAGTCTGGTGCAAGTGCAACAGACAGCACAGATGGTTGGTTATTTCTATAACAAATATGAATACTAGTACTGGTCCGATGCAGGTTTTTTCAGACATGCATGCGTGTAGGTGCAAGTTTAGCAGACATGACTGCTGGTTAGGTGCAACTGTTAAAGACATGACAAATGGTCGGATGCAATTGTTACAGACATGGCTGATGGCTGGGTGCAAATATAACGTTCATGGATGCTGATAAGATGAAACTTTTAGAGACATGCATGCTGATTGTATGCAACATATAAAGACATGACTGCTGGTCAGGTGCTACTGTAACATACATGCCTGATGGTCTAATGCAATTGTGCTTAACAGCCTATTGGTCAGGTACAAGCATAGAAGACATAACTGCGGGTCTGAGGAAAGTGTCACAGACATACCTGCTGGCACAGCTCTACAACTACATATGTGTTTGCAATTCTTACAGAAATGCATGCTTGTATTCAATGTGCCAAATGGCCGGGTGCAACTGTCACAAACATGCCTGCTGTTTCAGAGCAAAGTTTAAAGACATGGGTACTGCAACAGGCCTGATAGTCTCGTGAAGCTGTTACATATATAACTGCTGACCTGCAGTCTTGGTTTCAGACATGGGTGCTTAATCAAACATGGAAATGGTAAAGATATCTACTGACTCTGTGGCAATAATAGCTGGGTTGCTGGTCTGGTAGAAGTATAACAGACATGCACACTGATCCAATGCATGAGTACCCAGCATTCTTGTTAGTCGGGTGCAATTGTAACATACATTATTGCTCGTGTGATGTAACAAACACACATGCCTGCAGATCCTGCGTCCCGGCAACAGGCATACATGTGTGCTGTTTCAGTACCACGTAATTTGCATGCGTGCTGGTAAGAATGTCTGATGTGATGGCCTGGTGGCAATACATGGATGCCGTTCGATGAAACTTCAACAGATATGCCTGAAGACTTGGTACCATTCAATCAGACATGTCTCCTTTGAAAATCAAAGAGAAAAGCTACTCGATCGATGCCCCTCCATCAGAAATGCAAACTTAAACTGTGAAACATGCCTGCTGGTCCAGTGGAACTCCATTGCTATGTCGCTGCAGCTGCAACAAATATGTATTCTGGCCTAGTGTAACTTCCACAAATACCACTGCTGTTCAAACATGCCTACTGGTTGAGTGATGTGCAAGATGGGTGCTTGCTGGACCGTTACCACTCAATCAATATGCCTCCCGATCTTTTACCACTCAATCAGTATGCCTGCCGATCTTTTACCACTCAATCAGTATGCCTGCCGATCTTTTACCACTCACTCAGTATGCCTGCCGATCTTTTACCACTCATTCCTGCATTCTTGCTGGTGTTGTGTATCTCTATTTACCATACCTGCGTGTATGGTGTCTCACTATCAGCCGTTTCTGCTGGTGTGGAGCCTCACTATAGGCCATGCCTTCTGGTGTGATGCCTCATTATCAGCCATGCCTTCTGGTGTGATGTCTCACCATAGGCCACACCTTCTGGTGTGGTCCCTCATTATCAACCATGCCCATTGGTGTGGTGCCTCACAATAGGCCATGTCTGCTGGTCAACCGACATTTTTAATAGTTGAGTGCAGATAGAAGGATGGCTACAAATATGGTGCTACTTGTACAGAGGTGTCATCACATCAGACATGTTTGCTGAACTGGGCCCAAAATTACAATGCTTCCTTAAAGTTAAGTACGACTTAAGCGAAGTATTGATACTTCATAATGTTACATTAAATGTGTATGGTCAAAGACTATATTGTGATCTACAGAAAAACGAAACTATTTTGATTTTAACAAGTTCAAAACGTTGTTTTATTCAATACTTAACTTAAGTCTTCCTTAACTTTAAGGAAGAATTGTAATTTTGGGCCCTGGTGCCATTCTCAGATATGCCTGCATTTACAGTGCAACTCTATTATACACGCATACCAGGTTTGTTTATTCAGATATGTTTGTTTGTAAAGGCATCTGGTCTGTTACAAATCCATCATTATGCCTACATGTAAAGTGCCGCTCCCACGGGTTTGAAAAAATTGTTGGCTACGATCTTGGACGCCATCTTGAATATGTCAAATGCTGAGTGATAGCATCACTGGGATCACAAGGATGATGTCTGTAATTCAAGAATCAGTAAAATAAGCATTTTGTATGCAAATCCCTGGAAGATTTTCTTATACTTTTTGTGATAAACTGCCATCTTGGCGGCCATCTTGTCCGCATTCCCATTCATTTGGTTACAAGCTAGTATGTTCAGTTAGATTCCAACTTCATAGCAACAATTTAAGAAAAAAATGGGTTTGCGACATTATTTTCCGTATCACACAATTTTTCTCCTATAATTGTCCTCCATCTTGGACGCCATCTTGGATATATTGAAATGCTCAATGATGCCAGAGTGGCATCACTCGGATTTTTCAAGGACAATGTATGCACTACCAGAATCAACAAAGAAAAAAAGTTTAAAATCAAGTTCCAGGTCCCCCTAAAATTCGCCTGAATACTGACGGACTATTGGTGAGGGGAACCACAGAAGCGGGCCATCATCGGCCCGCCAGCGAAACGCCATTTGAAGGCCAAGCATTAAATGTTGGCTTATTAGCCTTGTGAATTTCAGGGGTATAGCTTTGTGACTTAACAGGGAGGGGGGACTCTGGGCCCCCTGTCTTCCCTGGATCCGCGTATAACTTACATGTTTAGAACGTTTTCATGAGGATTATGCCTTTGTGTGTGTCTGTTGTATTTCTATGTCTGTCTATCAGTCTGTCTGTCTATCTAAGTTCCTCTCTACATGTATCTGCCTGCATGTCTGTCTGTCTGTCTGTCTCTCTCTCTCTCTCTCTCTCTCGCTCTCTCAGCATATGTGGTGTAGTCCTAGCAGACCAGGGATCACGAGCTCGATACCTGGCATTTCAAGTGTTTTGTTGGGACTTTAAATCAGTCGTTCCCGTTCCTGTTTAACCTTTAATAGCTGATGGAAGTCCATTATCCTAAATTATGCATTATTTGTCTGTAACAACTACACCTCCTGTCAGTAAAAGTGAGGATAACGTCTTGTTGATTTTCCAATGCCCTGTTATATGCCCCACTCCATCAGGGCCTCGAATTACAATGCCTTCTTAAAATTAAGAAAGACTTAAGTTAAGTATTGAAATTTTCAACATGCTATATTAAATGCTAAATTAATTGTCTGTATACATGCAGTACTTGTGGTCAAAGATATCATTGTGATCAACAGAAAAAATGAAACTATTTTAATTTCAATCAGTTTGAAACGAACGTTATTTTTCGCATCTTGAAAAATCAATACTTAGCATAAGTCTTCCTTAACTTTAAGGAGGCATTGTAATTCCGGGCCCTTGCCTTTACCCCGAACTGTAGGGTTGGTGTGTGTATGTGTAGGGGGGGGGGGCATTCAAGACGTTATAACCATCCAAACATCTACAATGACCCCGCTATCCGCTACAGTATCTCGTAAGTATGTCAGTGTTGGCGGGTGGGGGTGGGGCAGTGGTTACAAATGCATTTCACTCTTACAACGCGCAAAAAATTCTGAAAAAGTGAATGCCACACTTAGTTTCTGTATTATAAATTGATGCGTCCAATGGCAGACATTGCAGTTCCTGATTAGAACGCGCCTCTAGCAAGTAACTCTACATTGTTTCATAGTCCTAGGACGTTTATTCATGGGCGGATCCAGAGGAGTGAGTACTTGGGGGTCAGGACGACTCCTCCCGCATGGAAAAGCACAAAGCTGTAAATTTCCTCCGGAATACTGGTTTGGAACCTTTGGAAAAGCACAAAGCTACCCATGTCGGGTCATCATCGGACCGCTAGAGACGCGCCATTTAAATGCCGTTTCGCTGGCGGGCCGATTGTGGCCCGTTTTGATTACTGGGTATAGGTTAATATATTTAATTATTTCGTGTTTGTAGAGGGTGGTGAACAAAGAGGGTACCCGTTACTTAGCTATTGTAAAATTATTCTATTAAATAAAAAAGGCCTTCCTCTGATTTCTACTTCATTTTCAATTGTGATGCACCTTTAAGTTACTTAATTTGTTAACATAGACTAACTTTTTTTAAAACAAGCCCCCCACCCCCTTTCACTCATTGATGAGCTTTGGGCCAGCATGTTCAAAGATCCAAACCCTTTTGCATATGGGTGGTGTTCCTGCAGCTTGTTCAATCATGCATCAATATCACAATTAAATATTTGCGGTGCTACGAGGTTCAGCCCAGTATGTGGCAAGTTCCAACCTTTTCCGGACGAGACGGTATTCAGGCCTGCCTGCTTGAACACCCCAAAATCACAGTTTGCGGTTTGCGATACAACATCAAAGTTATCTGTAAACAAGAAAATTATACTAAGTTTAATAGATAAGATTCAACCAAGTATAAGAAGAACCATAATAAGGGAACACTTGTATGGGGTGTACTCTGATATTTTCATACATACATGTAATAGGCTCGGGTCATTTTTGGGGGTTCAAAATTTTGAATCTCACTAATTTTGAGGGTTTTCAGAAAAATGATTTTTTTTGGGGGCATGAAGATTTTGTGGATATTTTTGGGGGGTCATCACAAAATTGGACTATATTTACGGGTCATTTCTATGTATTTTAAGGTCTTTTCTTAAGGTCAAGGTACAGAATAGGGGATATTTTCTGGGCTGCTAAAATTTCAAATATTTTTTGGGTGCTTGAAATTCCTGATTTTTTTGGGGGTGAAATGTAGATGCTGGGTCCGAGCCTACGTGTGAGAAAAAAAAATAGAGTACCCCCCTACCCCCTGGGATAAGGGCCAGCCTGTTCAAATTTCCAAAATTACTATGAATTACGACCTGAGATTATGCCAGTTTTGGGTCTGTCCGTTCAAATATCCTATACCTTTCTGTATATGACGGCGAGGCTGGGTCTTCGCTTATTGTGTACACAAAGTTTTAGAGGGTAAGTCAAAATGACAGAGTGATGGACGGACGGACAGATAGACAGATTGATGCAATGCTGGCATATGTGTAAGTTTGCATATCCCTTTGTTGTTTGACATTATAATACACATTAAAATTTGAGCCGCGACTTGAGATTTCCAACAATGTGATATGTGCGACCCGCAAAGCCTCAGACCAGCCTGCGCATACGTGCAGTCTGATAGGAGCCTTAGCTGGTCGCTTGAATATTCTATAACTCGTAAGCTACTGACTGACCATCATTTGGAGTTTCTAAACTTGTCAAAAAGGCAAATTGTTGGAAATTCCATGTCGTTGCGCAAAATTATTATTTGAATCTAGAGTGCTGTTTTTAAATTTCGGACATAGCACGCAGTATATTTTAACCCACTCTTCTACCTAAAGTCCAATGTCATTGGTTACACGATTATCATAACATTGGTAATTAATTGACTATTTTGTCAGTGCCGTCCCAGGGTGATGGGGGCATGGGGGCATGGGGACACGCCCCACCTAAAAGGCTGTGAGTTTTCGCGCATTATATGATATTGCGAGTATATACGGTATTGCATAATAATACATAGATAACCAAGTTGATAACGGATTACCTTTCTGCAAAAAGAAAATGTGGCCCTGGGGGCACAACATGGCTGTGAGTGTGACCCTGGCTTGTAAATGATGGGATTTTGAATCTCCTGTAGTCTGGTCGCGGAGGATAAAACATTTTGTGCCTCCTCCAAGTCCAAAATCAAACTCGGAAATTTGGGTGCGTGGGTGGGGGGCACTTATCCCAAGTCCCGAGGCTTTGGGGCCGGAGTGTGTACCCCCCCCACCCCCTATCTTAAATTCTGTTTTTGTTTCCATTGCTAATCCCATGTAGTCCAGTAGTCGCAAAGCTAATATGCAATAGCTGTGCCTCCTACCCTCCCCAGACCAGACTCAGAGAAATAAAAAAGAGAGCCCTAGGCTGCTGCAGTGCTTGGCCTATGTTATTGGGTTGGGGTGAATGAAAAAGTACAAAATACAGGGGAGTCAATGCCCATTTCTTTCTTAGGTGTGGGATTGATTGTTTTTTTTTCAGCATTTTCTTTTTAAAAATTAAGCCCCCCTCCCCCCTAACATGGGCTCTGCTGATTTTCTGAACATTGGGCTGACTCAGACTTGCATTGGAAATGATGTGCCCCCCTTCCCCCCCCCCCCCACCCCCCACATGTGAACCTTACCAAAGCACCTAGAGGACGACAAGGAAATACAAAACTAATAGTTAGGAACAACGTGTTTGAGTGTACAACCTTACTTAAAATTGAGGCTATGGAATATGGAAAAATGGGTTTCTAAATGGCTTGATATGCATTTTCAGACACATACTCTTCCTACGTCGCCGCTTGCGCCATCGGTTCAAGCCTTTGGCTTTCGGTGCCCCAACCCACTCGTCAACAACCCCTCTGGGTCCAGGCCTTTTTTGTACATATATTTCGTTGTATTTAGTTTATGGCAATGTGTTGTATATGATTCAAACTTTGATTTACATTTACAGCTGCAATACGGTAAAGGTAACAAAGAAGACATCACGATGAGTTATACCATTAGGGGCTCTGTGCTACGTTTGACAGAAAGTAATTTGTCTATGTATATAGAACTGTTAAAATAATAGCACTAGACAAGATTTTCACAATGATTTTGCCTGGCTATCGACCGTACACTACGAGCAGGAATTTGTGCTATAAAACGTACACTCCCCTCCAATAGACCGTACACTAAAACGACTAAAAAAAGAAGATTAAATCGTGAAGTGCAGTTTCAAACGTACGCTTAGGGTATTTTTAGTGGGTTCCTATGATTTTCTGGGGTATTTGCCATAGTTCTTTATGTTTTTCGTATCAATAGTGTACTTAAACAGCCTTTAAAATATGTATTTTCGTGGCAAACAATAGAAAATAATCAGTGATTAGCGGAACATTTCTGTTATCAGTAGCTGCTTGACATTTTTGCTGACCATTTGTTGTAGTAAGGAATATACATCGATGTATCAGCAACGTCAGAAAAATGTGTCTGCAATGATATTTCACATGTATCAATGAGAAAAGGGGATATAAACTCACCTCGTACATCAACGTGTGAGGATTTCCTCGCTCCGACAATCGCTATATCCGGTGTACGATGCTATACGGTGGTCATGACTTTTAACACTATATTGCATGAATTAAACTCTTTTCTTCACATTACATTTGTCCCGTTTTTAGTGATTTTGCTCTAAATATATACAGGAAAGTACTTACATTTAAATGCTATAACATTAGAACGCAATACTGCATCATCTGACTGAACATTTCTTTCACATTAATTGTGTCCCACTTAATGTGTTTCTGCTTTAAACATATATGAACCGTGACCTGTGATTTCAAATGATATGATATTATGACAGGTATAGACTCAGACCAGCCTGTGCGTCCTCCTTTTAAGCTTAGATACTTCAAACGATGTTCGTTCAGTCACCTAAGAGTCATAGAATATTCAAACAACTAGCAAAGGCTCTGATCAGACTGTGTATATGCACAGGCTGGTCTGAGCCATTGCTTGTCGCACATACTACATTGTTGGAAATCTTATGTTGCGACTCAGTTATATAGTTTAAGTGCTTATACTTTAGGTTATAACAGTTTAACACAATATTGCATAAACTAAACGCTTTCACAACTTTTGTCCCATTTGATGTAGCTTTGCTCTAAACATAATAGTAAAGTGTTTACATTTAGGTCATAACATTTTAACACAATATTGCATAAACTAAACACTTTCATAACTTTGTCCCATTTGATGTAGCTTAAAGGGCTTATATTTAGGTCTTTATATTTTTAACACAAAATGTGCTAAATTGAACTCGTACCAACGTGCTTAGCATGGCATTATAGAATGTAGGCTGTGTTTAGAAAGCAAACATATAAAATGAGACAAAGCCTTCTTTGTTGACCAATGAAAGTTTGTATGAAGTTTGATACACATTTAAGTCAGGATGGGACGTAAAGCAACAAATCATTCGACCAAATTTAAATGTATGCCCTTTCCTATATATTTTTGAGCAAAACACATACAACAATAGTAATGTGAAGAAAAGTTTTTAATATATGCATTATTCTTACTGTAATGCAAAGAATATGATATAAAATAATGAGCTAGCACTCAAAATGTATGACAACGAAGATACAATCAGTCTGCGCCGGCTGATCTGAGTCTTCGATTGGCGCATATGCCAACTTGTACCTTTTGCTGGACACAGGTCCATACCTCTTATTTTATAGATAAGATTCCATAGTTGGCTACCAACAAATGGAAAGGGTCTAGAATCTTACATTGTGCATGTTATTTATCTCGACAGGACAAAATTTTTAAATCACTTTGTTATAATTTTTATCACATCATGTTTTGTTTCCCTAGATCTTGATAGATTTATATTTCTCTGTTAGTAAAAGCTAACACAGATGTCTTTGTTAATTATTTATTTACTTATTTATTTACAATATTTCAAGAGGGTGACCTATTTAGCTCGACGGCCAGTCTAACATATGGCCCTCTGAACATATAACTGATATTATAAAACATAGAAACAAACAACAGTAATATGTACATTTATTATACCTCACACGAATTCCCCATACAAAACTTCCATAGACGAACGACTGATGTTTTATAAAATCACCCGTTGCTACAGCGATGGCGAATGCTGCCACGTGTTTGCCATAGCAGCGGGTGATATTATACAGTTATTTCATGCCTGTTTGTAGTATGGTCAAAACTATAACCCCGGGGTGCCGTGGACGACCTGATGCACTATTGCACGAGGCAGAAGAGGCTGTTCATTATTTTCCCTTTGGATCTTGCCTCGCCATGATAGGTCTATTGAGTAAGAGAAGTACCTCAGAAAACAAGGGATCTAATGTTCTGTTCTGTATAATAAAATAAATAATACATTTCCTGCTAGGGTGATAGTCGAAAATATCATCCCTCGAAATATGATGATATTTTCGACTATCACCCTGGCAGGAAATGTAATATTTATATAATATACAAGCATGCATATCATTGCTAAAGAAATAAAATAATGGATAACAATGTATACTCATGTCCAATGAAAACGCACCACCTACAAAAATGACTATATCGTTTTAACGACATAACATTTTATCTTTGCAATTGCGTTTTATTAATCTGTAGCAATTCCGTAAGTTACTGATAGGTCTTTAAAGCGGAATGATCACTGATGACACGTGCTGCAAGCATTTAACAAAACAACCGTCAAAACAGAAAGTCACACAACCAGCAATCGAATGAGTGAGAATTTTCAAAAGCATTATTTTCGCATTCTTCCGTGTAAAAATTGCAAATAATCTCTAAAATGATAGCCAGGAATAGTAATCTTGCCTTGAAAGCGGCTTTAACGTCACGTTGTGACGTCAATAGCATAATTTTGACTAGGCGTAAAATCGAGACATTCAAGGAATCCTTCTTTAACTGATGCAAAATTAGGACAAGGTCGTCTCAAGAAAATTTATCGCTCGTGTAGCGGGTCGTTAACATCGACTGAGCGTAGGTATCAATGTTTTTTGATAGACGTCAATCTCTAAAAGCTCGTATACACAAACCTAAGAGTATCTGTGTCGAACTTAATGTTAGATAACACTCGCACTAACAGATGAAAACAAGTTTTAGAAGATTTGAAACGCTAGCGTCGCGAACAATGGCTGGCGACGCACTCAAAGTTGACGTTAGTAATACAACGTCAAATTTTTAGAGGATTTGTATGACGTTTTGCATGTGTGTGAGTTTGTACGACGGAAATAATCATTGTGTAGAAGACGAGGACTGAAGAACTCGCAATTTAACATTTTACGTCGAGTTTTGTCGGGCCATTCCATGTTTAAGCTTACAAAGTGACATTGTTCATGTTAGTGTAGCGTTAGGTGTTGCGTCACAACTGTCAAAGTTGTGGCGAAATGAGAGGGGATCTACTGGCAAATAGAAAACATTAAAACGAGGTTTTAGGGTCTTTTTGTATACGCCCAAAATGCAATTTACGCAATATAGAGGCTGACGTTACGTCATGTGTTAACGGAGTCACTGGAATTGAAACATTTGCGCGAAAACATTGCATTTGTTCTTAATAACAATTATAAATAACACAATTTGGCACAGCATTTGAAAGGCCACAAATATGCGCATCTGAAGAGTGGTGCGTTTTCATTGGACATGAGTATAGTTTCAGACTAATTAAACTATCACACAGTCTTACGTCAGGTGGCACATTTCTTGTGGTCTGAAAGATATACTGTATGTTACAAAGTTTGCGATCTAAACAATTTTTGTGTTTTAGCATCAGAAGAATCGGAAGAATCAGAAGAAATATTGGGCCGAAAATATATTTAAGCCCCCGCCCCCTCACCAGTGGCCTTGGATAGTGTCCCTTCTAAGGTGGTGATTATGTTGTTGTTGTTTATCTAATGTCTGTTGTTGCTCCCATAGGGTTTTGGGGGTTTGTATTGTGTCCTTGTTTTGCAGCGTTTTTCTTGGTGTCCAGTCTTGTTTAGCAATTATATTACTTAGGAAGATATAGCTGGTCCCGAGGTTATAAAACTTGAGTGCACTCTCCAACTCAAAATAAAGTGCTATGATTGGCTGCTTGCGGACACGTGTCCGCATGCAGCCAATCTTTGCGCTTTATTTTGAGTTTGCGAATGAACTCAAGTTTTATAACCTTGGGATGCTTTACTTTAATTCTGTTGTGGTTGTCTGTGTTCTATGTCTCTTCCTTATGGTGCGATGGGTTGATCAGCAGTATGTGATTGTAGCATTTCGTTTGCCATGCGATCCAAATTGCTAAAGGATGCAGATTTATCAAAATAATTAAAAGGTTGTTTGTGTTCTATCTCTCTTCCTCAGGGTGCCATGGGTTGATCAGCGGTATGTGATTGTAGCATTTCGTTTGGCATGCCTTCCAAATTGCTAAAGGAAGCAGATTTATCAAAATAATTAAAAGGTTGTTTGTGTTCTATCTCTCTTCCTCACGGTGCCATAGGTTGATTAATGGTATGTGATTGTAGTATTTCGTTTGGCATGCCATCCTAATTGCTAAAGGATGCAGATTTATCAAGATAATTACAAGGTTGTTTGTGTTCTATGTCTCTTTCTCACGGTGCCATGAGTTGATCAGCGGTATGTGATTGTAGCATTTCGTTTGTCATGTCATCCAAATTGCTAAAAGAAGCAGATTTATCAAGATAATAACAAGGTTGTTTGTGACCTATGTCTCTTGCCCACGGTGGCATGGGTTGATCAGTGGTATGTGATTGTAGCATTTCGTTTGGCATGCCATCCAAATAGCTTTAGGAAGCAGATTTATCAAGATAATTACAAGGTTGTTTGTGTTCTATGTCTCTTCCTCACGGTGCCATGGGTTGATCAGTGGTATGTGATTGTAGCATTTCGTTTGGCATGCCATCCAAATTGCTAAAAGAAGCAGATTTACCAAGATAATTACAAGGTTGTTTGTGTGCTATGTCTCTTCCTCACGGTGCCATGGGTTGATCAGCAGTATGTGATTGTAGCATTTCGTTTGCCATGCGATCCAAATTGCTAAAGGATGCAGATTTATCAAAATAATTAAAAGGTTGTTTGTGTTCTATCTCTCTTCCTCAGGGTGCCATGGGTTGATCAGCGGTATGTGATTGTAGCATTTCGTTTGGCATGCCTTCCAAATTGCTAAAGGAAGCAGATTTATCAAAATAATTAAAAGGTTGTTTGTGTTCTATCTCTCTTCCTCACGGTGCCATAGGTTGATTAATGGTATGTGATTGTAGTATTTCGTTTGGCATGCCATCCTAATTGCTAAAGGATGCAGATTTATCAAGATAATTACAATGTTGTTTGTGTTCTATGTCTCTTCCTCACGGTGCCATGGGTGGATCAGCGGTATGTGATTGTAGCATTTCGTTTGGCATGCCATCCTAATTGCTAAAGGATGCAGATTTATCAAGATAATTACAAGGTTGTTTGTGTTCTATGTCTCTTTCTCACGGTGCCATGAGTTGATCAGCGGTATGTGATTGTAGCATTTCGTTTGTCATGTCATCCAAATTGCTAAAAGAAGCAGATTTATCAAGATAATAACAAGGTTGTTTGTGACCTATGTCTCTTGCCCACGGTGGCATGGGTTGATCAGTGGTATGTGATTGTAGCATTTCGTTTGGCATGCCATCCAAATAGCTTTAGGAAGCAGATTTATCAAGATAATTACAAGGTTGTTTGTGTTCTATGTCTCTTCCTCACGGTGCCATGGGTTGATCAGTGGTATGTGATTGTAGCATTTCGTTTGGCATGCCATCCAAATTGCTAAAAGAAGCAGATTTACCAAGATAATTACAAGGTTGTTTGTGTGCTATGTCTCTTCCTCACGGTGCCATGGGTTGATCAGCAGTATGTGATTGTAACATTTCGTTTGGCATGCCATCCAAATTGCTAAAGGAAGCAGATTTTTCAAGATTGTTACAAGGTTGTTTGTGTCCAATGTCTCTTCCTCACGGTGCCATTGGTTGATCAGTGGTATGTGATTGGAGCATTTCGTTTGGCATGCCATCCAAATTGCTAAAGGAAGCAGATTTATCAAGATAATTTGAAATTAATTGGGCCTCGTCGTGAGAAAACTTGTCTTCAGGGTTTCCGAAAAAGCCAGATTCAAACCAGCCTGCTCAGCTACAGAGACTAGCTAGAAAGTTGAAAATTCGCTTGTAGCAAGTTTTGGTGTAATACTTTCCAAAATGCGAAAAACAAAGGCGCTGATCAGACTGCGCGGATGCGCAGGCTGGTCTGTGCTTTTTTTTTCGCAAATCCACGAAGACAAGACTTTCTCGCGTCGAGGCCCTATTATCAACGAGCATGCTTGACTCAAGCATAACCTGACACCACTAGATATGTATTATTGACTATGCCAAGATTATTGTATCAAACCAGAAAGAAGAATCCATTGGTATACAAAGGGTTGATATTTCACAGTTGTTTGTTAAATGTTGCAACAGATGCTCACATGCCTAATAGCATGGATATCTTATCTTTGTATAAATTCACCATCACAATTACTCCAAAAAACGTATTTGTGTCCATGTTTTGAAATTAGATAATCGCTTGATTATTCTGTTTAATGTACTTCTCTCATTGTGCCAGTCTTTTATGCGAATTCCTTTAAGAAGGTTCACGTTCCCACTAAATGACATTATTACACCATTTTCATAAGATTGTACTAGTTCACGTAGTATGCTCAAAACGCATGTAGCATAATCCTCTGATGTATCTGTACATATTTTACAATGGTGAAATTGAATTACTTTCAAATGGTATTTGGGTACCCAGTAAAAGAATTGGGAAATAAATTTTATAATTAAGTAGGTTTTCTTATGCTTTTCTGACACACTGTTGAGAAAATACTCAATTTCGCCAAGGCAGTCGGACAATCTGCAACGATACTGACAGAAGAACACGTCTTTAGAACAAGGAAGAGTGGGTAAGATCCATTTATCTGTTGTCCACTTATTTTACACGCAGGTATGAAGTCAATGTGTATTGGAAGATGTTGTATCTGTTTGGTTGTCTGTAGTGTAACATCGCAATCAAAGTCGGACAGACTTGATACATAACTAGTCCATAATAATATCAAAGAACAGCGATAATATTCGTTGATAACATTTGGCATAACCGTTATGTAGCCAGTATCCATAGCAACTGTGCAGTAAGGACATCCATTAATGTTAGGGTTAGCTGGTTTAAAAGAAAATGGTATGGTAAGAAATGAGTTATCTGAGTTATCATTTTCCTCACGTTGGAACACAAGAGAAAAACAACTACATAAGGATGCTATAGATCTGCCTAATTGACTGTTGAATACTTTTTCAGAACCACGTTTAAGAGGAAATTCATCACCCTGTTTTCGTATAGACTCTAGCCCCAAGTGGCACGCAGGACAGCTGCCTTCCAATCTCACATCATCTGGTTGATCAATAATTGCCAGATAATCGAATTCAATATATTTTGTTAGACGTACTCCATTGTAATCATTATCATATACCCTCGATACGGTCTTTAGAATTGACGCTTTCTCCTCCATACTACCACAAGGCTGTATGTGAGATATTTTAAACGACGATTCTGGATCTTTGTTAATTTGTGCTGTAACTCTCTCCAACATATGTCTTACTGCTGTCTGTATATCTTGTAATTCTTTGTTATTAAAGTTAAGTGCTGCATTTCTCAAAATAGTTTCATAAAACGTTATGAGACGCCTATCCCTTGCTTTAGCTCGTGCACAACAAAGCATACTTACTTTTTCTTAGTCGGTAGGTTTGATCATCTAAGTATCTCAGTTGCCATACCTGTTCATCTTTACGTTAGTTAACATTATTGTTCCATTTTCATGACATGCTCTTTCACCTCAATCTATACACTATTTCCCTGTAGTTAACATTATATTTTATCGTGTCCACTGAAGTTCAAGGCAGATGGAACCCTTCCTTCAAAGTTAGTATGCTAGCTTGATCTTCTCACTTTGTATTTTGTTCACTTCAGTTGACATGCATGTTCACCATAGAGTAGCTTGTATTATCTAAACAAAACATGAAGAATTAAAATTCAACCATTTTGAAAAAATACTATAATGGTACATACTGAAAACATGAACATTTATGTACAATATTCAGCGGTTATACTGTCCTGCCAGCCAAGAGTGATAGTGACGTCATGTTTTGTTTACAAAGTTATTAAGGATTTAGAATAGATACTGTCCTGCTAGCCAAGAGTGACAGTGGCGTCATGTTTTGCTTACAAAGTTATCAGCTACATATAATCGATAGAATAATTGTGTATCTATCCTATCCGCAGGATAGTATTAATACAAAAGTGATTATCGATTCGCGTTAACTCAAGTGGAGTGTACAAGTTATTTTTTATTTAGCGATTGTAAACAAAATATTACGTCACTGTCACTCTTGGCTGGCAGGACAGTAGATTACATGTGTATTAATCCTATCTGCAGGATAGGGATACAACACAAATGGACTCTCTTTTAGCTCAAGTGGAATGTACTAGTTAATGTTTAACTTAACACTTGTAAACAAAATATTACGTCACTGTCACTTTTGGTTGGCACGACAGTAGCTGTCACCATATGACCTTAGTTATTGGTGGGTTGGTAAACACAAACTCACACACTTAGCGATAATCTCGGAATTCTTGATCCTCAATATGACAAATTTTCTTTTAAAAATATTGTATTTCGAAAATATAAAGCCTGAATTACTCTGGCCTGCGTTTTCAAAAGAAATATTTTCCTTTCAACTAAAGCATATGTTATGAGTACTCAAATAAACCGTCTCACAGAGACGGTTCTTTTGAGCAACGCAACAAAAAAATTGTTTTAACAAAGGGTAAAAACTAATTACAATTTTACACTCAACAATTTTGTATCTAAACTAGTGAAATTTATTATTATTTCATCCACTAATTTACCTCATTAACATACATTCACATGACAAGATATGGTATAACTGCTTACAGCAATCATTCTACAATCTGAGAATTTTCACCCTTTGTATATTAATGGGCTCTTACTCCTGATATGACATAATAAACCTGGGATGACTTATTGTATATATTAAGGGGTCACACGTTATAATATCCAACTAAAATTGACTTTTTTCTGAAGGTCGTTTTAGTAAGCAAGCAGCAAGAGTTTGATAAAAGGAGGATCTTATATGAATGCTAATGTTTTATTGAATGTATTAAATGAGTTGGAAAAAGAGCTAAAATGCGAGGTTTGGCGAGCGAGTTTAATAAGTTCAATAATGCAAGAGCACGAATGTTAGATTCTATTTAAGACTACTTTGAAATCTCATTTCTGGCGTAAAAAAAAACGTTATGATTTTGTCATTATACACGCAACGTTGCTATGGACGTTATAACGTTTCCCTTAAACCACTTGTTTTTTTTCGATAGTATACATAGGGTAAATGAACATGCACACGGTGTCTAAAGTGTACTCCTATAGTGAGCTCTCATAAACCGACAGCTGTCATTTCATATCACGTCATATTAAACCACACACTTCTAAAATTACTACTTGACTCGAGACCGAGAGGTTGCAGATTCGAGCCTCACCGGCGTCACTGCGTGTGTCCTTTAGCAAGACACATTAATCCTTTCTTAGTACTGTTTCAACCCAGGAAAACCCGTCCCCATCTATAAAGAAATGTTGACTGGCGCGCAAACAAACAAACAAACAGGCACAATTAACTGTTAAACAAAAGGGCAACGATTTTGAAATTCATAAGATTTTTAAAAAACAAATCAATTTTCAGCCTCTACAGCTACTTTTTTCAATAAAATCAGACCTATTCACGTCTACCAATTCAATAATATAAACAAATGGAACAATTTCTGGTTCGGCATGGGAAAGCATAAAAAGTAAACACACTTTGCATTTTCTTACATTTTGGATAAAGAAAAAAATTAAGACATGTATTGAAAATCGGAGGATGTCATGCAACCACCTAAGGAAATCAACGTTTGTAGAATAGTTGATCACATACTTTGTACATATTTGCGGAATCACTTTTCGCGTGCCGAAGGGATGTCAACAGCCGCCCAAAACACAGAGAAATTGGGGCAAAGATCGTGATTTACTCTGCGTTGGTGGATGATGTTGAATCAGTGCTTAACCACGAAGATTCGGACAGGGTGACCTTGTCCAAAATGAGAAAATAATATGAAATTACAACAAATCTTAATCATAACAATTCCACAGCAAAATAAATGTTGTTATTGTTTTTACGGAAAAGCAATGATTAGAACTGTCGTACCGACCAAGAGTGACACTGACGTAATATTTTGTGTACAATTGTTCAGTAAAACACAAACGTGTACACTTCACTTGAGCTAACGAGACTCGATGGATAACTTGTGTATTAATCCTATCCTGAGGATAGGATTAATACACAAGTGATTTATCGATTATAAGTCCATAATAACTGTGTAAACAAAACATGAAGTCACTGTCACTCTTGGCTGGCAGAACAGTAACTATCTACATCATTATTCAAGAGGTGATATATATTTCATCCTAAAATGTGGTGAATTTCCAAGTCGGAAATGAAATACTGGCTTGTTTTTGTGAGAAAGGCCAACACCCAAAACTTCGAATATAGAAGTCGCATTTAGAAATAACAGATGTTTCCAATGTCCCTACCATTTATATGGATCATATGCGTAGCCATGAATTTTAGACAATTTCCCACTGATTTATCACTTGTGCTGCTTTGTCAGTCAAAAGGATCATCATACATACTACCGTATGTTTCCATCGCGTGTAAAACATGACATGCCAAGCTTCTAGCAAGGCACCAACGCAGAGTAAATCACGGTCTTTGCATCCATTCTCATGTGTTTTGGGCGGCTGCTGACACCCCGTTGCCGCGAAAAGTTGTTTTTTTGTTTGTTTTGATTCTTTACGTCTCAGTCAACAGCCATGGTCATGCGAGATGGTCAGTTCATCTAACCGCACTTTTTCCTGGGCAAGGTTGACCATTAGCAAGTGATTAACCAGTCCCTCGTGCACATACGTTCGCATGTAACTAACAACTTTTTTTGAAACCGATGAAGAAGCAGAATGACCCAATAAATGATTTCATGGTCAACCTCCATAAGGTTTGGAACCAGACAAGGATCGAACTCGCGACTCCTGGAACTGCAGTCAGAATCGAGAAAAATGATTCAGTAAATATGCACAAAGCAGCTGAAAGCTACTCCGTAAATGCAGCAGATAGCCTTGGGCTATTCTCCATCTCAAAAAATATTTTATTCCAAAGTGGAAGAAAGTGCAACGTTTGTTTACTTGTTTACGACTTACAATGCAGAACCGGACATCACTCCAATTGTTTTGCTGTCGCACCGTCGGTTAAGAGTTAAAGTTTGAGCCGCGACATGCCATTTCCAGCAATGTGGCATTTTGACGAGTGTAGACTCAAACGAGCCTGTGCAGCCTCCTTTTAAGCTTAAAAACTCCAAATGATGTTCTGTCAATCACTTGACATTCATAGAATATCCAAGCGACTAGCAAAGGCTCAGACCAGCCTGCGCATACGCATGGCTCTAATTTTTTCTTATTTTTTTTACTTATCTTTTTTCACAGGTCCGAGAAAAACCAACCCTCTCAACCGTCTGATGAATCTGATCAATGTATAAGAGGGCCCATGGGCCCTGGATCACTCAACCCAGTCCTTGTCATGAGAAGAGGGTGTTTACCACAAAATATAAATCCCATTTCTGCAACACCTAAGTCCATATTGGTTATCACTCGGATCATAACCATATCGTATCAAGTCAATGAGTTCAATCAAAATATACTTATCTGCACAATTGTCATGTCTGGCCTTTATGCTTTATACCCAACCCAAAAGGCCATGGTCGTGCATCAGAGTAAGTAAGGGTGCAAAGATTTGCAGGTCAAACTTTCGCTTGCATAATGATCTAAACTTCTTTCCTTGTATTTTGAAATGCAACATGACCCTCTTCAGAACAATGTTTGATCTTTTGACCCTATCCAGGGGTCGAGGGTGTGTAAAAGAGCAGAATATATGCTGGCATGTTATTGTATGTTTCTTTTCTGTATGTCGGTAACAAAATGTAGGCAACGCAAATTTGTTTCAAAGCTCAGGATTCATCATTATCTCTATTTTGCATGTTCTCTTTCAGAATATCATATTACGTGACCGTCTTTTTGAATTTATAACAAAAACTAAGAAAAAAACGACGAATGTTCCAAGTTTTGAATTCCATCATTTAATTTTCTTGAACAAAACGTTTCGAGGTACAACACAAACATGCCATTAAAAGGAAAAAAATATTCCATATTTACATTTTTTACTTCATGTATACACTTTTATATAACAGTAGGCCTACATTAAATTTAGATGTAGCGTTTCTTTTGTCATTCAGTATAGCTTAAGCATAATAAGTATGAAATAAGGTTATAGTAGCCTTTAAAGTATAATTACTTCTCATCAAATAGATACATCAACTCACTTCATGAGGAATCAAAATAAAGCCCCCTCTGTACAATATACTGAGGACTAAGTACATCAACAAATAACGTCCGGATTGAACACTGTCCCCACCTCCTAGACGAAAATCCTGGATCCGCGGATGTAAAACACTAAAAACCTACCTCCTCTGGTTTAACAATCAGTTTTGCTATAGAAATAAACCGTTTTTTCAATCATAAAAGTTTACCTGAACGTACGAGGAAGACTTCAGTTGGGAATTCCACATTACACACATGAAAATAGAAATATGGTAAAATTATTGACTTTCACAAGTGTTAGCTTTTCAAAAAAAAATGGCGGTCGTTTAGCCCTATCACTGTATGTATTCTTGCACAATACCCGTGCCTGCCCCAGGGTGGGGGGGGGGCTGGAGGCACGTGCCCCCAACCCTACGAAGAGGACGTGAGTGCCATAAAAAAATTTTTTTCGCGCATTATATGTACGGTAATGGTTTGGTGGGTTGGGGTGTTTCAATGGACCGCACGACGGTTATGCTAACAGATCAAATTCTCAAATGAGTTTGCTTTGCGCTAAAGCACAGGGCGGGGTGATTCTTTATGAAACTTGTCAATGATGCTTTATGAAAGGGTTACAGGTGTTTTATGATTTTCTTAATCAGTATAAGGTAGGTGATGGGAAACTGCATTAAACGTAAAATTTTCGAAGTCCGAAAGTATTTTATCTTTATTAATTCGTATAATTGAAAATCTAATGGTTTTACTCTGTCAGTCTTTGCGATGATGGTTTATGTGTCAGGGAATAATGAGCGGTTTAATTCATATATTGTTAAAACTCATAACAAAAAGCAGTATATTTATCAAAGTACATATTCCATCAAAGATAGTGTGCATACAACTTCAAGTTCAATCTAAATGTGTTTGAAAAAATCATTTTTCTCCTCATGTAAAACTATAAAGGGCTTATTTAAAATGACTAATATTGACAAGCCAAAAACTGGTGGTAAAGAATCAGTAACATATTTTGGTAACATGTTTTCTTACCTGTCCAATTGATGGATAACTGGTTCTTTATGAAAAGGTTCGGATTCTTTATGAAAATATTGCAAAGATGTTAATGGTTTTAGAATCAAATTTCAAGGCAATTAGACCTATTACTGCAGCCCTGACTTGTTTTTGATTGAATTAAGACTTAATGGCCCAGTCAACAATATTTCTGTCATGTTGGGACTCCTCCAAGAGACAGGGAGAGACTAAAAGGGCCCAATCCCATCCAAATTTGCCACAAGTCAAGCAAATCACGCCCTATCATAACGATTAAAGTTAAGATTTATTTCAATATTATATCAGTGATGCCGAGACATAGCCTCTGATTTTGTTTAATTTAACTGTTGTTTGATTTGATTTGTTGTCTATGGTAAACAGCTGTAGTCATCTCAACTTCAGTGCTCCTAGGCAAGCCTACTCATTACTTTTACTCATTCTTATACAATGTAAATGGCAACTTGGTCTTCTTGAGTCATCAGGGGAGGAAACAAATCTCCATGAAAAATATGCTGGATGTGATCTCCTGTCTGCTTGCATATTAAACAGATAGGCAACTGACCAAGCTACATAGTTCAGATTGTTACTTAAGCATCGCATGTGCGTGTCCCCAGGGTGGGGGACAGCGGGTCTGCATCCCACCTGGAAAATCACAAGTTGTTATGCTTAGAAATACTGTTATTGACAACCTCGAGAAGAAGTAGGACCCATTGGGTCCAACTGCTTCGAAAGGGAGGCCAGGTCCGCACTACCCTCTGTGAAAAAACTAAAATAAAGTTTTCAGGACACCTCTGCCCCCAGACAGTATTTTCTGGACCCTCCCATGCATCGTAAACATCCAAATCCTGCTATCAGCATCCAGTACTGCAGTATTGTATCCGAGACATCAATATGTCTTTTTCGAAACTCCCAGTAGGAGCATGTGGTGGATTGATGGGGTTGGGGTGACTCAGCGTATTTTGAAGGGACTTAACATGAATTAGTGAGAGTTGAGCCTGACAGGGCATAGTATGAGCATTTGTTGTGTCCGTTTGTTTGTTTTGACTTGCTTGGCTTGATTCTTTACGTCCAGTCAACAATATTTCGGTCTTGTCGCGATGGATCTACCTTGGTGGATCCAGTACTAAGCAGCCGGTACAATGTCTGTTTGCTTTGATATTTTCATCACAGTCGGATCGGGACGATTTCTTATCCTTCTGTTTTATACCAGTTTCGGTGTCTTGCTCTAAGACACAACACAGTGATTCTGACGTCTGTGAGTCTCGAACTAGCAAACCTTCAATTGAGCCACTGTGCCCCACACAGGCATGAAAGTCTAAGGCAAACATTTTCCATAATAACATTAATCTTACTTGATAGTCTACTCTTGATAAACAAAGAGACATGCAGACAACAACTATTTACATGTTTGGATTCTCAAAAGAAACGTCTCATTTAGACGGTTCTTTTGAGTACCCAGAAGAAATACAAATGATTGTTTTTCAAAATTCGCAAGCTTACCTCGCCTAATGATATATCCAATCATTGGAATCTAGCAAAAAGCCTATAAAAAAGCAGACTATTTGTGAACCCAGACGCCAGATTTCTCGTCTGGGATACCTGCAGTTTCAGTTATAGTTCTCTTCGCTGGAGTTGTTTTCTCATAATTTGAAAACTAAACAACATCTAGCAATGCACAAAGCTGGTGCAGTAATGATAAACATACCGGGTAGGTGGTTATCGAAAACGCTCTTAACAAGAAACGGTGTTATGATTGCCAATCGGGCGACAAATAACAATAGAAAACTCCGCTTTCTATCGATTTTTGATCTACGATCGTCGATAGTATTAACGTTTTCGATTGCCGCCTACCCGGTGTGATGAAGTATACGGCTATTGTGTCTGTACGGGCGATAATCCTTACTTAAGCTAACGGCACATATAAAGTTTTGGCCATTAAAAAGCCAAGCTTCATTGGTTCCTTCATGTATTTGCGAACATTATCCTTTTTATGCATTATCTAGGTCACATACATCCGGGAAAGGGTGCGTGCGATTTAGGGGAGGGGGTACCCTCAAGTACTCTTTCTACAAAGGCTTGGTCCCCCTCCCCCGCATCCCGACAAAAATTTCAGGATCTGCCCTTGGATAGCTTTAGGATGTAGCACGAAAAGTGATAAACGCATGCAAGCTGGCTCCAAGGCTGCATTTTCGTCTTGAGCTATAAAAGCTAGCTAGACTTGAAATATTGGATGTAGTTTTTAAAATTGACAGAAAACAACAAAGATGCGTACACTACCGCCCATCTATTTGTCCTTGTCGAATTCGCGTTGAAAACGCATACAAAACGCACGTAAAACGCATTAGTTTTCCAACGCGAATTTCGAAAATCCAATCAAAGCCCACTATCGATACGCGTCGAAGTGCAGTGCAACGCAGTTACCTGTTAACCAATCAATAACTCAAGTATAGCAACGCAGTTCAACGTACAATTCGCGTTGAAACGCATGGTTGAACAGCCAATCAAAAAGGTTCAAGTGCGTTGCCAGATCTGTAACGTGTAAATCAATGATTGTTTCATTATTGAAACCAAGAAAACAGCGAAAACGTTATCCCACAAAACGCTTTGTTTATCGTTTCTTTTTCTTTTTTGTGTCAATGGCACTCCCTCATTTTTGGCCATCGTTGCGAGATATTTCATGTCAGCTGACTTCACATCCCATTGCAATTGTTTAACATCGGTTACAATTCCACTATGTGGACCAGTTCATCGTGTTCAGTCCAACCATATCAAACAGGTCCGTGGATCTTTATTATCAGGCCTAGGGATCAGGTTTCAGAACCTGAACCTGCTGCATTTTGATCAAATAACTGGCTTGAAGTCTTTATCGATATATCTCTTCTTAATGGCTCGATTAAATTTAGGTCTTCAGATGGATAGGCTCCCAGTGCAAGCTTCACTGGAGGCACTGTGTTCGGGAGAGAGAAAGAGAGAGAGAGAGAGAGAGAGAGAGAGAGAGAGAGAGAGAGAGAGAGAGGGGGAAAGAGAAAGAAATAGCTTAAATAAGACCATGTTTTCTGGCAATATTCCTCTTAATTCTCCATGAAAACATTGTTTGTGGTGCTCAGTTGAAGCGTCTCGTTGAGACGATTCTAATGGTCTCGTTGAGACGATTCCAATGGGGACTCATAACATATTGTTTTTGTTGAAAAAATTGAAAAAGAACAAGAAAATTGAAAGAACTCACTTATTTAGAGCAATGCCAAATCTGATCAAAGGCTTTAGACTGTTTACACTTTATCGGACATTTAAATAATGCACCATGCCGCGAGAGAAGCTGATTCAACACATTTTAAGGCACATACTAGCAGCAGTCTTATTAGCCTGGCATCAGTCTACTAAAATGCATATAATTACATTTACAATTATATTTTAGCTAGGAAAAAATCATCCTATAAAAATTATATCCTCTGATAGTCAAATTTTGTGTCGAGCCTAGAACTACTCCACAAGTAACTTTCAAAATTGCTATCTTAGAGAGAATATCAGTTTAACTAGAAGAAATGACATGAGAGACTGGGGTCAGTCTACAGTCTTACAAATGTATTAGCGCCTTTTTAAATTCGCTCTCTTGAAAAGTAATTTAGTCAACCTACAAAAAGAATAGCGCCCTTTTTGTGGGACATAGTCAAACAGTGCAGACCAAGATCAGATGCCACGTGCTGCAGATGCCACGTGCTGTGGCACCTGATCAAGGCTTCCACTGTTTGTTTACAGAATTCAATAAAAATGTTAAATACCACCAAACAACCCTTAAAATGGAAATGGACAGCCCCCGATGTAATAAAACCTTCCTTTATGCTCAACTCAGCTGAGCACGAAATTTATCCTGCTCATAAATGTTAAAATGCCAACAGGTGTTGGCATTTTAACATTTATTAGCATGATAAATACAACATCTGAGACAATTAAAGCAAGACATTTCTTCATTTGACGGTATTTTAGTTTTTATGAGTAGTTGAAATTTCGTGCTCAGTTGAGCTGAGCATGAATCAAAGTTTTATAACCTTGGCGTCTTCCTGGGTTCAACCAGTACTAAGCAAGAATAAATGTGTCTTGCTCAAGGACACAACAATTAAGTTCTTTCATCTAGATGCGAGACATTTAATTTGCTAATACTAGTATATAATTTTGTTTTATTTTGTTTGTTTGATTTGATTCTTTACGTCCCATCAACAATCTTTCAGTTAAACAGGGACGGGTCTTCCTGGGTTGAACCAGTACTAAGCAAGGATAAATGTGTCTTGCTCAAGGACACAACAATTAAGCACTTTCATCTAGAGGCGTGAAATTTAATTTTGAAAGTCTTAGATGCTTATACTAGTATATAGTTGAACAATAACCAGAATGAATAAATTGAAAGTCACAGCAGGTTGTCATTAGAGCACTTTGCCAGATAATTAAACATTTTTTCGAGCCCTCCGTATACACACCGGATAGGCGGCAATCGAAAACGCTCTTAACAATCGACGAACGCAGATCAAATATCGTTAGCAACAGAAAACCCTATTTCTAGCGATTTTTTTATCTACGCTCGTTTGATAGTATTACGTTTTCGATTGCTGCCTATCCGGTGTGGTATACATCTGACATTTCAACTCTTACACCATAAAATTGCTTTTTCAGCATTATGTCTGTCAAATTTGGACCCATTGTGGCATTCAAAGAGGAAGGGTGGACTATAAAGACAGAACTAGATTCTGTTTTATCACTTTTTCAATTGCCATCAAGCTGTTAACATCTACAGGAGCTCACGAGGCTTTATCTCCAATTTGATTTGCTTCTGGTAAAATAACAAGGAAATAATTGACAACTCTTATATCAGTAGCGGACTATAAAGACAGAACTAGATTCTGTTTTATCACTTTCTCAATTGCCATCAAGCTGTTAACATCTACAGTAGCTCACGAGGCTTTATCTCTAATTTGATTTGCTTCTGGTAAAATAACAAGGAAATAATTGACAACTCTTATATCAGTAGCGGACTATAAAGACAGAACTAGATTCTGTTTTATCACTTTCTCAATTGCCATCAAGCTGTAAACATCTACAGTAGCTCACGAGGCTTTATCTCTAATTTGATTTGCTTCTGGTAAAATAACAAGGAAATAATTGACAACTCTTATATCAGTAGCGGACTATAAAGACAGAACTAGATTCTGTTTTATCACTTTCTCAATTGCCATCAAGCTGTAAACATCTACAGGAGCTCACAAGGCTTGATCTCTAATTTGATTTGCTTCCGGTAAAATAACAAGGAAATTATTGGCAACTCTTATATCAGTAGCGGACTATAAAGACAGAACTAGATTCTGTTTTATCACTTTCTCAATTGCCATCAAGCTGTTAACATCTACAGGAGCTCACGAGGCTTGATCTCTAATTTGATTTGCTTCTGGTAAAATAACAAGGAAATTATTGGCAACTCTTATATCAGTAGTGGACTATAAAGACAAAACTAGCTTCTGTTTTACCACTTTTTCAATTGCCATCAAGCTGTTAACATCTACAGGAGCTCACAAGGCTTTATCTCTAATTTGATTTGCTTCTGGTAAAATAACAAGGAAATTATTGGCAACTCTTATATCAGTAGCGGATTATAAAGACAGAACTAGATTCTGTTTTATCACTTTCTCAATTGCCATCAAGCTGTTCACATCTACAGGAGCTCACGAGGCTTGATCTCTAATTTGATTTGCTTCTGGTAAAATAACAAGGAAATAATTGGCAACTCTTATATCATTAGCGGACTATAAAGACAAAACTATAATATGTTTTATTACTTTCTCAATTGCCATCAAGCTGTTAACATCTACAGGAGCTCACGAGGCTTTATCTCTAATTTGATTTGCTTCCGGTAAAATAACAAGGAAATAATTGACAACTCTTATATCAGTAGCTGACTATAAAGACAAAACTGTAATCTGTTTTATCACTTTTTCAATTGCCATCAAGCTGTTAACATCTACAGGAGCTCACAAGGCTTTATCTCTAATTTGATTTGCTTCCGGTAAAATAACAAGGAAATAATTGGCAGCTCTTATATCAGTAGCGGACTATAAAGACAAAACTATAATATGTTTTATCACTTTCTCAATTGCCATCAAGCTGTTAACATCTACAGGAGCTCACGAGGCTTTATCTCTAATTTGATTTGCTTCCGGTAAAATAACAAGGAAATAATTGGCAGCTCTTATATCAGTAGCGGACTATAAAGACAAAACTATAATATGTTTTATCACTTTCTCAATTGCCATCAAGCTGTTAACATCTACAGGAGCTCACGAGGCTTTATCTCTAATTTGATTTGCTTCCGGTAAAATAACAAGGAAATAATTGACAACTCTTATATCAGTAGCGGACTATAAAGACAAAACTAGATGCTGTTTTATCACTTTCTCAATTGCCATCAAGCTGTTAACATCTACAGGAGCTCACGAGGCTTTATCTCTAATTTGATTTGCTTCCGGTAAAATAACAAGAAAATAATTGGCAACTTTTATATCAGTAGCGGACTATAAAGACAAAACTATGATATGTTTTATCACTTTCTCAATTGCCATCAAGCTGTTACGAGGCTTGATCTCTAATTTGATTTGCTTCTGGTAAATACCTGGGAAATAATTGGCAACTCTTATCAGCTCAGTAAGCATGCTGCTTATCAGCTAAATAGGCCAGTGGTCTTATATAATCTCATTTGCTAATAAACCACCAACTTGCGCAATTTGCACAGGTTTCATAGCTTTTACATGTCCTGGTTGCGTCTTGTTTGTTTGCTTGATTTGATTCTTTACCTCCCATCCACAAGCTTTCAGTTAAACAGGGACGGGTCTTCCTGGGTTGAACCAGTACAAAGCTAGGATAAATGTGTCTTGCTCCAGGACCACAACGCAGTGACGCCGGTGAGGCTCGAACCCGCGGCCTCTCGGTCTCGAGTCAAGCACTCTACCACTGAGCCACTGCGCTCCCTGGCTGCTTCTTAAAACAGCTAAATTGAGCAGTCACATGCTTTCATTTGTCAAAAGATATAGAATCATAAATTACACGTCATTACACCTGTTGCATAATATTCAAATTGCACTCAAGAAAACATTTACAATAGTAGCAAACACTATCCAAGTAAATAGGTAAAATCGGGCCACTATCGGCCCGCCAGCGAAACGCCATCCTAATGGCGTTTCGTTGGCGGGCCCATATTGGCCTGAAATTAATTGCTGGCTGATGCGATCCCTGATCAGACTGTTTCTAAGGGAACAGTTTGGTCTGATTCCATATTGGTTGCATTTAATCAAATAGCACCCAAAACTCTCCTGAGGGAGCACTCTAAAACGGGTCCATATTGTTTGCAATTTAGGCTACCAAAGTGTGTAAGCGGATGAAAGAGCAGACGACAATTGTCTTGAATGACTAGAAACGGGTAAAGTACCAATGTACTGTCGATTCAAAGATGCATTATAATAGGACTTATACCTGTTTCAATTCAAAATAGTATAGTGACTATACTATTTTGCATTGAAACAGGTAAATTACGGTAAATATTTCACTGCAGGTAATGGCAGTGTATGATATATTCCTGTATAAAATACCCATTACCTGGATCAGTTTATATTTTTGCTTACAACGATTCTCATCTATCTTTGAGTCGACAGTAGCACAGCACGGTTCAATATAAACTTGTATTGAAGAGTTTTTCACATCTAATGGTTGTTTATTGACTTTTATGTATTGACAGCCGGTCGACCATAAACCTGGTTGGAATTTCACTATTGAAAAAATCTGGATTTGACCTGGGATTATTGAAAATGATACATACATGCTAAAAGATTTTTATTAACATAAGCCTTTGGTATACATTGCTGCTGGCTTCCGGACAAAAGGGTACACATTTTGTAAATTATTTTTCTTATTTTTCAACCAGAACGTATGTTGTGGGTATTCAAAAGAACCAAATGCATTGGTGAATATAGTCTGGCCGATGAAAATAATATTGTACTTTTTAAATCCTTTGTTTGCTTATATGCTTCTTTTTTGGTTCATGTAAGAATTTACATATATATATATATCAAAACTTTCATTGATTATCAATAGAAATCCAAATGATCTTATCAGGATCTTCACTGTAAGCCCATGAGCTGATTGAGATGTCGGTACCATCCGAGCTGAACAGATCCCCTCATGCTTTTTGATAAGAAGAACATGTAAAGGCTCAGAAAATAAATGGGGGACGTGTCTTAGTGGTAGCTTTATGGTCTAAATCTTAGTGTAAACTATGATACCCCCCCCCCCCCAAAAAAAAAAAAATAAAAAAAAAAAAATATATCAATCAAACTTTCATGGAACAGAAATGAATATAAAACTGTTAATATGTAAATAAATGATAGTGTCGATATATAAAAAATTATCATATAAAAACACTTTTTATAAATGTTTGAATTTAAGAAGGTGTCTGTAAGATATTTACGTTACATTTTAAAAAGCTCTACCAAAATTAGTGAAAACTATTTGCATTGTTTTTCCTTGTTAATGCAGCACGGAACAAAAGCAGTTCATTTTATATTGATCAGGTAGCAAATTTAATGTTCTTTCCAAATATACAATTGGACTTACTGTATCTAATATACTGTTTGATTTATGGCCTGTTGAAGAGCCCTATCCCTATACGAAAATTTTTGCAAACGCTGATATTCATTAGCTGTAATCCACTCATCTATGCAAAAGTGATAAAATGAGGAAGTTACTATCACTTAATTTGATTAAACATAACTGAAATACATCTAATGATGGTTAATTGTAAAAATATCAAAAAAATATGCTTAATTCTAATGGTAACGTTAGTTACATATATTTAAATTATAGGCCCATACTACTGTTTCCCCTGTACTATTGTGCTGTTTTTGTCAAATGAGCCAAATAGCTGCAATTTCAACACATAATTGATAGTCAAACGGTAAAAATAAATCATAATAGCAGATGTGAGACCTAAATTCAAACAAATAAGGCAGTAATTGGATATAAGTGTCTGTTTATGTTTACAGCAAAGAATCTACCTGTAAAATGATTGTAGCAGAGTTTGCATTCATTAAAAATGCTGTTCCATGTGACAAAATAATGAATCAATATTTGCCTTTTGGACTGTAGACCACTCTTCTAGTGGCCATAATGAACATATATAACATAATGCTAAACAAATATACATACATAAAATTCAGACATCCTGATATGACAAATAATAATAATATGCCACAGTTCAGCCAATTTCAGCTAGGTCTTCTGATTGCATCAAATCAGGGTAGCTTTAACAGTCAGCTAACATCATCTGGGTGTAAAGAATACTAATTTTTGTAATTTCATGCATTTTCTTCGTCATCATAATCACTTTCATCTTCGTCCGTTGTACCGTCTTCACTGTCTTCAAAGTCGTCGTCAATCATATGTCTTACATGCTGGCAAACATTTCAATGCATTAGCAACACACTGGTATTCAGGGGCTTTGCACACTCTACTGCATTTACATGCAATCAGCTCCATAACGACTGGTGGGGCAGGTAAACCCTCCATCCAGTCAATTACTTTTTGTTCATTCTCTACTACCCATCCATGTCCCTCTGGGCTTGGGTGTCCATTTCTTGTTCTAAACACATTTCCTATAAGCTTACTTGTAGTATGACATATAAGGGTATCTTGACAAGGTGGAAGTTGCCTAGAATCTACATCTCCTTTCTTGACCCTCAAATAACTGGTATCTCAAGTCATTCATATTGCAAAGAGAGGTCTGTGAAGCATACTTTTTGCACACAGACTCTTGCAACAATGTAAACAATTCCTTCGACAGAACCCAAGACTTACCCAATCCTTCCATGACATTCCATGGCCTTCTGCAGTCTCCCCCACCCTTCATAACAAGCATTAGAGCATTGACTTTTATCCGACCACTAAATGTGCTGACTGAGTCGCAGCCAGTGAATGCATAAAGTCCTTATAAAGCTTCACGAGTTTCTTCACCAAGAGACTGCCCACTTTGCTAATGTCAATGTGAGGGAGTCTGTTTTTTGTTCGCCATCAGATATATACATTGCCACCTAACTGATGGTAAACTGAAAAGCAAATGATAAACACGCCTGTGTCGTCTGTCACAATGACCATGGATCTATAGCTACTGGAAGCATGTTTGGTGTGAAGCTGCATGCATATGTCAGCGTCTTTTTGGGAGGTAGTAAGTTCATCAACGACCTCTGAGCTATCCTTTGTGACTTTGAAACACTGTTTCCCACATGTAATGAAGATAAGTTTTCTGCTGAGTTTCTCTGGGTATGGATCATTTTTCAATGCTTGGCAATGACATTTGATGAGGGCAGTTTTACTGGCTGAACTTCTCATTAGTCTCTTCCACTGTATATCTACTGACCAGCATTAATATTACCATGGGCTAAGCCGGTAGCTTCTCCTCTGCCCTCACGCTCTGCTATTTCGATTGAGTTGTCAACACAATGTCTATTCTGCTACTGGCGTTTCCTGACTGGATTTCTATCATGAATATAAGTAAGTAATGGTGCAAAGATCAGGAATCGATACAATCAAGTACCACACCTGACCCAGGATACCAATGGGAAAGTGACAAACTCACAGAAGACACCACAAACGAGAGCCAAGAGGTCAGCCCTTTCCCAGCAGGTGACCACAAAGCACATATAAACAGACGCGCACAAAACATAGCAAACACAAGACAGAACAAAAGCATAAAAGATCCAAAAAAGAAGTACCGCCTTGGAACGGTCAGTAAAATATTTTACTGGAGGGCTTAAACCGGTTTAACGGCGCCAACCTCACCCTTAATTCAGATGTGGATCAAGACACATAGATATTTGGTTTGCATGAAAGACCCCTAACTTATCAATGCATCATCTCCTAAAACATATAAATCAAGATGTAACAAGGAGATAAAGCAAGGATAAGGACTCAACAGTAAATTAAACTGAATACCGGAGCAAAACCCCGAAGCATCAGCCAAAGCATCAGGCCCCTACCATCTCATCAATAGATAAGTCTTTAAGTCGGAACCATCATAGAGTCTGAAGTCCGACCCACCGGCTCTCGACAATGTCCCAAAATGTCCTATTGTCGCCACTTATCTTATTTACCAAGGTCATAGCATCTATAATGCATGCTGATGGCAAAGGAATAGATTCAGCTGGTGCTACCCTAATTTCAATATGTCGTGCTAGAGATGATTTATTTGTTTTCTTGAGAGCACCATCACATTTAGATAATGGCCAAGGTAATGGGCCTAAAAGATGTTTAAAAAGGCCCAAGTTCCCTTATATCCAGATTACGACTTCTTGCATCCAAAACAATATTTCCAAACAGCTCTTACACTATAAGGAAATTCTCGCTATTTATTAGATGACCCTCGTAGCAAAAATAATCACTCAGTGGCTTACTGATGTAGGTAAATCATGACATAGTCACTATTCTTAGCATGACAAATTGGTCTTTTAACGAGTATTCGCGAAATGAATATTCTTGCCAAAATTTCTGAATTTACAGTTTGTTCTTCTCTGTATTTTCAGAACGTGAAAAATGGATAGTACGCAGGAAGCAGAGGACGTAAGAGAAGAGTTCTCTCCCATTCACGAGGAAATAGACATTACCGGAAATGTTTACGCTGACGGGAAGAAGATGGTCCTTGACCTTAATGGACAAGGTTTCTTCCAAGTCCCAAAAGCAACATTTGAGCTCGAATCTCTAAACACCCTACTTCTGGGAGAAAACAAACTGACAGAGGTTCCAAGCGAGCTGATGGGCTTAGAGAATCTAGAAATTTTGGTTCTATCCAACAACAAACTGACACATTTGAACACTAGCCTGTTTACTCTGTCTAAATTGCAAATGTTGGATATTTCAAATAATGAAATTGAAGCGCTTCCTATTGACATAACTGGACTTCCTGTGCTAAAGCAGCTGGTGGCCAATGGAAACCGTCTGTCAGAGATACCTCCACAGATCGGGCATCTAATGGAATTACGTGGTCTGTACCTCAATGAGAACAGGATTAAATCAATTCCAGATGAAATTTCGAATCTTCAGAACCTTGAAGTTCTTGCTGTAGAAAGGAACAACCTTGACTTTCTCAATCCAGAAGTATGTAGAATAGAAGAACTGAAACGGCTAGGTCTCTCTGGAAATCATATAACAAATCTACCAAGAGAAATTGAAAATTTACTATATCTAGAACAACTGCTACTTGACGACAATGATTTTGAATTCATTCCGGTTCAAGTGTTCTGGTTGGACTCTCTGCAAGAGTTAGCTCTCTCTGGCAACCAGATCAAATCTATTCAGCCAGAAGTAGGGAATTTGGTGAACTTGACAGTGTTAGGACTAAATGGGAACCATATAGAGTATCTACCAAAGGAGTTTTGCAACCTTACATCACTAGAAGTGATCGGACTGGAGAGTAATCAGCTAAAAGAGATTCCTCAAAACATTTCTAACCTTAGTGAACTTAAAGAAGTGTACTTTGGAAGTAATTGTATAAAGAGTGTTCCTGAAGATCTGTTCTGGTGTTCAAACATAGAAGTACTTAGTTTATTGAAAAACAATATATCTCAACTTCCTGTGGAAGTAGAAAACATGCGACACATGCACACATTTGTTCTCTCAGACAATAAATTCACAGCTCTACCAGACGCGATTGGATCTTTGATGGAACTTCGGTTATTCTCAGTAGATGGTAACGGACTTACTGATGTACCAGGAAACTTTGGCGAGCTCCATAAACTAAGACAACTAAACATGAGCAGAAATAAATTAGAAAAGTTCCCTTTACCAATCTGCGACATTAAAAGTCTTGAAGTGCTAGATATGCAACAGAATGGGATAGAGGAAGTTCCACCTGAAATAGGTCACTTGGAGAGACTTGCTGTTCTAAATTTAAACCATAACAAGATAACTCACTTTACAAATGAACTTACACATCTTCAACAGCTGCAGATGCTTGATCTCTCAAGCAATTCAATTGACGACATACCGGAAACTGTTTCTGAAATGTCGTCACTTATAGAGCTAGACTTTTCAAACAATTTGTTTTTGGAATTTCCAAAACCTATAATATCCATACCAAAACTGGATCGTCTGCGCTTTGACCAATCAGAAGGTCATAAGGTTCCGGCATTACCCAATGAAATAGAGTTTACCAATGTGCGTCATTTGATATTGTCCAATAATACTCTTCGATGCTTGCCAAACACCATAAGCAGTTTGAAACAGCTTGTTTCATTGGTTGCTGATCATAATGAGATTCAAACGCTTCCAAATTCAATCTGTGGGATGCGACAACTGAAGGTTCTTCATCTGAACGACAACCAGATCACTTCATTACCAGAGAACCTGGATAGCTTGACAGAGTTAAAGGAACTACGTTTACACAATAATCCTCTGAGAACACCACCAATGGACGTCTGCGTTAGTGGCGTGATACAGCCGATTGGGAGGTTCATTAGAAGAGCACTTGAGAGAGAAGGTAACATTTTACAATTTCATCGTCAACTAGATTTCATTTGGTTCTTATGATTTAGAAATGTACATGTATCTAATATTTGACAACCCTTTGTAGATAGGACCCCATAAACGGGCACTTTGGCAAACAGTGAAGACCCAGATGAATTGCCGCATAGGGCGCTATTTCAACAGGGTCTGCACTGTTTTCTAGGACAAAATCGATCTTCAAAGAAAGAAATACATAAAAAATTATAACAAGTCCTATGGCCCCTCATTATACACAATGAACCATACTGACTTTATTGTATGTAGCTTGATTGAAATTTTGATCCTCGTCTGAATTAAGGGTGAGGTTGGCGCCGTTAAACCGGTTTAAGCCCTCCAAAAAAAATATTTTACTGACCGTTCCAAGGCGGCACTTCTTTTGTGGATCTTTTATGTTTTTGTTCTGTCTTGTGTTTGCTATGTCTTTGTGCGCGTCTGTTTATATGTGCTTTGTGGTCACCTGCTGGAAAAGGGCTGACCTCTTGGCGCTCATGTGTGGTGTCTTCTGTGAGTTTGTCACTTTCCCATTGGTGTCCTGGGTCAGGTGTGGTACTTGATTGTATCGATTCCTAATCTTTGCACCCTTACTTACTTCCATTGGTCTGAAAAGGGATAATATGCAATGTTTGTTGATGTCAATCACCAAGCAAGCTTTAAAGCTGTAAAGTTTGGAACTTTTGATCTTCTATTTTAGGAAATAATGTTTTTTTTTTAACTTTCAAGAACACAGTAAAATAGCTAAAATTCAGGTATACATATTACCAGCTTCTTAAACCTTAATCAATTAGCACTATCAAAACAACAGCATTTATGTTAAAATTAACTGTCTAGAATTTCTGGAGGGATGTTAATAATTATCAACAAGAGAAAACACCTGTTTTCATAAGATAATTCACTTTTCCGTGCAGTTTTCCGCTGTTGTGAACAGATTCATATTTTCACAAATTATTTAAAAAGATTTTTTTTTTCGGAAAATGTTCATAATTGCAGACTTGGTCACTTTAAAGCCATCGTTTCTTGTTTCTATTGAACATTTGTTACGGGGACTATTAGAGACATTGAGAAGCCATCAAATGAACCATTACATGAGATTTTGGTTCCTATAGCATATGCGCAACAGCTTCCAATAAACGCATATGCTTGCGCTTCGAACGGGGCTTGAGATTAAAATGCTGGTGTGAATCTTCAGCTACACCCATGCATTGTGTCAGTGGACAGCAAGGCTCTGGGGAGTCTGTGCGGATGCACATGCTTGTCTGAACATTGGCTGCTCGACCATCTAATTAGTACCAAAATCGCATGAACTGGCTCAAATATGTACTTGAAAAAAAAATAAGTAAAACGGAATTTAGATACCTCTCTATTTAAAACCAATGGTGTAGCCAGAACGCTGAAAAAGTTACGCGTATCAAAGGGAGACTGCTAAATCAAGCAGTGGTTCTCTTCAATTGCACCCCTTTTCAAAATGGGAACTTCTCTTAACGGAAAGAATTAGCTCCCAGTGGGAGCGAATTGTTTCCTTTATGGTATGGAAAATCAGTTTACCACAGTTGGTGACCTCCCATGAATGTTACTATTTTTATTACGCACATGCGTAATTGCGTAATGGGAACTACGCCAATGGAAACTGTTTGTTTCGTTCCAGATATGATGCTCTTAAAAATGTTTGATGTCATAAAGGTGTCGTTAAATAAGAACGAATTACGGTATGTCATGAAGAAGTTCAAGTTCCCGGATGACAAGATGGCGGAGTTGGAGCAGACTTATCACGGCAAGGACAAGCTGCAGGACAGAATCTACAACGCCATGCTGTACTGGAAAGAGTTTAAAGGAATGTCAGCGACTATTGATGAGCTCATCAGGATTTTTCACATAATTGGATATGTAGAGCTTTGTAACAAACTGAAAACCATGAAAATTTATTCACAACGGTTGCGATTTTGATGTTAACCAAAAATAATTGCAAGGCTGTTTGGTCATATCAATTCGACCTTAAGACAAGGGACTCTCCCTTCGTATATTCTCCCCAAAATGTAAACAGTCTTGTGTAATCTAGCCGTTAGAAGGGGTGTCTTTTCTAGACCCGTCTTGAGATTTGGGTGGGGATTGGGGGATTCTGTCCTTATAGACGTCTTACATAGTTCATGTTAAGCGAACTTCTGAGTGTAAACTCGTTTCTTATCCATCGGTGTCAACATGTGTTTTAAGCGCTCAAAATAACTGTCCATTAAAATTTCTCTCTTGAGTACACACAACATATGATTTGATTGAGAATTCTTCAATTATGCTCTCTTATCCAAAGACCTTGGTAAAGTCAATGGTAGGCATAACGTTTATAGAAAGGGGTATTTTAAAGTTGCTATTTTTGATATTTTTTCTTCAAAAATGAAAATGAAAGAAAATCATGAGTAAAATAAATAACAAACCATGGATTTATACCAGCCGTTTTCTACATGGTCCGAAATTTACCATTATCATACCATTCAGGAAAAAACTCTTCGTAGTCCAGGATAAATAGAAAACCGTAGAAGATAGAAACCGTAAATCATTAGGTTAAAATACGAATGACTCCAATGAAGAAACTCTGGGGATAACAAAACTACCTTGTTCAGCATAATAATCACACAGTGCACATGACCTTTTATCAAAGTTATTTCCACTCTTCAATCCAGATCGAAGCCAGCTTATTTAGATCCACATTTGTTTCAATCACAATGAATCCATGGACGGATCCAGAGGGGGGACAGGGGTCCAGACCCCCCCCCCACCTAAATATCACAAACATATAGGGTTTCCTAGCAATACTGGTCAGGATCCCCTGAAAAATCACAAGGCTACCAAAACCAGCATTCAATTTGGGCCATCATCGGCACGCCAGCGAAACGCCATTTTTAATAAACGTTCTCAAGGTTGGGCCCCCGCTGACAAACCCGCGCGTGGAGTCCGGCCAAAAACAATAATAAAAGTACGCCCAGGCTTGCCTGGAAATCAGGGTATATAAGCAATCTATAAAATACCCAAGATCTGCATATAAGAGCATGTACACTTATGAGGTCAAATATGGCAAACATGCACGGATCCAGAAAGTTTTGTCAGAGGGGGTCCAACTTCGACAACGTTTATTTATTTATTTTGTTTTGCTTTTTTTTGCTTGAGGGAGGAAGGATCCAAATACCACTATTAGCGGACCATCATCATCCCACCAGCGAAACGCCATTTAAATATAATACCATATCAACTTTTTGGATAATCAGAATAATCAATTTTAATAAAGCTGAACCAACATGCTACAGAACTAATTTTCTATACGCCAATTCCGGCTAACAAAATGGAGCTTTTGACTACGCGTAATGCTCCTTACATACTTCCGAGCCATGATTCGATTCTCGAATTTTGGCGGACTTTCCCGAATGAAAATTAATGTGAAGGAAAATGTTTAGTCAGATGATGCAATATTGTGTTATAATGTTAATTATGGCATTTAAATGTAAGCACGTTCCTGTATACGTATGTTTAAAGCAAAAATACATAAAACGGGACAAAAGTAACGTGAAGAAAAGGGTTTAATTCATGCAGTAGAGTTTTAAAAGTAACGACAATAATTTTTAAATGTACGCAGGGATCACAAGTTCGATCCCAGCCAGGTCCCATACTTTCGCAGAGATTGATCATGAAATAATTCTTACGGTCATTCTCCTCCATTTCGCTGTTTTATTCAAGAAGGGTTGTTGTCATTAACATGCGAAAGTATGTGCACGAAGTACTGGTTAAGGTCACTGCCCACACCTGGGCGATTTTTTTTCCAAAAAATAGATTTTTTACATTTTTTGATATTCTGTAGTACGTCATATTATAAGAAAAATAACGCAAAATAAAGGAAATATATCGTCCAGTTCGAAAGTTACAGCTCTTCATTATATGGCATATGTTGGCTTTTTCACGCAGCTGTTTGGAAACTCATTAAGACAAGTAGAATATTCTGTAACTCAATTTTATATTTGAAAATCGTTATTTCAAACAAGCATGCGAAGCCATTAATAATTAAGAACTTTTTCTCAATCCATTCTTTTGCAGCTATACAAGTATTTTTCATCATATCACGCTTTCAAACCAGCATTCACCGATATTTATGCATTCATTTTCAGCAATTACTGACTGATAATTCAATATTTAAACATACTTTAAAAAAATAAATTTTTCTACTTTTTATTTAGGAAAGTTATCATTACATAAGAAGCATTATGACAGAATTTTAAAAAAAATTCACCGTCTAATTAGTGAGATATTACCAAATAATTATCCCACCCCCTAAATTGCAAAATAATGAACTAAGCAGGATTTTCTTATTTCTAAGCATGTTAAAACCTTAGGAACCAAACACTATTGATTGAAATAACTCACTGTGAACTTACAAATGAAACTGTATGTATTCCAAATACTTGGAACATTTATATGCATATATGAGAAGAGTTTTCAATACCAAAAACGATACCAAAATACCCCACCCACGGTTAAAAGAAACCCACCCACGGTAAAAAGAAACTTATCTGCATTTTGTCTGAACACCTAGTCGATATATTTTGACCAAATTCGCATAGATACATCATTAGGCTAGAGATGTAATGTTTTGGGGACATTTACCGTTTTTCAAGGTCACGGGGTAACTCTGCATGTCTAATTTAGGTGAAAAATGTGCTGTTTTAATATATGATCGATGCCTACACTACATGTACTCATCAAAGAATATGAAATGTTTTTAAATCTGTGTTGCGGCCTCGGGCGCCATACTAATACCCGATCGCGAAGCAAGGCCAGACCTTAACACTTGACAAGAGGAGGTTTCTATTAGATCTATATATCCCTTGACGGACATCTTTCGGTTGAAACATGTCAAATGTAGAGTAAACTTCGAGATTAGCAAAATATTTAGCGTAAAATTGTAAATATTTTATTGCTCATTATTTTTATATTTGCTTTGGGTGTCAAAAGAACCGTCTCACTGAGTACCTATAACTTACCTATGATTTGGTTGGACCCGCATTTATATGAAAAAGGTTATTTTATGACCACACCCTTCCCGCATCTGAAGGGGGTATTCATAGGCGCGGAGGGAGAGGGGGTATTATTTTTGGTACGGATCCCGTCGGTGTTGGTCATGGGCGGAATTGGCCACGAGTAGTCTAGAGGGACTAGACATTTTCTATGTGCATATCACATAAACCAGGTTTGTGGATTGGGTCCGCATTTACATGAATATAAATGAGCATCGATCCGACAAAACCTGTCTTAAGGGTTTCCAATAAGATCATACCAAAACCAGCCTTCTCAGTCACAGAGACTATAATAATGAAATCTCGCTTGGAGCAAGTTTAAATACGATTCTATTCAATTTGTGAATAGCAAATGCGCTGATCAGACTGCGCGGATGCGCAAGCTGGTCTGCACCTTTGTTATTTGCAGTGCCCGATGGCAGAATTCCTCGCGTACTTTTAGTAAATTTAGAGTAGGCCTACTATAATCTAGACTCACGACTCTACTTGGGTCAACCCTAGGCCAAGATAGCCCTTGTAGCTAAATATTGGAACACATTTGACATAAGACAAATTGTTTAGGACGCAAACTAAAGCCAGGGACTCTCAACGTCAACGTCAAGTTCAATACTTGTCATTTACGCATAGTGACGTCATAAGAGCAAGTGACGTCATTAGCGCACACCAGGTTCATTTGTTTTGTTTTTGTTGCTTTACGTCCCATGTCAACAGCTATGGTCATTGCGGGACGGTCAGGTCACTTAACCACACTTTTTCCTGGGCAGGCTTGAGCAAGCGGTTAACCAGTAATTTGTGCACATACTTTCGCTTGTAACTGACAACAACCCTTCTTGAATAAATCAGCGGAAGGGAGGAGAATGACCGTAGAAATTATTTCATGATCAATCTCCACGAAAGTATGGGACCGGGCCGGGGTCGAACTCGCGACCCCTGGATCTGCAGCCAGACACGCATCTGTAGCCAGACACGTTACAGACTGCGCTACGCGGCCCGGTGCACGCCAGGTTTAAAGTAGACGCTAGAGAACGTGACGAGATAGTCTGTTGTTGTGGACTGTCAAAAAAACCGCGAACAGTCGACTGACATTTCCCTGGTAAAATGCGTGTTCCATTACACTAACTGATTTTTTTCTTCTCACAGAGCTGAGCGCCCATCGTTTAGTATCCGTAAAGAATGCCAACTTTTGTTGTTCATTTTACTTAAAATTTTGTTCGCATTTTTCATGTGATATCATTCACTTTCGGATTACCAACGTGCGGTGTAACGGGCATTACTGTCTGTAGAAAACATATCATAGTTGCGTAAAATCACACTTTGTCATAATCGAACGCTACCAAGCATTACCTCCCTTGATGATTTAGAGTTACGGTTATTGCTATGGGCAGTGACCTTAACTGCTTGTTCAAGCTTGCCCGGAAAAAAAAGTGTTGTTAGGTAAACTGACCATCCCGATATGACCATAGCTGTATTCTGGGACGTAAAGCAACAAACCAACCAACCAAATTTAAATGTACGCTCTTTCCTATATTTTTGATAAAAAACACATACAACAAAAGTAATGTGAAGAATTTTTGTAAATTTATACATTATTTATTTCGATACTTTCTTACTGTAATGCAAAGAATATGATATAATATAATAAGCCGGCATCCAGCACAATATGGGTAGAGCGAAGATAAAATCAGACTGTGCCATGTGCGGATCCAGAGGGAGGACAGGGGGTCCGGACCCCCCCTGAAAAGTCATAAAATTTTGGGTTTCTTTGCACTATTGGTCCGGATCCCCTAAAAATCATAAAGCTACCAAGCCAGCATTTAATGTTGGGCCATCATCGACCCGCCAGCATACACACAGTCTGGTCAGAGTCTTAGTTTTACGCCTGAACTTGAAACGTTCGACCCTTGGCTACCTATACTATGCTCATTGAAGACTCTGATCAGATTGCGCAAATGCGCAGGCTGATATGAGTCTTCGATTGGCGCATATGCATACTTGTACATTTTGCTGGACACGGGTCCATTCCTCTTATTTTATATCTAAGAATCCATAGTTGGCTACCAACAAATGGATAGGGTTGAGAATCTTACATTGTGCATGTTATTTTTCTCGACAGGACAACCATAATTAATTTATTTTGTTATTTTTTATCACATCATGTTTTGTTTCACTAGATCTAGATAGATTTATATTTCTCTGTTAATAAAAGCTAACAAAGATGTCTTTGTTATTTATTTATTAACTTCTTTATTTATACAATATTTCGAGAGGGTGACATATCTAGCTCGACGGCCAGTCTACCATATGGCCATCTGAACATACACTCAGCAAAATTTCTAATTGGTAGCCTTACATTTTTTACGCTAGTTTTGAAAGTAAGATTCGGTTAAACAAGATTCGTGCTTCTATAAATCAACCAAGACTTTACCAAGACTCTGCATGTCATTTCATTTAAAAAGTACCGATTCTTCTTGCACAGACGATGCTAGAGTAAAGGTACCCTCAATTCAAAAAGTCACATTTTTTTTCTACAATATGAAATCTACCACAGAGACGCTATCCATTTGTATTTTTGTTTGTTTGAAGATGTTTCTGACTGCTGAGATTTAAGACAAACACGCTTCAAATGATTTGCTTCATTCGGACGCCTCGTTTCTGTTACGTAATAGCATGAGGACAAACACTGCCAGCAGCAAAATCATAGAAATTCAGTTTTATGCATGCAGTTTACATAGGAAGTTCGCACTGTTCTGTACGTCTTATTATCTTCGACACGGCAGTAAAATTTTCAGAGATTATTCATTACCACTAGACGTCACTGTTCTAGTTTGGGGAAATGCAAAGTGTCGTCAACATAATTTTTTAAAGTTTTGCATCCAAACCGGAAGTGCACAGCAGCAGTGAAATGTCTGTCTTCACAAAATGGAGGAATCATGTTTGGCCTATCTTGTTCAGATAAAATAAAATGCATACAACAATTTTAGCACGAGTTAGCACGAGTTACTGATAAAGTTCAAAAATCACTAAAAATGTAATATTTTAAAAAAAATGCGTAAAAATTCCACTTTTGTCAAAATGGATATACTTTAATATAGTGGACCTATGTGGAATCCTGCCTTATAAGAGGATGTATCCATACAAATGTGGTATCAAAATAAACTTTGACATCTTAACTACACAGAAAGACCAATAATAATAGCTATATCCTCGTATAAAGTGATTATCGAGGCCTTTAAACTTCATAAGGGTCAACGCAATTTTCGCTTCATCGCGCATCAGTGTACATGATCATTTCCAACACTCGTGCAATCCTCTGGGATTATGCACTTTGGAAATTAGATCTTGGAACGATTGGGCAATGAATATAAATGATACCCATTCCGTGTTTTCTGCAATAAAAAGGTTCTCACAGCATAAAATGCACAAATCCTTCACTCCGGTGAATCTTGTTGACAAGTCGGCCATTTTGGTAGAAAAGTAGATAAAAAGCGCCTGGATAACACTTGCTATTGTCGCGAACTCCCCAGTATCTCTCACAAGTTTAAGGGTGCCAAGTCATAGAGGGGCATCGATAACAGAAATGCCTTTCATTCCGTATAAGTTACATTGACGGAAAAAACGCATTTTGATATAAAAACATTGTATTCTTAAGAAATGTGGAATCATTTCTATATAGAGATGCAACCAGATTTTTGGCAAAGACTGAATAATTGTTTTCTCATGAAATGTGGATGCATTTCTATCTAGAGATGTGACCAGATTTTTGGCCCAGACTGCATGATTGTTTTCTTAAGAAATGTGGAATCGTTTCTATATAGGGATGTAACCAGATTTTGGCCAAGACTGAATAATTGTTTTCTCAAGAAATGTGGAAGCATATCTATATAGGAATGATTCCACATTTCCTAAGAAAACAATTATTCAGTCTGGACCAAAAATCTGGTTGCATCTCTATATAGAGATGATTCCACATTTCTTAAGAAAACAATGTTTTCATATAAAATGCGTTTTATTCCGTCAATACCAACCAATACGGAATAAACAGCATTTCTGTTATAGATGCCTGTCTATGGATACATCTTCAAGAAGACGAATAATTGCTGGGGAGTTTTACAGCATAACTCCCCAAGACATGATCGATGTATGAAAGACGCTTGCATTTTCATTGAGAAATTGAAATGGCCGACATCAACCGTGAAAAAACACTGACCCTTGCCTGATTTAACCGATCATTACAAACGATATTTGGACCCAGGCGTATTGATTGTAGTATAAAAATGGAGATGAGATACAGTTGTATATAATTCGACCACACAAGTGTGGACACATCCTCTTATATGGCAGGATTCCACATAGGTCCACTATATTAAAGTATTTCCGTCAAAATTTCAAGTGTTTGGTGTTTTTGAAGTCGGCAAGCCCGGTTTATTACCAACTGCACTTAATTTTTATATAAAATTTCACTCAAAACCATTTTTTATTTAGAAAGCATGTTTTTGCATTTTTAATAAAAAAACTATGGATTGAAAGACACCTTTTCTGAAGGACCGTTTAATTTTTGCCCATTAAATAGCACATATTTAGGCAAAAATTCAGTTCAATAATTTCAGCGCTTTGTCAGAAATAATGAGCTTAAAAAGTGACCAATTAGAATTTTTGTTCAGTGTATAACTGATATTATAAAACATGGAAACAAACGAACAGTGATATATACATATATACAAGCATGCAAAGCATTGCAAAAGAAATAAAATAATGGATAACAATATTAACCTATCACACTGGCAAATTTGTTGTGGCCTGAAAGATATACTTTATGTTACAAAGTTTGCGATATAACCAATTTTTGTGTTTTAGCATCAGAAGAATCGGTAAAATCAAGAGCAAGATTGGGCCAGTAAAATACATTTAAGCTTTCAAGCTCCCGTCCCCTCACCAGTGGCCATGGATAGTGTCTTATCTAAGGTGGTGATTATGTTGTTGTTGTTTATCTATTGTCTGTTGTTGCTCCCATTGGGTTTTGGGGAGTTTGTATTGTGTCCTTGTTTTTTTCGAGTTTTTCTTGGTGTCCAGTCTAGTTTAGCAATTATCTTGCTGAAGAAGATAGAGCTGGTTGCTTTACTTTAATTCTGTTATGGTTGTCTGTGTTCTATGTCTCTTCTTCATGGTGCCATGGGTTGATTAGCGGTATGTGATTGTAGTATTTCGTTTGGCATGCCATCCTAATTGCTAAAGGAAGCAGATTTATCAAGATAATTACAAGGTTGTTTGTGTTCTATGTCTCTTCCTCACGGTGCCATGGGTTGATCATCGGTGTGTGGTTGTAGTATTTCGTTTGGCATGCCATCCTAATTGCTAAAGGAAGCAGATTTATCAAGATAATTACAAGGTTGTATGTGTTCTATGTCTCTTCCTCACGGTGCCATGGGTTGATCAGCGGTATGTGATTGTAGCATTTCGTTTGGCATGCCATCCAAATTGCTAAAAGAAGCAGATTTATCAAAATAATTACAATGAGTTCATGTGAAATTAATAAAATTGGGCCTTGTCTTTGGGGTTTCGGACAAAGCCAGATTCGAAACCAGCCTGCTCAGATACAGAGACTAGCTAGAAAGTTCAAAATTCGCATGTAGCAAGTTTGGATATAATGTTTTCTAAAAGGCAAAAAACCAAAGCGCTGATCAGACTGCGCGCATGCGCAGTCTGGTCTGCGCCTTTGTTTTTCGCAAACCCCCGAAGACAGGTTTTATCGCGTCGAGGCCCAATTATTAATGAGCATGCTTGATTCAAGCAAAACCTGACACCACTAGATATATATAATGGACTATGCCAAGATTATTGTATCAAACCAGAAAGAAGAATCCATTGGTATACAAAGGGTTGATATTTCACAGTTGTTTGTTAAATGTTGCAACAGATGCTCACATGCCTAATAGCATGGATATCTTAACTTTGTATAAATTCACCAATACAATAACTCCTCACTCATACTACGTATTAGTGTCCATGTTTTGAAATTAGATAATTGCTTGATAAGCGGGTTAAGTGCTATTTTCTGGTGTTGCCAGTAGTGCCGCGAGTCGTGTTCGTGAAATGTGTTCTTAAGAAGGTTCACGTTCCCACGAAATGCCATTAGTACACCATTTTTATAAGATTGTGATAGTTCACGTAGTATGCTCAAAACGCATGTAGTATAATCCTCTGATGTTTCTGTACATATTTTACAATGGTGAAATAGAACAACTTTAATATGGTATTTGGGTAGGTCCTCAAAGAATTGGGAAATGAATTTTATGATTAAGTAGGTTTTCCTATGCTTTTCTGACACACTGTTGAGAAAATACTCAATTTCGCCAAGGCAGTCGGACAATCTGCAACGACACTGACAGAAAGAACACCTCTTTGGAACAAGAAAGAGTGGGTTAGATCCATTTATCTGTTGTCCACTAATTTTACGCGCAGGTATGAAGTCAATGTGTATGGGAAGATATTGTATCTGTTTGGTTGTCTGTAGTGTATCATCGCAATCAAAGTCGGACAGACTTGATACATAACTAGTCCATAATGATGTCAAAGAACAGCCTACTAGGTCGTTGTTGATAACATTTGGCATAACCGTTAAGCAGCCAGTATCCATAGTAACTGTGCAGCTAGGACATCCGTTAATGTTAGGGTTAGCTCGTTCAAAAGAAAATCCTGTGGGAAGACTATGGAACACAAGAGAAAAACAACTACATAAGGATGCTATAGATCTGCCTAATTGACTGTAGAATACATCATAAAAACCATCTCCTAGAGGAAATTTATCACCATTACCCTGTTTTAGTATAGACTCTTCCCCAAAGCGACATCCAGGACAGCTGCCTTCCAATCTCACATCATCTGATTTATCAATGATTGCAAGATAATCGAATTCAATATATTTTGTCATACCTACTCCATTGTAATCATATGTCACCGAATCAGACTTTAGAATTGACGATTTCTCTTCCATACTACCACATGGCTGTATGTGAGATATTTTAAACCGCGATTCTGGTTCTGTGTTAATTTGTGCTGTAACTCTCTCCAACATTTGTCTAACTGCTATCTGTATATCTTGAATTTCTTTGTTATTAAAGTTAAGTGGTGCATTTCTCAAAATATTTTCATAAAACGTTTTGAGACGCCTATCCTTTGCTTTAGCTCGTGCACAACATAGCATACTTATTTACTTATTTTTTCTTACTCGGTAGGTTTGTATATCTAAGTATCTCAGTTGCCATACATGTTCATCTTTACGTTAGTTAACATTATTGTTCCATTTTCATGACATGCTTTTTCACATCAATCTTTACACTATTTCCCTGTAGTTAACATCATATTTTATCCTGTTCACTGAAGTTCAACGCAGATGGAACCCTTTCTTCTAAGTTGGTATGCTAGCTTGATCATCTCACTTTGTATTTTGTTCACTTCAGTTGACATGCATGTTCACCATAGAGTAGCTTTATCTAAAACAAAACATGAAGTATTAAAATTCAACCATTTTGAAAAAATACTATAATGATACATACTGAAAACATGAACATTTATGTACAATATTCAGCGGTTATACTGTCCTACCAGCCAAGAGTAATAGTGACGTCATGTTTTCTTTACGAAGTTATTAGGGATTTAGAATAGCTACTGTCCTGCTAGCCAAGAGTGACAGTGGCGTCATGTTTTGCTTACAAAGGTACATGTATCAGGGACATATAATCGATAGATTAATTGTGTATTTATCCTATCCGCAGGATATAATTAATACAAAAGAGATTTATCGATTCGCGTTAACTCAAGTTGAGCATACAAGTTATTTTTTATTTAGTGATTGTAAACAAAATATTACGTCACTGTCACTCTTGGCTGGCAGGACAGTAGATAACGTGTATTAATCCTATCCGCAGGATAGGAATAAAACACAAGTGATCTCTCTTTTCGCGTTAGCTCAAGTGGAGTGTACAAGTTAATGTTTTACTTAACAATTGTAAACAAAATATTACGTCACTGTCACTTTTTGTGGGCACGACAGTAGCTGTCACCATATGACCTTAGTTATTGGTGGGATGGTAAAAACAAACTCACACACTTAGCGGTAATCTCGGAATTCATGATCCTCAAATCGACAAATTGTCTTTTAAAAAATATTGTATTTCGAAAATATAATGCCTGAATCACTCTGGCCTGCGTTTTCAAAAGAAATATTTTCCTTTTTTTGCAACTAAAGCATATGTTGTGAGTACTCAAATAAACCGTCTCAATGAGACGGTTCTTTTGAGCAACGCAACAAAAACATTTGTTTAAACGAAAGGGTAAAAACTATTTACAATTTTACGCTCAACAATTTTGTATCTAAACCAGTGAAATTTATTATTATTTCATCCACTTTACCTCATTAACATGCATGCACATGACAAGATATGGTATAGCTGCTTACAGCAATCATTTTACAATCTTAGAAATTTCACCCTTTGTATATTGATGGGTTCTTCCTCCTGATATGACATAATAAACATGGGATGACTTATTGTATATATTGAGGGGTCACAGATTATAATATCCTACTAAAATTGATTTTTTCTGAAGGTCGTTTTAGTAAGCAAACAGCAAGTGTTTGATGAATAGAGGATCTTACATGAGTGCTCATGTTTTATTGAATTTATTAAATGAGTTGGGAAAAGAGATAAAATGCGAGGCTTGTCGAGCATTTTATCTCTTTTTCGTAACGAGTTTAATAAGTTCAATAATACAAGAGCAAGAATGTTAGATTCTATTTATCATATGACATTAAGAATACTTTGAAATTTCATTTCTGGCGTAAAAACGTTATGATTTTGTCATTAATGAGTATGAACGCAACGTTGCTATAGACGCCATAACGTTTCCAGAACCACTAGTGGTTTATCGATTTGATTGCATGACAGACCCGACGCCATATGATAAAATGCCGTAGTATGTGGTATTTCGATCGTCATTTGCCTACGTTTCCAGAATACATAGGGTTAATGAACATGCAACCTGTGTCTAAAGTGTACTCGTATAGTGAGCTCTCATAAACTGGCAGCTGTCATTTCATATCACGTCATATTAAACCACACACTTTTAAAATTACTACTTGACTCGAGACCGAGAGGTTGCGGATTCGAGCCTCACCGGCGTCACTGTGTTGTGTCCTTGAGCAAGGCACATTAATCCTTTAGTGTATCCTTGTAAATAGAGTGATTGTAATGCATGTCTGGAGTGCTTCCAACTTGTAACTGACAATCCATATACCACTGCATTGAATATAATGGTACTTCCTTGTCGGACGGCCAGGTAGAGCTTAAAATGAGCTAAAAAAACTGTGTAATGCAACCTTAGATATTAAAATGAATAATTGACAGTTTCAGCCATTATTCAATAAAATTACTGAACCAGTTGTTAATTGAAGTTGATGTATCCACCGGAAGCAACATAATCAGAAGAATCCAGAACATTATAGAGGGAAAAGAAGGGCCATGGAGCTCAATTATTCTCTTCGTCCAAAATGGTATCTAAAACGGTAGTCTGTTAGTAATGCTTACTAATAGACCTCGACACGAGAAAACATGTCTTCGAGATTCTGACAAATAAAGACTCAAATCAGCCTACTCAGCTACATAGACTAGCTAGAAAACTGAAAGTTTGCTAGTGCAAAGTTTAGATATGACACATTGGTTGAAACATATTTATTCAACATTGTGTGTACATACATATACAACAGTACATATAAACAAATAAGAATTATGTTCTGATTCGACTCTTCTCATACGAACATAAATCATTTATATTTTATTGCAGCGTTGTTTTACATTTCCTCTTAAAATATAAAGAAGCATCATTCACCTGTCAGTTTCTTCAGACCATTTAGCCTATCCTTACTGCGCATGCTCAGAAGCTTCTTATTTGCAATCAAATAAAACTAACAAGAATATAGTATGTGCCAACAGCCAGCTGATCGGCGTGTATTTAGTATATTTCATGACAAAAGAATAGCATATTTTGTGTTTGTTATTCTGAAGCTCTGCTACAGCCATATTCTAAGTCCATCCGTCATAGTCTTGGTTTGCGATCCCCAATCAATGGAACAACTTTTACAAGTTAAATCTGAAACGAACTGATATAATATCATCTTCAAGCATTGTCTTCTAATCTTATAATTTTTTACAATTTTGAACAAATTGTTACTACTACAATTGAACTTTAACATCCTGTGTAACTTTAAGGTTGAAATGCACTGATGCCATCACAATTAATCTGTAAACCTGCGTAAGTTCTGAAAGAAATGCTTAGATGCTCTTGCTGAATAAAGCATAAAATGCTTTAATTTATTTATGCAATACTACGAAAAAAGCTACAATAAAACTCATAAACTCAGATGGTTCAATCACAATATAAATGTAAGCTGTTAACACAGTAATCTAATTCGATTAGAAGCAACCGACTCTAATGCATATATGTAAAATTATGCGTGATGATATTTCTATGGATAGACAAAACACTTTGAAGAGTGACAACGCTTACAATATGAAACATAGTTCTATTAAAATGAATGTCTTAAGTCTTTTCTCTTTTAACATGAAATATTTAACAAGAACAGATGTTCATGTCCAAGTTGGTTATTATATGGGCTCTGCAATAGAAATACCCAAAATTCATCACTCAAAGGTCATGGTACATCTGTATGAAATGCTTTGTGAGCATCTGCTTACCATAACCATGAGAATAATCATTTGTTTTACGTTTTATTATATGCTTTTTACTTTATTATTATTATAAGATAAAAGCGCAGATATATTTACCTTTAAGTGCACCTTCCTTAAATCTATACTTGCCAATCTGTATTTATCCAGAAATTCGCAAATTCACCATATGCTTGCCATCGCTACCACTTCTTTCCATTCCAATATCCTGAAATTCTTCCTGCCTCTAGTACATACCAATTTGACTATGATGTCCAGTCTTTTCAAACACCTCAAAAAACTAAATACTTGTGATAAATAAGGTACATTTATACTTAACAGCAATGGGATAGACGAAACCAGAAATTAGGTAGCATTCGTTCTTAATTAGCACTTCTAGACTAAAAATTCTAATCTATTCAAACCACCCTAATATTGTAAAATATCCCTAATATATATTCCTTGATGAACATGGCCACGATAAAACTGAAATAGTGCATTTCATTTGTTCGTCAGTATATGCTTAAATAAAGGGATTAAATTTCCAAATTATAAAAAATATATATTCATTTCTTGAAAGATCTTTCTTTCACATTCCAATGATATTTGCAAATCAATTTTTTATAACTTGGAATGCAATGTGGCATAAAATAATTGAACATGCGGCATAAAATAATTGACTACTTAAATGTATATATTATGCTTCTAATACTGTTGGCTAATGTTTCCAACATCATTCCACAAACATATGTGCTTAAAAGTAGTATATGATGTGTATGCTACATCACGATTGTGGGTGGGTGGGTGGGGTGAAAGCACGTTTGAACGATCTGCTGGCTAAGGCTTCGATAATTCAATATTAATCTATCTTCTCTTTATACACCTGTCGTCACGTGCAATTAAAGTTTCACGTGGAAATTCATTTTTCAAATGAATACAACTCACGTGAAACTTAACTATTTAATGCTTTTTCAACTTAGACTTGATGTACCATAAAACCGCTTACAAGCGCCCATTCACACCTTAACCTTAAAACGCCGTGCAAACAAATATAAATTTCATTATGTTCTGATTCGACTCTTCTCATACGAACATAAATCATTTATATTTTATTGCAGCGTTGTTTTACATTTCCTCTTAAAATATAAAGAAGCATCATTCACCTGTCAGTTTCTTCAGACCATTTAGCCTATCCTTACTGCGCATGCTCAGAAGCTTCTTATTTGCAATCAAATAAAACTAACAAGAATATAGTATGTGCCAACAGCCAGCTGATCGACAATAAAGAACGGGCAACCAAAATGCTATTAACAGCCATAAATGAAAAATTCAAATGTATTCTTTTATCATATTTGTTAGCAACATTTTCTGAGGTAAAGCTCGTGTATGTACCTGTATTTGGAGCTCTCTACCTTCCATCTGCCATGTTTTTGGATCGATCTCTCAGGAACTACGTTCCCTGCTGCTGTAGCTCCGCCTGATCTGAGGCTGTGTAAGCCGAAACTGCCCTCAGGCAAACCAACTTTTTCCAAATTTCCCAGCAAAATCTCTCTTGCTCAAGTGTATGACAGCTTCCTACTTTACGGAACTTACAACCGGACTTAGTTTAACACTTGCCTGAAAAATATAATTACTTAAATTATCATTTATATTAGTTAATTTCATATAAACCAAAAGATGAGTTTTGGGACACACTGTGATTCCCGTAGGGGATATGACTATTCACGTGCATTCCTTAAACTTATCAGTTTTGCTTTGCTTGATAAAAAATTCTAGTCTTTCTTGAAAAAACCTGGTATCTGAACGTATTAAATTTGCCAATTCAGAATATCTCAGGAATCAAACTATCCTAACATGCACATTAAGACGAATCTCAAATTAATAAGATTTTTACCATCTTTACCAAACATTGGTACAATTTTTAGCAAGATATGAGGAGTAAAAGGTTCTTTTTAATAACTGGCTTAGACAAATTTCTGTCAGCCTCTTCATTCATCCTTACAGTGCTTGACATAGAAGAATTAAGCACCTTTGGCATTTTTTTTTTTTAATTTAGCTAAATTGTTTCATTCTGCAATGCCGTCCATAAAATTTTGTGACCATTTGAGTTAAATCTAGTTGTTGTTTTGTTGTTGTTGTTTTTTTAAACGGAAATCATTTTTGACCGAACCCCCTTCTCTTAGTCATCAAATTTCATGTAATTTTCAATAGGAATTACACTAATACTAATCTATGGAAAATTATCTCCCAACAAGAACCACCAATCACATTCTTGTTCACGTGATCTCATGAAATTGGCTAAATAAGTCCATTTATAGACACCTAGATGCAACCAAGAAGCGTCGCGTCCTTTCTTGTTTATCACGATATAATTCACGCCAATTACAATCTATAAACATCATCTCAACAATTAAGAAGCTCTAAACCCATTCTTGTGTTGTATGAATTTATAAATTTAATCTTATTGATCTCAAAACTGAGAATACTAAAACAACCAAGAAGCGTCACACACATTCTTAGTCTTTCACCTTGGGAATCTCAACAAAGACTAACTATAAACCGCATCTCGCCAAACAAAGAGCGCCAACCCCATTCTTGTCTCGTTTTAGTTCTTAAAAGTTTATTTTTGTAATCTCAAATCTGAGAATGCTAAAACAAACACAAAGTGTCACACCCATTCTCGGTAAATCACTTTGGAATCAGCCAAAAGGCAATCTATAAACCTCATCGCGCCAAGCAAGAAGCGCAAAGCCCATTCTTGTTTCGTATGAGTTCTTAAAAGTTTATTTTAATAACCTCAAGTCTGAGAATGCTAAAACAACCAAGTAGCGTCTCATCCATTCTAGATTAATCATTTTTGGAGTCTGACCAAAGACAGTCTACATTGTATAATCCACATCTCACCAAACGAGAAGCGCCAAGCCCATTCTTGTTTCGTACAAGTTCTTAAGTTTATTTTAGTAATTTCAAATCTTTGAAAGCTACAACAACCAAGATGCGCTACCATGTCCGTTCTTGATTAATCACTTTTGGAGTCTGACCAAAAACAATCTACATCGTAAAAACCATATCTCGCCAAACAAGAAATGCCAAGCCCATTCTTGTTTCGTATTAGTTCTCAACAGTTTATATCAGTAATTTTAAATCTTAGAATACTAAAACAATCAAGAAGCGTCACATCTATTCTTGTTTAATCACTTTTGGAGTCTGACCAATACGTCTCGCCAAATACGAAACGCGAAGCCCATTATGGTTTCGCACAAGTTCTTAAAAGATTATTTTAGTAATCTCAAATCTGAGAATGACAAAACAACTAAGAAGCGTTACACCCATTTTTGATTAATCACTTTGGAGTCTGCCCAAAGTTTAATTTAATAACCTCAAGTCTGAGTATGCTAAAACAACCAAGAAGCGTCACACCCATATTGTATAAACCACATCTCACCAAACAAGAAGCAACAATTCCGTTCTTGTTTCGCATTAGTTCTTAAAAGTTTATTTTAGTAATCTCAAATTGTTGAATGCTAAAACAACCAAGCAGCCTCACACCTATTCTTGGTTAATCACTTTGAGTCTGACCAAAGACACTCTAAATTGCGTTAACCACATCTCGCCAGGCAAGAAGCGCCAATCCCATCCTAGTTTTGTACTAATTCTTAAACGTTCATTTTAATAATCTCAAATCTGAGAATGCTAAAACAACCAAGAAGCGTCATACCCATTCTTGGTTAATCACTTTTGGAGTCTGACCAAAGTCTTCTCGCCAAACAAGAAGCGCCAAGCCCATCCTTGTTTCGTACGAGTTCTTAAAAGTTCATTTTAATAATCTCAAATTTTAGAATTCTAAAACAACCAAGAAGCATCACACCCATTCTTGGTTAATCACTTTAGAGTCTGACCAAAGTCTTCTCGCCAAACAAGAAGCGCCAAGCCCATCCTTGTTTCGTACGAGTTCTTAAAAGTTCATTTTAATAATCTCAAATCTTAGAATGCTAAAACAACCAAGAAGCGTCACACTCATTCTTGGTTAATCACTTTGGAGTCTGACCAAAGTCTTCTCGCCAAACAAGAAGCGCCAAGCCCATCCTTGTTTCGTACAAGTTCTTAAGAGTTCATTTTAATAATCTCAAATCTGAGAATGCTGAAGCAACCAAGAAGCGTCACACCCATTCTTGGTTAATCACTTTGGAGTCTGACCAAAGTCTTCTCGCCAAACAAGAAGCGCCAAGCCCATCCTTGTTTTGTACGAGTTCTTAAAAGTTCATTTTAATAAACTCAATTCTTAGAATGCTAAAACAACCAAGAAGCGTCACACCCATTCTTGGTTAATCACTTTTGTAGTCTGACCAAAGTCTTCTCGCCAAACAAGGAGCGCCAAGCCCATTCTTGTTTCGAACGAGTTCTTAAAAGTTCATTTTAATAATCTCAAATCAGAGAATGCTAAAGCAACCAATAAACGTCACTCCTATTCTTGGTTAATCACTTTGGAGTCTGACCAAAGTCTTCTCGCCCAACAAGAAGCGCCAAGCCCATCCTTGTTTCTATAAAGTAGTCACTGGTTTCGTCTGTGAGGGTTCATAATAATTGTGAATTGCCTGTGGGTATTTACAATATTTGTGAATGCTTGGTTTAGGTAGGACGCAGGTGTTCAGCCAGGTGCGGTGTTGACATCTGTGATTGACATGTTTATGTTTTTATAGGGAATTCTGACACCAGTTTGTTATTGTTTTTCAAATGTCATATTTATTAGCCTGTCAATTTTGATGGGATGTTTTAACACTTTCAAAAGGTCATGATGACAGATGTTACTTAGTTTAGTAAAATTACATAAGCCCAATAAATAGATTGTGTCAATTCTGACATTGATTGGCAGAATTGCGCAATACATTTAATCATATGACCTTTGGGGAATTGCGCAACTGGTGTGACTATGAGTCACTTTTGTATCTTCTGATTGGTTGATATAAATGGAAGCTTACCTATGTAGAGGGCGCTATATAGTAAACTTGAAATATGATTGGTTAGTGATGATGTCATTAGGTGGCGCTGTGGTCAGCTTCTATCACGTGACTTCATGGTATATAAGATGAAACCCAGTGGCAGAGCTGGAGATTTCGGAACTTTGGGTTATAGATAGTTTCTTGGAGTAATTAGTTGGACTTAAGAAGATTTAATAAAATTATAAAATTGTGAAAGTTGTTACTGAAATTTTACAAGACTTAGAAATTCTAAAGAGACTTTTAAAACACAACGCGAACTTGAAGATTAGAATCAACTACTACCTTACATCTGGGACGTTTTTGGTGCCTACTAGACCAGGATTTCGAACTTTGTTTTCGTGGACACATTGTGAAGAACAGAGAAGAACAGGAACAGTTTGTGAACAGATTGTGATTGAAGAAATAGTTAACTAGTGATTGGTGGATTTTTCTTGACACGGTAGGACTTGTCATTTTATTCTTGTTTAAGTAACAGTCAGCTAACCATATTTGAAATTAATTACTATGGAAGGTTTGAATGACGCAGGTGTCGAGAATGTGTTTCAGCATTTGGCTAGGAAAATAACCGAGGTCTCATTTGCATTTAATGCTCAGGCTATCTCACAGTCTGTGCAATGTTTTGATTATAATCCAAAGTGTTTCAGAGATTGGGTAATTCAAATGAAACTTGGCAATCTGTTGGCTTATCACTTTAGACATAATTTTGCATGTCGTTTTTAGTGTAGATTGGAAAACTTTTTCTTTTATTTAAATTAAAAGTTTGTGGGAGAAAGAATATAATTTTATGGAAATTTTGGACTTGGCTAAATTATTTTGAAGAGTTTTATAAATTTGTTTAGGATTTCAGTAATAATTCTATGATGTGGGAGTGTCTTCAGGCATAATTCAGATGTTTTGTCATATTGTAGATGACGTGGGGTGTTATGGAAGAGTTATTCTTCTCCCCTTTATTTTTATTTGTGGTACCATGTGGTACGTTTCTGAATTATGATGAAGACGTTGACATTTTAGTAGAGTTTTGCTTTATGCTTATTTAATTGCAATGGATTTGGTTTTCATTATCTATTATTATGTTTTGTTTTATGGCAATAGTATTATTTTATGTTTAAAATGTATTTAAAAGAGTTTCAGAGAGTATAAAACTTTGTTTAAAAGGCAAACTATTTTTTTTTAAAGTTGAAAATGTTGAAAGTTTTATGGGTGTAAAAATGATGATATTGGTTCTATGGATTGAGAATGTCTTCAATCATGGTTCAGATGTTTGTCATATTGTATATGGCATTTGGGGTGGTTATAGAAGAGCTTTGCCCTTCTCCCCTTTTATTTTTATGTGTAGTACCATTTGGTGCGTATCTGGTTGATGATGAAGACATTAGCATTCTGGTGGAACTTGCATAATGTTTTATTTTGTAATTCTGAATTTATTGGTTTTGCATTTAATAAGGTGTTTGAGTATTTAAATGATGTAGTTGGAAAATTTTCAGTATTGTATAAAATTAAAAGGGAAGATATTTTTTTATTATTTTTATAAGATCTTCATTGTGGATCAGACTGTGATCCATGTGTGGATGAATTTTGGGTTGTAAGGGTGTTTTGTGTTTTCCTAACCCATGGGAGATTCGGATATTCACACTGCTTCATTGTCTGATAGATTTCTGAGTGTTTTCTAAAACTGATAAATAGATATTTTTGTATTTTGTATTTTTTTTTACTGAGAAGATGGATTTTTAATGGATAAGATTCACAGCAGTGATTTGGTTTTTAGTTTTGTTAGACCAAAATTCAGGCTGTTAGAGTCTTGAAATGATTGGATTGAATATATTGACTATGATTTTTGGATATTGATTAGAGTTGTGGAAAGACTTTAGGTCTTTGATGATTTAGAAAAGCTATTTTGTATAGCTTGCAAGGTGATTTTCCTTGTGTTGGGATGAGGAGGTGATGACCCTAGTTTACAGTTGGTTAATGTTATGAGAACTTGCTTGGGATCATAATGTATGAGCAATTTGTATATGTGGCTTTTATTGTAAAAGTCTTCAAGTTATTTTACTTGCAAGTTGCTAGGTAGGTGGTTTCCGCTACCAATTTATGGATTTTATTTTGTGTTGTTGTAACGGTGGTTACAAGGTGGTCAAGCATTCTTATTTTGTTTAGGGTGTCAATTAGCTGTTCCTCTTGTTTTGTAATGCATGATATCATAATTTGCCTGAACCCTCGATTGTCAATTGTAGAGTTTGTACACTAAGGTGTGTGGATTATTGGAACTTCTGATGGTTGTTATTTACCATTGTTTGCCAAGATAAGTTAGGCATTCAAAGTGGAGTTGTATCCACCCTTGATGTGAAAAGATTGAATATGACTTGTGGGGCTGCAAATGGTTATTTGTGTTTATCCCTATGTTGTGAGAAAAGGTTAGTGGTCATATTTGGGATGCTTGGGGTTCACTGTTTAAATTGAGAAATATAACACACTTTTCTCTTTGGGAAAATTTTTACATCTAATTTCCCTTAACAGCAGGTCAATTTCTATTTGGTCATTTGTTGTAATGATTTTTTGGCACGTGTGTTTTTATTTTGATACTGCTTTTCATGTATAAGAAATGCTTTCATGAATAGGTGAAAGTATATTTTGGTAAGTGGTTAGCTGATTGTTGTGGCAATAAGAATGTTGTGATGAGTTCCTTGTCAGTTGTTGAGAATGGGTTGGTGTCGTCGGAATATGACGAGATTGTTAGGAGCAAATCGGGAAGGTAGTCTTCTTCCCCACCAGACCAGAAGGAAGCGACGGTGTAATTAGCTTCGTTGGAGAGTATGAAGAAATAAGTTGTGTTTGAAAGAGAGAAATGGCCATGAATAACATAGAGAAACTTTGATTTAAAGTGTACACAAAACTTTACTATGAGTCCATGGTAGTGCCATGGTGAAGATATGATGATATGATGATATGAAGATATGTAAATAGTTATTGATAATGTGTGTAAGTCCAGTCATTTAATATGAAGTTTGGTGGCTGGTGAAGATATAAATATGCTAACTATGATGTGTACAAAAATATGCACTGTAAAGACTGATAAGAAAGACTGATATATGACCTTGAGATGTATAAGAAGGAATACAGTAAGGGACCTTTTCACCTCAAGTATCATCGAGTTTATATGAAACATAATGACCTTTAAAATCCAACCAGTTTCCAAAGTGATGACAGATAACAGGTCAAATCAAGATTTTGTTGACAGCTTTGAATTGGTGACCTTTAAATGTCAAACAATTAATGACATTTATACATAGTGAACTTTTGTAAACAACAGCTAATAAATTTTGGATTTTCTACATTACTTACTAGTCAATTATTCCAAACAAGAAAATTAACATTATACAGTTATGGATAAGCTATACAACATTCAGCAACTAAAAAAGTGTTTTGGACAGCAGACAAAATTCTATATACTGGATATCAGCAAAGCAATTAAACTTTTGGACGAAATTGAACAGAGTTTAGACGACACCATAATTTGGAAATTGCAAGCGAAAAACAAAATTAATTTCAAATATACTCCTATGGAGGAACAAACTGAATGTAACCGACAGGAGGATAATAACTTTGTATTTTACCATGGAACTGGGGAGCAGGATGATCCAATACAAATAGACTAGCCGAGGAGGAGTGAAGATGAACCTTATTGTATATTGACTGTATTACTTGATGGACGGAGAATAGGATTACTATATGTGTGGTGCATGTTTTTGATTTTGTATATGAGATTTTATGCATAGTGGGGTCTTCAAAGCAATTGTCTGCTTTGTGGTTTGATCAACCATTTTGTAGACATTGGGCTGTTTCATGATGTGCTCCATTGTTAAAGCTTGGCATGCATATGTCTGTCTCTGTGTAATCTGTAGGGAGGCATGTATATGTTAACTTGACGGGAAGGTGCAGTGGAGTTACAGTTGACCCTATTGTGCATGGGATTCATAATGTGTATATATAATTAGTTAAGATTTGACATTGTGTTGTGAATTCACTTGGGATTAATTGGACTGTAAATCTGCTTGTGGCTTCTGTGTGCTCTGGAGAGTTTGGGACAACTGCACACTCGATGGGGTGGCCAACCATTGAGTGGACACAAGGTTCTCTGGAGTGCGCTGTCACATGCAGATGTTTGCTGTAAATAGTTTTATAAATGTTTTGGAAGTTGTACTTTGATGATGCATATGTATTGATTATGTTTAGTAGTTATAGGATTATTTGTGCATGCTAGTATTTTATTTATATTGTGGTATGTATGTGAGTGAGTGTGAGAGTGTGGGTGGATGTTATTTGTATATATGGGGTATGAGAGATGAGCTTGGAGAGTTTCACTTTATTGAAAAATTAAGTCAAACTCTTAAGGTTTGGGCGTGTATAAAGTAGTCACTGGTTTCGTCTGTGAGGGTTCATAATAATTGTGAATTGCCTGTGGGTATTTACAATATTTGTGAATGCTTGGTTTAGGTAGGACGCAGGTGTTCAGCCAGGTGCGGTGTTGACATCTGTGATTGACATGTTTATGTTTTTATAGGGAATTCTGACACCAGTTTGTTATTGTTTTTCAAATGTCATATTTATTAGCCTGTCAATTTTGATGGGATGTTTTAACACTTTCAAAAGGTCATGATGACAGATGTTACTTAGTTTAGTAAAATTACATAAGCCCAATAAATAGATTGTGTCAATTCTGACATTGATTGGCAGAATTGCGCAATACATTTAATCATATGACCTTTGGGGAATTGCGCAACTGGTGTGACTATGAGTCACTTTTGTATCTTCTGATTGGTTGATATAAATGGAAGCTTACCTATGTAGAGGGCGCTATATAGTAAACTTGAAATATGATTGGTTAGTGATGATGTCATTAGGTGGCGCTGTGGTCAGCTTCTATCACGTGACTTCATGGTATATAAGATGAAACCCAGTGGCAGAGCTGGAGATTTCGGAACTTTGGGTTATAGATAGTTTCTTGGAGTAATTAGTTGGACTTAAGAAGATTTAATAAAATTATAAAATTGTGAAAGTTGTTACTGAAATTTTACAAGACTTAGAAATTCTAAAGAGACTTTTAAAACACAACGCGAACTTGAAGATTAGAATCAACTACTACCTTACATTTCGGACGAGTTCTTCAAAATTCATTTTAATAATCTGATATCTTAGAATGCTACAACAGCCAAGAAGCGTCACACCCAGTCTTGGTTAATCACTTTTTGATTCTGACCAAAGTCTTCTCGCCAAACATTAAGCGCCAAAAATTCTTGTTTCGCACGAGATCTTAAAAGTTCAGTTTTATAATCTCAAATCTGAGTGTGCTAAACCAACCAAGAAGCATCACACCTATTCTTAGTTAATCTTTTTTGGAGTCTGTCCAAAGACAATCTACATTGGATAAACCTCATCTCGCTAAACAAGCAGCGCCAAGCCCATCCTTGTTTCGTACGAGTTCTTAAAAGTTCATTTTAATAATCTCAAATCTAAGAATGCTAAAACAACCAAGAAGCGTCACACCCATTCTTGATTAATCACTTTTGGAATCTGCCCAAAAACAATCTACATTGTATAAACCTCATCTCGCCAAACAAGAAGTGCCCGGCCCGTTCTTGTTTCGTGCTAGTTCTTAAAAGTTCGTTACAATAATTTTAAATCTGAGGATGTTAAAACAACCAAGAAACGTCACACAAATTTCTTGTTTAATCACTTTAGGAGTCTGACCAAAGACAATCTACATTGTATAAACCACGTCTCGCCAAACAAGAAGCGCCAAGCCCATTCTTGTTTCATGTGAATTCGTAAATTTTATTTTAATTATCTCAAAATCGAGATTGCTAGCTAAAACAAGCAAGAAACTTCTCACTCTGTGATTGAATCGCGAAGACCATGTATGAACATCAACTATCCAAACAAGAAGCGCCAAGCCCATTCTTGTTTCGTATTAATTCATAAGTTTATTTTATTAATCTCAAACTGAGAATACTCAAACTAATAAGAAGCGTCTCACCCTTTCTTGGTATATAACATTGGGAATCTCACAAAAGAACGACAAAATAAATTCAAGCAAGAAGCGCTAAGCTCAATCTTGTTTAGTATAAATACATTAAATTTGAAATTAATCGCCATAGTAGATGCAACTAAAAGGTATCTCAACCTTTTCTTAGGTTAACTTATTAGGGAATCACCCTAAAGATCGACTTTATAAATAATGTCTCTCCAAACATAACGCGCCAAGCACATACTGTTGTATTTCAAATGAATAAGAAATTTTTTAAAGCGAGCTTTTTTTTTTTTTTTTTTTTTTTTCTTTTGAGATGCGGAACACTCACTCCAGATTGACGGCTTACTATGCAAACCAGCAAATAATCCATATCCATGCGATATGTGGACGAACCCATTCATGTCAGAAGTAAAACTTTACTATTTTTGATATTTTAGAAACTCATCGCCCATTCTTGGGAAATAGCAGAATTCAACAAGCCGTTGATCCACACAAACCAAGTCTTAAGTATATGCCGTTACATCTGTCTGTATAATGAGCAGTACATGCTTAAGTTGTGATTTAACTACTTACTTACTATAATATTAAACCTGTATATATTAGCAAATATTTGAATACCCCTAAGCGAAAAAGGTGCAAAATACTCTTATTGGGTCGCTTAAGTTGCTTTTTTATGATAATTATAGATGTACCACGACCTCTGACCAATGACCTTTGTGTCTTTCTATTTCAGACGATTGATGCAGAATGCGTAAAATGAGCCAGTCTGGCTGGAACATATGTGTATGTCAAAGCTTTTATAGTAAATGTAAATAAATGCCTGAAACCATTTTTTCTAGAACAACATATCAATATTGTAAATATAGACACGCTTCAAAGCGTTTGGTTTATCTGTACTCCTTTACACAATGGTAATTAAACTAAAAACATGCATATGCTTAGTTCATCATGTGCATTTCACGTCTACTCGCAATAATAATTTGCTTTTAGGAACTAAATTGCTACTTATTCTCGAATAACTTAAGAGCTCAATGTATTCAGGAATCTCACCCTTTTTAGGAGAATAATGTTCGTCACAATAGAAGTCAAACCCAAAACAATATATCTCACCAGACAAGAAGCGCCACACTATCTGTGAAGCATGCAAATTTTATCTATTTATTTTAACATTTTCCGAAAGCTTGCGCTAAGAGGGAGATAACCTTTTTCTTCTTCGTATGCTTAAAAAATTAAGAGTGGCCTCCCTTATACCCAAAATAATAATTTCTGACCTAAAATGCTCTAACGGCGCAAGTAAAACTTAACGTGTTATTAAACATAAGTACCATATTGTCAAACCTGTCATAGCCTCTATGTATCGGACAGCAAGTACTTTACTTTTGAAACAGCTTGAAACAAAAAAGAGCGGCCTTGAATAAAAATGTTTTGACCAGGCTGAAACTATAAAATATCAAGTGAAATATCTAGCTTTTCGTCATGATAAACGAAATCCCCTAGATCTGTATTGCACTGGTTATAAAAAGAATACTTATCATTTAGAGTCCTCTCTTGGTCCAAGTGGCCCTTTCAGCTAACGGAAGGACCTCCAATGTCCAGGCTCTCCACATTGAAAAACGCCTGTCAGTTGTACCTCTTGTTGAAACAATGCTTGTATCCGGAAAAATGTCCACTTGTGACCGAAAAATTCACTCAACTTTGAAAGCACGTTTGAACGATCTGCTGGCTAAGGCTTCGATAATTCAATATTAATCTATCTTCTCTTTATACACCTGTCGTCACGTGCAATTAAAGTTTCACGTGGAAATTCATTTTTCAAATGAATACAACTCACGTGAAACTTAACTATTTAATGCTTTTTCAACTTAGACTTGATGTACCATAAAACCGCTTACAAGCGCCCATTCACACCTTAACCTTAAAACGCCGTGCAAACAAATATAAATTTCATTAAGATGAGGATTATATTTAGAATGAAAGCAAGCAGCTTTTTTGTTCTTCTCCTGTATGGCACTTTACAATAAGCGAATTACAAGGGCATTGATCAGACCGTGCTCATGTGCAGGCTAGTCTGCGCCTTGTTGTTCGCAGACCTCGAAGACAGGTTTTCTCGCGTCAGAGCCCAGTTATAATACGCCAACGGTACTTGTGTGAATAAAAGCAGACTTTAAACCGCATCCTATACGGAAATCGTGTTAAGACCTAAAATAATGTTGCAAGCTACCTTGCAGGCGTGGGGCCCTTGAAGTTTCCGTAAGATAGCACTAGGCCTGTTCTGATAAACCTGTGAGGTGCGATTTCCTCTTTCAAAGGCGCAACGACGTACATCACGGTGTTTAGCACAAGGCGTTACCACTTTGTGACATAACGTTGCACGATTTGTGACCGTTGTGACATAATGCCAAAAGGATCGATCTTGCAGGTGCTTGATGGAAAGTGTTAACATTATGGTTCAAGCCCTTGCTGACCGAACCAATCCTCCAGTATTTTCGCTTAAATACTGCTTGAATACCAACAAAGTCGCTATCTTCATGATTAAACTTTTTTTGGGTATTTTTTCGTTGTTCAAAGGTAGAATAAAGGTGTACTTACATCAAATTGACATCGTATACACACTTTAAGACCCGGACCATATCGGCACTTTTTTTTCGAAAAACAAAATGGCGGAAGAGGGCACAAGAAATACTGACATTGGGATTCTGTCGATATTAGTTGCTTTTATTCTCACATATAGGACCAAATTTAGCTGTCATTGTCGAGACCTTGTTAGCGCATGCATTTTTTGTCCAATCAACTGGTATGTATAACATAATTAAATTGATCGATTGGCTCTGCTAACGTATTTTGCACTCACTTGGTCATCTTTAAAGAGTGAAAAAAACATCTTCAAGAGTGATTTTCGCCCAAATACTTTGTATAAATACGTCTATTGGATAATACAAGGAAACAAAAAAAAGCTGGTAAAGGATACCTTGTAAAATCTTTGAATAAAATGCTTTATTTGTCCACTGTTCATAAATTAAAAGTGCCTAACACACACACACACACACACACACACACACACACACACACACACACACACACACACACACACACACACACACACACACGCGCGTTATATGGAATTTGGTTATGCTACTGTTACGTGCAATAAGATCTATGAGGATAGCCACAGCTATTTTAAGCAATTCTCTATGGTGTACATATAGAAAATCACCCAATCTGCTTTTGTATCATGGCTACAGTTGCTGATGAAATGTTTCGATTAACATCATAATGGCCCAGGTGAAGAAAAGTTTTAAATGACAAACCATTTACAGTATGCACCCAACAGCCTGGTCAAACAGTGTAAACTCAAATTAACCTGCTCCCCAAGGAGCAGTCTGATCAGGGATTCCCTGTTTGCGACTCCAGTCAAACTCAAATAGACATTCCAATGGGTACCCACAACATATTGGCATATGCGTCAAGCTATAAAAGTTCGTGCTCAGCTACCTTGTGTGCCTAAATAATGGCCTGGCTTTCATTTACTTTCCTTCTCTCTGTGTGTGTGTGTGTGTGTGTGTGTGTGTGTGTGTGTGTGTGTGTGTGTGTGTGTGTGTGTGTGTGTGTGTGTGTGTGAAGGCTTTGGCAAGCATACAAAGGGTTAATTTGCCATAAGTGACAGATGGATAAACCTTGGACAGCGTTTAGGCATTCAGTGTGCACATGAACCAATTAAACTCTATTTTTTTCTGTTTTTCACATTGATTTTAGGCGATAACTTTTTTTCATTTTCAATATTGGCAAAATGTGATTGCGATGAAAGTTGTACAGGAAAATTAGCGACCAATTCTCCAAAAGGTCCGAAGTTTGTGGAGCAAACAGATTTATGTGTACATATATGTCGATGGAGAATTTGGGATATACAAAATTCAGCCAAAATTTTAATTCTTTTATGGACAGGTAAATTTCGTAGGGGCGTGACAGAAAGGGCTTGTCTCAAAAGAGGTGAATATGGCCACTTCGAATCGAACCTAAGTTCCTACTAAAGTTCTTAAGTAATAGATGCGCACGAACATTTACACCCATACGTCTACAGTTGGAACTTTAAGTTGGTTGGCAAGTAAACAAAAAGAATAGCCCTGTATGCTCCAATTCAATTTTTCATCGTAGACAAAAAAGAACGTAAACTGCACAGCCTATTTTAATAATCAATTATGAATACGTAGGACCAAAAATGATACTCAGCTTGGTTTATTTTGAGGCTACTGACAGATCTTGAACCCATCTTTCTACATAGGTTTGGGGAACGGACAAAAGCCCACTGGGACAAAAGCCCACTAGGACAATAGCCCACTGGACAATAGCCCACTGGACAAAAGCCCACTGCTTAATTTGGCATGGTGGACAAAAGCCCACTTCTTTGAAAAAAAAAATAGGTTTAAGTCTTTTATTAAATTGTTAACCCTGATCAGACTGCTCCTTCAGCGTAAGTCACACCTGCAGTGTGTTTTCACTTACATTATTATTTCTCCTGTATGTTGTGACAAACAACTTAATTTGGGTGTTAAAAGCCATTGATATTTGAAGAATATCAATTTACAGTTTGGGTCAAACAGTCTATTATAATCGGGACACATATGTCTAATTAATCTAAATGCCCTTTGATCTGGTAGTAACAATTAGCATGCACTTTTATGAGAGGTGCCAAACAAAAAGAGATGTTTGAAATTTCAGATTTGAGAAGAAGCTTAGGCCTGTCTGTCTGTTTTCCCCTGAGGGGAGGGGGTTATCTGATATATTAATACATACGTAGGCTCGGGCTATTTTTTTGGTTCAAAATTTTGAATTTCAATATATTTGGGGTTTTCATAAAACTGAATATTTTTGGGGATATGAAGATTTTGTGGATATTGTTTAGGAAAATTGGACTATATTTAGAGGTCATTTCTATGCATTTAAGGGTCTTTTCTGAAAGTCAGGGTACAGAGTGGAGGATATTTTTTGGGTTGCTAAAAGTTCAAATATTTATTTGGGGTTCTTGAAATTCTTGATATTTTTTTTTTGGGGGGGGGGGGTGAATAATAGATGCTGGGCCCGAGCATATGTATGAAGATGAGAGTACCCCCACCCCCTGGGGCTTGTCCATCAGTTCAAACCTATCCCTGTTAAATATATAAAGTGGGCTTTTGTCCTAGTGGGCTTTTGTCCCAGTGGGCTTTTGTCCTAGTGGGCTTTTGTCCAGTGGGCTTTTGTCCTAGTGGGCTTTTGTCCTAGTGGGCTTTTGTCCTACACTCATAGGTTTAGAGGAGGGATCCAACCTTTCTACTAGAGAAACGGTGCCCCGACCCGCCGTCGATCTCTAGTAGGTTCGTGACGTCACCCTAGTAGCGGCTATCAGTGTTCGAATCAAACTTTAGTTATTATAGTTTGGACTATAATTCGATTCGAAGTTGACCTATGTCGTTATTCAGCGGCTGTGCATAGCATTATCCTGCTGTTTGCAAACCCATAAAGTACAAAAGGTTCGACTGTACTCTAAAATTATAATGACTGTCCAATGAGATGATGACCCCTAGCCAATTAATAAATAAGAAGAGCAAACCAAGTGTTAAGCGAATTTTATCATACCTGAAACTGTGGCTACTTCGTGATTTCACAATAATCGTAAAACACAACTCATACAAATTGTGCAACTGCATATTAAGATTGGGTTGGATAAAAACCAATTTCGAAGTCTATATTGTCGACATGTTTGCAACCATTACTCAGATGGTGTCCATACATCACAACTTTTATCTTGATAAAGAACATTAAACTAATTTGCTTTACAATTGAGAGAGAGAGAGAGAGAGAGAGATAGAGTGAGAGAGAGAGATTGTTTAGACCAAAAACCTATCCTAGACCATTTAGCAGAAGTCTCGTTAATATCCTGACATTACTAAATAGGTATTTAGAACAGGGCTGCGATAAGCATTGTATGAAAATTGGAGTTTTTCAGGTTTGGGCAGAACACACTTCCTGCTACATGTAGGTAGCTCCACACAACCTGCTTCGTGGTGTTGTGTCGAATATTTGTTAAAAGCATGTTCATGGCCTGCCAGATCTACCTTGGATCTTTCTCACTCGGACTACTTTTAGATTATTTAGTTATCAAAATATCCGTTCAATAGCTTGTGACCTTTCTCGAATTTTTGTACCAGATCTGGGGGACTTTTGGTATGAGTACAGTGGACCAAATTGTTGTTTTTTCCTCGTAAGTAAACAGTTACTATAGATAAAAGTTTCACAAAAACTTTGTTGCCTTGAACATCATACTCTCTCGTGCAAAAGAAGCTGGTCAAAATGTTTAGTTCCATGTTTTGTATATTTTTATACAATATGTCCTCTATTCAATTGATGAGCAAACCACATGTTCATGCGACTTGAAACTAATCTGCGCAAATCTAACCATTATTTGTTTAACCAAGACGCCAAGAAAATAAATTGAATTTTTCCTAAAACATAGCCTAGTATGAACATCGTAATAAGACATAAAAGCTTTTAATATTACCTTCTTTCGGGGCAGGTACTCCAGGCCTGTGTATCCATTATTGCTAAAAACATTTTATATGGCCAGGGTCCTATTAGCATGGTATAGATACCCAGGGATGTCCAAAATAAAATTTCCTGTCGTAAAACTCCAAGCTATATTCACAAAGTGAAGTGCCCCTTTTATGACCACTCTCGATCATGTCAAAAATTATAATTGCCGCAAGGTAAACACTAAGCGGGATTTACTATTTCTTCTCTCTCAATTTTGAATTATGACCACTCTCAATAATGTTTGTTTATTTCAAAACATATTTATGCCTCGCGGTAAAAACCTTTCGAGGAACACTTACCATACTACGGGATCTTGGACTATATACGTTTAAGCAGGAAGTTTATTTTGAGATAAAAAAAAAATGCACGTTTCCTTCTCTCTTAGTTTGGAATAAACTGGTATCGAGCATAAGGTACAAGCTGTTATGTTCGTATCACAAATCAGTCTGCACATCAGAGTAGTCTGATTAAAGTCTTAGTTTTCAAAGCCAGATCCTGCCTATGGACCGCCCATCGAAGAGTGATCAGACGGCGTGGATAGGCACACATGTCAACTTGTACCTTTTGCTGGACACAGGCTCAAATATAATAGATTGATTTTGATATAAACAATATATTACTGCGCACATGTATATAATTCGTCCATGTTTTAAAAGTAAGAAAGAGGGCAAAGATCAGGGATCGATACAATCAAGCACCACACCTGACCCAGGATACCAATGGGAAAGTGACGGCCGAGAAGTCAGCCCTTTCCCAGCAGGTGACCACAAGGCATCAATAAACAGACGCGCACGAAAGCATAACAAAAACAAGACAGAAATAATACAAACGATCCACAAAAGAAGCACCACATTGGAACGGTCAGTAAAAATATTTTACTGGAGGGCTTAAACCGGTTTCACCGTGCGACAACCTCACCCTTTGTTCAGATGTGGAACAAGACACATAGATGTTTAGTTTGCATGAAAGACCACTAACTTATCAATGCATCATCTCCTAGAACATATAAATAAGCCCAACATTTGGATATTTTGCCTCAAAATATAGATTTTGGTACCCGTTAAACCCACATCGACGAGGTGATTCTAACGAGCACCAACACTCTATTTGTGAGGAGCAGCAATAAGAAAAAAATACAATTTATCAGATGGAAAGTGATCATGAACAATTGCCTGCCTTTATTGCATGGTTATATTAATGAAGGGGATAAAACATTCTTCGAGAACAGGAGAGCATGTGCATGACATCTTAGGCAAACAACTTTTATTAGAAGATATCAGTTTCGTTGATTATAATAGTGATTCCAAATGTATATTACCTTGACACGCATATTGACATTTACTCTGAATCCAAATGTGTGAATAATTCAGCTCACATGCGTATTGAAATATTTGAGTATATTACGCCGCGGGTCGCGGTTTCGAGCCTCGCCGGAGTCACTGCGTTGTGGTCCTTGAGCAAAACACATTTATCCTAGCTTAGTACTGGTTCAACCCAGGAAGACCCGTCCCTATATAACTGAAATATTGTTGATGTGACGTAAAGAATCAAATCAAAACCAAATATTACGCCACCATATATATCACTAATATAAAACATTTGTATTTCCAAATTAAACATGTATTACTAACGTTTATAAGACAAAACCCGTTGCGCATTATTCAGAAATCGATTCGCAAATTTTTGCGATAATGCGACAGGTTGACACCCCTGACTGTGTCATGTGAAGGATTCTTCTTATCACGTCACATGACTTGTGGTTGAAAGCGACTGAATGACTACATCTCTCTCTCTCTCTCTCTCTCTCTCTCTCTCACACGTGCGTGTAGAGAGAGAGAGAGAGAGTTCTGAAAAAATACAATAGATTTAAAAACGTCTTAGAAACCGCTTCTTAGATAGATCAAAAGGCATAACTGAAACGTGTGAATGCTGGACACATGGCTGTTGCATTCTGCATGTCCTCAAATGTAGGTTAATAATTGTATGATAGTTCATGAATGTACCTTGAATTGTTGCTTTCTGTACGCCATCTCAATTAAGTAGCTATGTGCGGCTTGAAAAAAAATGAATTTGAGTCATTTCATCAACAGTAAAGCGAAATATGTGAGTTGAAACACAAATTGATGGTTTAAGGATATGAACAAATATTCTGATCAAGTACAGTAGATCTTTTTCTCTGTAATTAACTGGGTGCCGAAATTCAATCGGTCCCAAAGCAACACAGATTCTACATAACTTTTGAGTGTTTTTGTAATGCAGTTGGTGTGCTGGAACCTGGGGTCTGGGCATCTGTGCGCCATCTCCAGCGGGTCCTGGAGCTGGGCTCTGGCGGGAAGACGTCGCATCTTCTCTAGTCTTGAAGTGTAATATATACATTATACAAATAAAACAAAATCAAATTACATAAGAATAGTTTTCCTTTCAGTTATCTTATAAAAGTGATTTGATAAAATGCTTTTTAAATGAGGTGTTCGCTGATTGGAGTTTGCCGTTTATGTAGGTTTTACGTATGAAAGTTATAGTTTAAAGATACCATAATTATTTGGCGTCTACAGCAAACGTGAACAATAGTCAGAGACCGGTCTCCCTAAAAAGCGACAAGAAGCGACAAGAAGTGTCAAGAAGCGACAAGAAGTGACACGAAGCGTCAAGAGGATTTTATAAGCATTATAATGCAATTTTATGTATGTTGCATAGCAAAATCGATCATATTTTACATGTACAAGTGTTTATATTTAAGTAAATGCAGTTACATTGCAAGTAACTATCAATTAGCCCCCTTAAGTTTTGTCCTTAGCGACAAGAATAATTTACAATAAGTTACAAAGTAATGTATCAATCAAGATATTAAAACGAAGTTGCTCATCACTCTCCATTTCTTAGATATATTCATAGACATTTGAAGACTCACATATCGCTGAAAATCTCTAGTCGCTAAGACTAAAGTAAGCGACAAGAAAAAATAACGTCACGAGAAATCTCTTGAGACACAAGAAGTACAGATCTTCTAACGACCATTTAATATCATAACATAAAACCTATCCGATATTTAATTTATAAAATGATACTTATCATTTATATAATAATCTCAAAACAGATGAAATATTAGCTCTTATAAATTGGAACGTGCGCCCACCTCGATAGCTTAATCTGAAGCGACAAGAAAAAGTCCTGGGAGACAAGAAATATTTAATACAAATGACCCTAACTAGTCTCCTAAGCTACCGAGACTAGCTAGAAAATTGAAATTTCGCTTGTAGCAAGATAAGATATGATAGTTTTCAATAAGCGAATAACAAAGGCGCTGATCAGACTGCGCGGGTTGCACAGACTGGTCTGCGCCTTTACTGTTCGCAAACCCCCGCGCGTCGCGCGACAAGAAGAAAATAGACTAAGCGTCAAGAGAAGTTACAAACTAGAAAAGAATATGATAAGATTGTTGTTACGGAAATTAGCTTTGTTTTTATATAATCAGGTTGAATACCTTTAGTTTTGGAATGTAATGGTGTATGTAATATAGCTAGTCGCTTTAGGTGTGCAAACTTGTTTTATCTCATACCTTGTAAAATCCTATGAGTTGTTATAGTCCAACAATTTGCCTACAAGAATTTATCACAATTGTAAATATGGTTAAATTTTGAGAAATACTTTTTAGCACTTGAGTATACTCCAAAATATTATTACTAAACTGAAAAAGAGAAACCTGACGGAAACGACATCGTTCACTAAACCAGCATCCAAGCTACGCTATTTAGCGTCAAGAGAAATATTGCCTCACCCAATTAACCAAACGACCAGCTTTGAGTTGTGCTTAATTAGCCGTATCAACTCAAAGCTGAGTGACAGTAATTACCTTAATAGGTGGCGCGTGTTGGCTTGTGGATGAAAAAATACGTCTTACGGGAAATGAATTTTATGATATATTTCTGTTTTTTTTTTCTTCAAAGACAGTTAGCCCCCCCCTCCTATATTTTCTAATGACATCCCCCCCACATCCTATGATAGGAGAATAATATATGATAAACCGGTTTTGTCGCGACGAGTATAAATATAACACTCGTACACTTCAGTGTGTGCTCGAAAAACAAGAGCGCAAATCAGTCTGGGTCTACGCTCTAGACCTATACGTATTGGCAACAGAAAAACGTTAGAATATGCACGGACTGCAGTGATTTTGAAATAATTACATATACATTTGGGCCTAGTCGCGGGAAGACCTTTCTTCGGAGCTTCCGACCAGATTATTGCAATTACCAGCCTGCTCAGCCACAGAGGCTAGCTAGAATTTTGAAATTTCGTTTGTCAGCGAATGACGAGGACGAGGATCAGATTACACAGACTGATTTGTGCCGTTGTTTTACACAGCCCCAAAGACAGTTTTTAGCCCGATTATTAAAGAAGCTTTATTTTTATTGCTATTATACGAGGGCTGTTCAAATATGAATGCAAGTAGCTTCATAACTTTCTTCACATATACGCTACGACAAAATGTCATACCTTTCTGGAAAGAACTATTTGTCGCCTTTAAAATGGCACCAAACATAACGAAACACTCACTATATTTCTCGAGTTACAGACCCTTATATAAAGGCCATTCCTGTATACTGAAGTTTTTCTGAAGCAAATTGCAATGCACGTTTTGGTACATCTGCGATATAGTGTCATATCTTTGTAAGTTTTAAAATGGCACCAAATTTTAAATGTAAGTTTAAGTAACAATCCAAAAGTTGCTTGCAGTAAAAAGTTAATATAATCCTGTTTCAATCTCGAGTAAACAGGCACAGATTCGACCAACTGTCCATTTCGACCAAACGTTACATTCGACCAGTTGTCTTATTCGACCAAATGTCGTATTCGACGAAGTGTCTTTCGACGAATTGTCGTGGACCCCTTTTTTTTCTTGTCGCTTCTCTTGACACTTCAAATGTGGCGCGATTTTCTTGTCGCTTCTCTTGACGCTTCAAATGTTGTGCATTTTTCTTGTCGCTTCTCCTGACATTTCAAATAGGACGCAGTTAACAAGGTCCATTGAGAAAGGGGCCATATATAAATTGAACATTTTATAGGTATATTTTAGTTAAAACATCATATAGCTTTGTCTCATGACATTTCTCTTGACGCTTCAATTGTGAGACATTTTACTTGCCGCTTCTCACGACACTTCAAATAGGACGCAGTTTACAAGGTCCATGGAGAAAGGGGGCATATATAAAATGAACATTTTCCAGTATAATTAAGTTAATACATCATATAGATTTGTCTCATGACATTTCTCTTGACGCTTCAATTGTGGCGCAATTTTTCTTGTCGCTTCTCTTGACCCTTCAAATGTGAGACATTTTACTTGCCGCTTCTCTTGACACTTCAAATTGGACGCAGTTTACAAGGTCCATGGAGAAAGGGGGCATATATAAGTTGAACATTTTCAGGTATATTTTAGTTAATACATCATATAGATTTGTCTCATGACAATTCTCTTGACGCTTCAAATGTGGCGCAATTTTCTTGTCGCTTCTCTTGACACTTCAAATGTGACACATTTTACTTGCCGCTTCCCTTTTTGGTGGCTATGTTTCAAATATCTAGCAGGTTTTATCCAAAAAGGTCGATGGGAAAGGGGATATATATATAAATTAAACATTTTCAGGTATATTATAGTTAATACACCATATAGCTTTGACTCGTGAAATTTCTCTTGACGCTTGGACTAGCGCTTGAGCTCAATCGCCAGGAGCTCTATTTTCAAAATATGTGGGCTTTCAAAATGATAGATATATAGAAAATAATACATAAAAACAAATATTTCTTCATTTTCTTGTTAGGTATAATGTTATTTGTAAAACACTAATTAAATATGTTGTTAATTCGTCTTGTCGCTCAGGACAAATCTCTTGACGCTTTATTTAGCGAGCAACCAGAAATTATGAAATCTATTTGGGAGCCTTATATGTATTGCAAGTGCTTATAACTGGGGCTGAGATACTTTTTATATGTCAAAATTTATCAAATCTTATCTTATTTACTCATTTTAAGCCTTACAAATTGTTTAAAAGCCTCTTGACGCTTCGTGTCACTTCTTGTCACTTCTTGTCGCTCCTTGACGCTTTTTAGGGAGACCCGTCAGAGACTGCTTGAATAATATTCTGCAATTGATGGCAATTTCTTAAGCAATACAATCGAAAATTCAGACACATTTACTATACTTTATATTGAAAAATACATTCAACGTACATGCGTACATCAAAATAACTTTCAACCTTACTCTTCTTTCATACTTATGCTAAAACTTAAAATTATTTCGTTTACGACTTATAAATTACAAATTTAAGTTGCGAAGATTTAGACCTAAAAGTGTTCACTTACCTAAAACAACAAATCTATTTTTTTGACTCCTATTCCGTGTTTTAATCGTTAAAGGTCAAATCAAAAGTGACCGAAAAAACAACGGAAGGGTCCGAGCGTGACATGGTGCGAAGATTAGCCATAAGTGGTAACAACCAATCAACTTTCAGTTATCCAAGCGCAACCAGTATGTGGGCGTGACCACTTTTATTGAGACTGCACATGCGCAGAAGATATCAGTAATTTAACAACTTTATTTTATCTATTAAAAATCCTTATTTTCAAAATTAATATAGAAATGATTTTCCCATTCAAATATATTAAAATGCACCATCCTCGTCATCATCATTATCATCATCATCATTGACAAACCCATATCATATTGAAACTCAAAATCATTATCATAATTATAATTATCATTATTATTACCAGTTGTTGTTGTTGTTGTTGTTGTTGTTGTTGTTGTTGTTTTGTTACTGTTGGTTTTAAGCACAAACACTTAGGATAGCAATATAGACTTTGGATTCAGAATGTACATTATATTTCTGATTGGACCTACTTCTGCTGAATTCTGCAACCTATCAACTTTGAGTCAATTCAACTGATTAAAACGCCTAAAGGGTTTGTTGAGTTTCTATAATTTAACCATAATTTCTCGCATCAAAATCATGTTTTCAAACTTTCTCAAACAACCATCATCAAGTTTGGTATCAAAATTATCAGTGAAAAACGCTGATTTTAAACAAAAAATTGTTCATCAAAACTGACTTTAGTTTATATCATTTATTTACTTTTTTTCAAATTTGGTTTCTCTCAAGATTGAACCATAACGTTAACACGTGCCATTCAGGTAATTATCGCAACAAACAAACGATTAGAGTTTTAATTGATGAGAAGAACTATTAAGCCCATAAATTATGCATTTTTTGCCTCTGGGACAGGAAGGTATTACTTCTTGTCATAACTTGCGACAAACCAAGTGATAAAACGATTGAATGCTAAATGCTCCTTTGTATGGGACTATACACAAACTAAACTACCTTATTTACTTATACCAAACACTTTTCCTTTTTCGCTCTAACTTCCTTTTTCTAATGTTTTGTCTATATTAAACTTTATGTGACTTCCCTTTATTTTATGAAATTTGAATACTTTATCATTTTATTGATTTATTATTTTATCATTTTATAAATTTATTATTTTATAACATTTATTATTTTATTATTTATTTTGGTCGTATTTTCACTGCATAACATTTTCCTTCATAAACATGAATGACAGAGTGGACATGATTTTTGCAATAGGTGACACAGGTAAAATCATTGTCGCTCAGGAACACGATTCTTTAAATAGAAACAAGAGGTCCTTCGTGCCAGGGGTCACTCGCCTGAGAGTGACTGTTTATAGGGATAATAGAAAATCATAGCTCCTCTCAAATCCCAGCTATGATGGTATATAGATCAGCAGTTTTATTATAAAACTTTACATGGAAAAGTGTCCATTAATAATAATGTTGACAAAATAAACAGGATGTTGCCACTCTAGACGGGATCATTAATAGTACCACGGTCATATTGTGAACAAACATGGTAGAGGTACACTAGCTGATGCTACATACAAAATATCAAGGCTTTAGATCAAGTGATTTCAGTCAAGAAGAGTTGTCTCCTTTACTAGGCCTTACGGTTTCAGATAAAAAAGATTTCCCTGTCGAAATGCTCAATTACGCGGCTCATATAGGTGATTTGCATTTGTATTTTATAGCTCCTGTCATTTATCTTATTATCAGATTGAATTATTAATCTGTTCTAGCTTCAACAAATTAAAAATCATCCGATAACCAGGGAAATAAACTTCCCATAAAAATGAAATAATTTGGTCTCATTTAAAGACGGGTGGTATGGAGGGGGTTCCAGCGAACCCCCTGAACCTCCTCTGGATCCGCCACTGCTTATAGAGACATCCATGTACATGTATGCTAATGCAAAGATATTCTGGTTGCATCATACATGAGCATGTACTTAAAAAAATGTGGCCAGAGTTGTCTTATGAAATTTGGGCCGAGTTGTCTTATAAACTTGGGCCCTGTTGTCTTTGGCCGAGTTTTATGTGGGCCGAGTTGGCATGGGCCGAGTAAGTTTTGGGCCGAGTTGTCCGTTATTCTCCAAGATGACTTATGAAGTTTACCTGTTACCTGTTAGAACCGCGCCAGTTATAAAATATACCATACATGTGAAGAATTGGAATCGAATGGAAAATGCTGCAGATTTGGGGGGTGTTTTATCAATGTGAAGAATACGCACGTATGCTACATATAAGTTCACTTTGTGCGCATTTTTCATAAAATGTGAAAAATTGGTATGAAAAACGTAACGTATTGGTGTACCAATTTTTCACGGTGTGGAATTTACGAAGTGTGATATTTGCGATTCAACAAAGCTGATCAATATGTTAAGTTCCATGTTTTGAATATTTTTATAAAATGTGCCACCTTTTCAAATGATGAGCAAACAACAAGTTCATACAACTTGAAACTAATCTGTACAAATCTAACCATTATTTGTTTAATCTAGTCGCCAAAACCTGAACTAACTTTTTCTTAAAACATAGCTGAGTATGAACATCGAAAAAAAGACATAAACGTTTTTAATATTACCCTCTTTTAGAGCAGCTACTCCAGGCCTGTTTATATTGTCCACCATTATTGCTCAGAAAAAAATGTATATTGTCAGGGCCCTATTACCGTGGTATTGATACCGGAAATGGGCGACTTCGAAAGAAACTTGCATTCATACTGGAATTGGACAGGACAAACAGACTCTCTAATCGTAACAGCAACCAACTCTCGTTGTTGGCCGCCTTTTGGCGACCATCAACTCGTTGTTTGGATGTTATTAGGATCCGCAGTTCTGAGGTTTTAGAAGGTAGGCCCAGGTATTCAGTATATCATTAAATATTTTGCAAAGTATCCCATATCCCTAAAAAGAAATCGGCAAATATCTCTAAAAATCACACCACCTCAGAAAGGTAATGCTAAAAGTACATGAATTTTCACAAAAGTATCCCCCATCCCTTTAAATATTTGGCCAACATCCATATATCCCTAAAACCCATTCCAGGGCCTCATTTCTGTATTTAGGCTGCATTAAAGTTTCTTAGTTTGTGTTGTCCGAAAGAAACGTACCACCATTTTCAATGCAATGTCATATGGACAGTCAGTAGCAAGCTGGAATAACTACAGAATACATCACAATGACTTCTGAAAATAAAAGTTGTTTCATGCATGTAAACAAAGTCCCACCCCTATTTAAAGCCTAAAAGACACATTTTCAAACGTTTATCACTCAAAAAAAATCATGAAATAAGACCATTTGTCTGCAGCATACTTCAGTGAAATTTAAGTAGCCTGGTTGGCTGTGTATTCGATCCCCGCGCATGCGCGTTATGGCTACTACATAAAAAATCTAATTTTAGCAAAAAATATTAACTAAACATTTGTTACAAAGAAAAACGAACTAAAACATAACGGCGAAACAAAATTCATAGTCATCAAACGATGTCATTAATCTGGATCACTTAGATGCTTCTTGTGAAATCGCACCCTCTGATTCATTATCTTACGATAGGGAGCATTTTCAAATACTGATCTATCTTATTTGAGGATTGTGGGTGCATGCGACATAATTGTTTACCGAATGCGTCACTCATTAATGTGATCCTCCTGATTGGTTAATTCAAACTTTTTAATAATCTACGTCATCACGTGTCACAGAAACCGCTTTTTGACCTGGCCATGAAGGAAATGTTTCCAAAAACGTTTTAGTGTTGAAAATCATACCATTATGTCCCTAAATACTGTAATACTAGCTATATTTAGAGAACGCTTTGCACAAGTATTTTTTATAAAGTGACACGGGGGCTACGAGTAATAGCATTTTCTAAATGTTTGTATCATTGTCCAACCGAATTTAAGTATTCAAACATTGACCCGCCTTTATCTACTAATATTAACCATGCCTGACAGATCTTATTGTTTCAGCCAACAGCTACTGTTGAGAAGTTAACCCTTAAATTGCCTCCAAAATATAAATTTGAAAATGCCATCTGCTATATTTACTTGCTAACATAATTGACTCATGTAGGTGTATATGCAAACAGTGTAGACGCAGATCAGACTTCTCGTATCAGTCTTATCTGCATCTTCACTGTTTGACAAAGTTAGTGAAAATGTTAGCAAATTAGCAAGACTTGAGCATATGACATTTTAGGCATTTTGACAGCGTTTAAAGGGTTAAAGTTGTTCACTCGAAAACCTGTGATAAAACAGGAAAATTGTCCACATTATCAGACTGGGAGCGCAGTAACTCAGAGTAGAGTGCTTAACTCGAGACCGAGGGGCCGCGGGTTTGAGTCTCACCGGTCTTACTGTGTTGTGTCCTTGAGCAAGAACATTAATCCTAGCTTAGTACTGGTTCAACCCAGGAAGACCCATCCCTTTATAACTGAAAGATTGTTGATGGGACGTAAATAATCAAATCAAACAAACAAACAAACATCATCAGACTGACAGATCTAGTTCAGTCAATTTCCTGCTGAAGCACTCACAGAGTGCTCCAGAAAATGGCATCTGTTTATGTCGTCTGCTGCATATATAACTAATGTAAGTAAAGACAAACAGTGTGGACCCAATCAGACGGCTCCTGATCTGGATCCACACTGTTTGCCCCTGTCCATTTATAAGTCGATAATGTCAGCAAATATTTGCAGCAGACGGTTTGAGTATAGATACGCTTTTTTTGTCTGTTATTTCATTGGTTTATTTTAATTCTTAAAGCGCTTATCACAGCAAAGTCGTCTGATTTTATCACCTGCTGCCTCTGGGTCAAACAGTGAAGACACAGAATTGACTGTTTCTGATTTGGATCAACACTGTTTGCCTCTACAATCACATTAGTCAATAATGCTAGCAAATATATAGCATCAGAAGACTTGTAGATGCATTTTGATAGCGTTTAAAGGGTATACATGGTTCGTTGTAAATTCGACACCGTTGTCTAACGGATTTGGTCTGCTGTTAGAGCACGTTCTAGATTGAAAAACAATAGAAATGAATCTATATGTTAAACTCCGCCTACCTCACTAAGCAGTCAATGTCATGCTTTAATTATATGTAGCATCAAAACATCATAGAAAAATATCTAGACCATGATATATTTAGTTACGAAAGGTTAATTGATGTATCCACAAACGGATTATTTATTGCTACAGTACTTTGTTAAAGTATAGTTTTGGGTAATGCATACCGCATATTGACACAAACTCGACATTTGAGTCGTGATGTGCCTTAGCAGACAAGTAAATTCTTTGAGTATCGCGCCTGCGCAAGACTATGCCTCTGATTGGTTGATTGATAAAAGGCCAATGTCGGGCGTGATATGAGAATCTACAGTCCAGTTCAATTTATTTGTTCCCACTGAATTATCCGGCAACTCTAATTGTTTAAAAAAGCATCAAACGGTTCGGTGATTAAAAAAATAACCAGACAAACTAACAACTGTAGGATGGGCATTCCATGATAGCAATAGCTCACTATCTGTTTATGGCCCAGGACATCCTCGTTTACCCAGGGGTGAAGCATTCCGTTTCACTCCTTTCGTCACCCCTGGGATAACTTGCTAAAAAACCGTCGTTTCCTATGAATATTCATATCAGCGGGGAGTACCTCAGTAGCCAATCAAAATATTGGTAATATGATCGCTACTCTTTTATTTGGAGGTGATATTGTATTTTTTCGTTGCTCAAAATAGCTCGAGAGGAAAAACCAATAATTGTTTTAGGTCCTGCAATATATTCGAGGCCATTACCTGATTACTGATTACAGATTGATCGCAAATGAAGATAAGTAAAGCGCGCTATCAGTCATTGGGAGTAGATGACCAGGAAAGACATGTTGCAGACGTGTCCATAAGCTGAACAAGATTGTGAACTTAAACGGCCACAGACATTTGAACGCGATGCCCTACATTGAAGTCGTATGACGCAATCCCTATCTGTTATCTGTTTTATCCAATCAAATAAAAGATTTAGATATTATAGTCCGTTTTCTCCAAATTTATCTATCGAGCCAATTAGCTGGGATTAAAATTTGTTTTGTTTGTTAGATTTGATTCTTTACGCCCCAGTCAACATTTTTTTCGTCATGCCGGGACGGGTCTTCTTGGGTTGAACCAGGACTAAGCAGAGGATAAAGTGTCTTGCTTAAGGACACAACGCAGTGCATGCGCGGATCCAGGAACTTTCGTCGAGGGGAGGGGGGGGGAAGGTTAAGCTCTGACAATTTTTTTTTATTCATTTTTTTTGTTCCTCAGCTTGGTCAATTTCAAAGAAATCTACCATTTTTCAAGGTTCAAGGGGGGGTCCAACTTTTTCCAGAAGAGGGGGGGGTCCAATTGCTTATATCCTGTAGAGACCCATATAACTTGTGATATTCCACAGGGGTCCAGACCCCCTGTCCCCCCTCTGGATCCGCACGTGCAGTGCCTCCGGCAAAGCTCGAAACCGCCACCCATCGATTAAAATTCATGATTGGCAATGCACCGTCAGCTTGGGATCATCATTCATTCAATTATGAAAATGTAGCAGTTTCGTGTCAGCATATTTACGGAGAAAGCAAACGCACATACACAATTTTTTCCCTTATCGCACCCAATAATCGTAAAGCCGGCTACTAACGGTGGAGCCGACGAGCCTGCTTTTGCCATAACCATCGCCGTTCGGACAATCAAAAAACAAAAGTAGGTGAAGCATCAGACAAAATACTCAATATCTGGGCCAATGCGGTATTTTTAATCTATCACATCGGCGACAAACGAATGCTCAGATGAGTCTGCGCATCTTCTATGAGAACACAAATGTTCAAACAAGCAAAAAACAAGACATCTATAATGTAGCAGCTAATCAAATATTAAATTGGCACATATACATGTATATCTCGATCACAACAAGCGAAATCTCATACAAGCCTATTCATTGTCGCCATCTCGCCCGGGTCTTTGCTGACCGCATGTATAGTGATTCACAACAAGTCCCACTTTATGCAAGGCATAATAATACTCACACCAATGTCAGAGCATTGTCGTCTTATTGGCTGACGCAGCATATATTTGAAAATATATTTATATCTTGTATAAAAAACAACAAATTTGAGCAATTACGCGAGATTTTGATTCTTATCGCATTGGCGAGTAGCGAAGACTCAGACAAGCCTGCGCATACGCACAGCTTTGCTAGAGGAATAACTGCTCGTACACACAAAGTTGGGACTTATATGAGAATTATGGCCTTTAGACATACTAGCTGCGCATGCATGTTTAAATAGTGATGCATGTTTAAATGGTGTCTGTGGATGTGGGATTAGTACCGAAATCTCGTATGTTGTCTGCGTTCTCAGCTCAAGGCAATAAAACTGCTTGATTGAATGCTAAATAGACTCGATATGTTATGAATGAGACGGTTCGTTTCTGAACTGCTTTTGATTGTTTTATGCTCTTTTCTGTTATAATCTTCACAAAGCTCAAACTGCATGCAAGAAACGAAATTATTCGGGTACTACTTAAGTTTCAGCGTGAATGTATCATGTTCGGCTATCGAATGGGGCTTGGTAAAACATTTTTGACCAGAGCTGTACTAAATATATACTGACGGGCTTTAAAAACGCTACACTAGGATAGCAGCTTCTATGTATATCTAAAAAAAGAATGCAAAGCAATCAATTTGATTGATTATTAAAAAGTGTGCATTTATGAGTAACTCATGTAAAATGTGTCCACTTCAAATTAATTTTAAGCATTTAAAATGTAAATTCTTTAAGATAGGGGTCTACTCTTTCACTTGACAAAATTTTATCAATGAAAGATCCCTAATTCTTTAAATCAAGAAACACCAGAAGCATCAAATGTTTGTCATGAACTTTGTAAGTTATCGAGGAATGGCTTTCATTTTGATTGGCAGGTCTGTGATACAACAGGCCTGCTTTTTTTGACGTTAATCTTCGTGTACCCTTTCATTTGATGACTTAAAAACTTTGCTACTTAAGAAACGTTTCAGTGACGAAAACTTTACTAAGCAATAACTTCGTCCGGTTTAGTTGTACAGTTAAGACTGAAGTGTTGACTGAAGAAGCCACTTCATGATGACATCATTGAAACAAAGAAAGTTTACATTCAACTGTCTTTTGTAAGATATAGCAGGAAGTTAGTGTAGCGTTTCTAAAGCCCGTCAGTATACTTCATTTCAGCGGAGACCTCTGGTATTTAAAGAATGGTCATATGCAATGATTCGTCAGGGCATTCGCTGGTCCTCGATGCGATAAGTACCAAAACGTTGTGTGCTAACATGTAGTTTATTATCGCAAATTACAAAACCAACACTGATCTATACTCAGTCTGGGCATGCGCCTAGTCCGATAAGTCAGAACTGTCCATGCAGAACACATGGGTCCTTGGCTTAGAGCACAACGAAGATTTGCCCTCAAGCTGATCGGAGTCTTCACTGAGAGCTTTGGTTTATTCACACGGCAGCTTAATTATTATGTGTATCGATGAACAACTCCGATGGTGGTGACGTACAGTAGTACACTTTAGTGCATATTTGAAATACTTCTTCTGAAGACTTACGAGGAACTCTCCCGAATGTTCGGGCAATTAGAAAGGCTGAATCTCGGAGGGCTGAATCAAGTATGTAAATGTATAAAAAAAAAACATATTTGATCTCTATATTTTTCTAGGTTTCATCCAGTACTAAGATGATAAGGTGTCTTGTCATGACACAACGTACCTCGGGTATCTGCATATTTTAAACCAACGAAATTCCTTTGGCAGTTGATATGAATCGGCTGCCTTTAAAAGTTTTAATATATAAATGAACCTGCGTACCCAAATTTCTGCAATCTACCACTGATGATATGATGTGCGCCAAGGGTAGACTCAGATCAGCCCGTCGTTTTCTACGCTTTTTGGATACATACAACTAAGGATCGATAGCGTCATAGTGCGGCTACTGATGACTGATCAGATTGCATGCATTGAGCTTTCAAAAGCGTTTATTTTACACAAAGGTTTATGCAAACGGACTATAAATGCGGTAGAGTCATTATCGCAGCGCGTGAACTGATGGAAGTCTTACAAAGCTAGATTTGTAACGAGCGATATGATTGGATATCCCAAAAATAAAAATAGAACTATTACTTGGGTGCACGATTAAAATAGAATAAATTTTCTCATGGAAATACTGGGATCACCAATCAGAATGCCTCATTGATATCACGTGATAACGAGGAAACGTAAGCGAGTTACCCCAGGGGTGATGAAAGGAGTGAAACGGAATGCTTCACCCCTGGGTTACCGAGGATGGGCTCAGGAGAGCCCAAAACTGAATATCAATCTATAGACATGTCTTCATTTTATAAGTCTTGCGAAAAATAATACCTTTTTTTGGATTGTAGTTCTGGTATTTTCCGTCTAACTGCATGGATTTTGCTTGGAAAAAATCCTAAATCAAAATTTCTAAAATGGACACAAAAGATTGATAAAAGTACCAGACTTAATTGAGTGAACGTCACTGTAATTTTCAGAAAAAAACTTAATTAGGTCGAACAAGAGTCTCTGTGAGCAATAAAGTCAGCAAAAAAAAAAAGAAGAAAAATAAAGAGAGCGATCTCAAGACGAAAATATTTGCTAAACACATTATTGATATGGCATTTTGGAAATTTTAGACATAATTTATTCTTTTCTCGAATTAATTTGCTACTAGACCCTGCTTTTTTCGCATTTAGCTTTGATTTATGAACTATCGCTTCAATTCGTCCGAATTTTCGAACATTCCAATATTCGTCGCGAGCTAAAATTCTGATTCACCATGGGGATCGAATTACAAGAAGGATCGAATTGACAAGGAGCAAGCAATTCATCATCAATCATACGCTTTGATTTTTTAGCACACCTCTGCTACCTTTATGCACAATATCAACAAGATGAAAACGGACAACCAGTCGAAATCAAGAGCCATGTACTTTCCTTCAAACAGACATAGTAATATCAACTGACACTGACAAAATGAATTTTCTCACTGCTTCCTAAGACACAGTTGCAAGCCAACATCTCTTCAGTAAATTTATAAATAAAAAAAAACAAAAAAAAAAAAAACATACCAAAAACAAAACAGTTTACAGACTGACATACAGCCCTACCCATTGATATTTAAAAAAACAGTGCCATTTCTGCGAAACTGGACTGCAACTTACCTTATATAGTCCCACAGGTACGGTCTTCTTATCACTGATATTTTCCTTGTTTTCAACACTTAATAACGGACTCGTGGTATGCTGTGATATATGATTGGACCATATGCTTATCTTTATTACCCCTTCATTTGTCATTTTTGGATTTTAACATACTATGGTCTAATCTTTAAATGCATAATTTGTTCGAAAGGGGAATTTTAAGAGCACTCAAGTTTGATTACATGAAATAAATTTGAATGGCCCTTAGAAACTTATCTTTACTGCGCAATGAATGTTTTTGAAAATAACCACTAAGACCCTCACCTTATCAGATTTTCTAAATTTAAAGATGATACTATGATTTGATATCTAAATTCCAAGTTGGACTTAAATCTCTCTTGCGCCATGGACTTTCGAAACCTGAATTCTGTGGTGACTTGGTGTGTGAATTGAAGAAGATTGTCCGTTCTAATAATTTTTCAGCACAGTTCATTAAAATAATTTTCCATTACGATTATAAAAAGATTGGCTATAACATTAATGTATTGCAACAGACTGCAAGCTTGGTGGTCAACCCAACTACGGTCGGCAACTTTGCTTTCCCCTTTAATTGGACGCCTGTGGGTCAGACTTCAGACTCTATGATGGTTCCGACTTAAAGACTTATCTATTGATGATATGGTAGGGGTCTGATGCTTTGGCTGTTTGTCAGACCCACTGGGGTTTACCTGTTGAATTTCTTTTGATCCGGTATTTGGTTTTATTTACTGTTGAGTCCTTATCTTTGCTTTATCTCCTTTTTATATCTTGATTTATATGTTCTAGGAGATGATGCATTGATAACTTAGGGGTCTTTCATGCAAACCAAACATCTATGTGTCTTGATCCAAATCTGAACTAAGGGTGCACCCATAAACCGGTTTAAGCCCTCCAGTAAAATATTTTACTGACCGTTCCAAGGCAGTATTTCTTTTGTGGATCTTTTATGGGTTTTTTTTCTGTATTTTGTTAGCTATGCCTTTGTACGCGTCTGTTTATATGTGCCTGGGATAGGGCTGACCTCTCGGCTCTCGTTTGTGGTGTCTTACTGTGAGTTTGGTATCCTGGGTCAGGTGTGGTACTTGATTGTATCGATTCCTGATATTTGCACCCTTTATTTCTTTTACTCAACCTCAATTATTTGTTTACAAATTCTACTACCATCTGCATACATTTTCAATGGCCGTCATAAGTTTGAAAATCAGACTGTAGTGGGTCTTGCTAAACACTGAGAATGTTCTGCCGCAGATCTTCAGAGGGCTGCTTGACCCATTATCACCCTACCTACTTATAGTTATAATTACAAGCTACATTGAAAATTATTAAATTGCATTATGATTTATGGGAGCGCAGTGGCTCAGTGGTAGAGTGTTTGACTTAAGACCGAGGGGCCGCGGGTTCGAGCCTCATCGGCGTCATTGCGTTGTGGTCCTTGAGCAAGTCACATTTAGCCTATTTTAGTACTGGTTCAACCCGGGAAGAGGCCATCCCTGTTTAACTGAAAGATTGTTGATGGGACGTAAAGAATCAAATCAAACGAACAAAGCTTAATGATTACTGTTTGATTGCATTACTTGTTTGATTACTGTTTGATTTCATTATGATTACTTTTTGATTGCATTATGATTACTGTTTGATTGCATTATGATTACTGTTTAATTTCATTATGATTTTTATTTGATTGAATTATGATAACTTTTTGATTGCATTTTGATTACTCGTAATCATAACTTTTATTTACTTATTATACTGAAATACTAAAGAAACCTGACACTTTTTACTTGCTTCAAACTCGTAAATAACAAATTATAAAGCTAAGCCGATATGCTTATTTTAATAACAAAACATAAAAATGTATTCTTCGAAAAATATATTTATCAAATATTGAACATGACGTCACGACGTCAAAAAACTTTTTAATCACTTTTGCCTCGGGAGTGTATGTCAAGATATTTTTTTGAAAACTTTTTTCATGTATGCAATGCCAATACCAGTAAAGACAAAAGTACATTTTAAAAAATTGCAATTTCTTGCTGTGGCGTAAGATATGGGGTTTTTAAGTTTTGCTTTTAACGTTGTCTAAACGGCAGTGTTTTTTCCGTCTTTTTGAGCAATTTCTAGAAACTGAAATGACTTGGAGGTAACCAGTCATTGTAAGAGAATGCATTTTCAAAAAATTAGAACTAAGGTTTTGCGTCACGTTAAATGGTAAAAGCGGAATAAACCAAGTTTTACGTCAATTAAGGAACAACGTAAACTATGGATAATAACCGCCTTTGCTTTGTCAACGTATGTCGCCGTTTAGTGTGTGCTGTCTACTTTGTTATAGTGCCAATTGGCTACACTTTAATTTAATCGTGTATAACTTTAAAGCCGCAAGTTTGCAGTTTACACATATCAGCAATCAATTGTAACGCTTGACGTCGCTAAATGGACGTAGGCGGCAGCCACGGAGTTCAAAAAGACTGAAACATTGTCAAAATGAATTCCAAACATCATACAAAGTGAAAAAAGTTGATGAAGTGGCAGTGCTTTTTAAAAGCTCTTAAAACGCTGATAATGAAAAATTGACGTTAATAAAATGAAAATATGCTTTTGGGTTGACTAATGCTTGCATGTTTAATGCCAAGAAGATGTCAGTGAAATAACAGAGAAACACACTAAAGCGGTTTCTGGTGAATTTTGCGTAATTTCTTTGTTCTTGCAAAAATGATTTTAGGGATTACGTGACGTTTTGATAGATGACGTCTGAAATTAGTTCGTCTTTTCAAATAATCTCAGTGCATCTTTGTCTACCTTTGTTCAGTTTTACGAAATGGAAGGACAAGTGTGCATCGTATTCATTTACTACCAAAAATTTGACACACAGTATGTGTCAGGTTTCTTTAGTAGTTAAGTATTCTTTATTATTACTCGAGATTACAATTAATCATAATTACAAAATGTGGTATCCCAGTAAACCAGTAAGAATCACCGAGAAGTGCCTAAATTATAGCGAGCAAAACTCGCAACGCGAAGCGTTGTGAACAAAGAGAGCTCTTACGGTAGGAATATGATCCAAAATGGGCTAGGGTTTATGCACAGTTTATCTTTAAAATCTCATGGTCCTGTTTTGTTGCCCATGAAATTACTTCCGTTTCCGGTTAATCAGAGCGGTTTCCCATCGGCATTGGACAAGTTCAACAAAATAGAATTAAGACCCATGTTACCAGCTTTAACGTCACTGGCGAATTGACTCCTACCCAGGCGCTATTTTTTTTAAAAAAGAAAGAAAATGAAGAAATCGAAAATTAGTTCTAAGTCAACTTACTTTTTTTCAATTTTATTACACAAATTGTACAGTCAAGTGTTATCATACATTCTGTAACTTTGATTAGAACAAAACTAACGATACTTCAGTTTTAAGACACAATCAGCCAATATAACTTGGCTATTTGTTGATGTAGTTTCCAGCCGAAAAATGAGTCAATAAAACCCCATAATGCATTGCTCTACATATATAAATTCCCCAGCACTATTAACCGGAGCGTTTTATTTCCCCAGGATTGTCTCTCCCTGTCAAGATTGTCGAGTGGTTGTACAGTACAGCTTATGCATAGAAAAACGGTACTCTCTCTCTCTCTCTCTCTCTGCTAGACTATATTTTACCAGTCTCTATACTGGATTTGATTACGTTTTAATGGTGTGTATGCATCTAAATATAGTAATATTGTAGTTCCATATGCTTTTGACATAGTTTCTTAAAATGCTGCAGGGGACTGGGGGCAGTAGCCCTTTTTTTATTTGTAAAATGTGGAAACTAATTTTAAACAGTTGTCTCATTTTCAATTTCTCTCACTCCCAATCCCCCATCCAAGTTTCCATTAGAATCTATCTATCTATCTATCTATCTATCTATCTATCTATCTATCTATCTATCTGTCTGTCTGTCTGTCTGTCTGTCTGTCTGTCTGTTGTCTGTCTATCTGTCTGTCTGTCTGTTTGCCTGCCTGCCTGCCTGTCTGTCTGTCTGTCTGTCCGTCCGTCCGTCCGTCCGTCCGTACGTCCGTTCGTCCGTCCGTCCGTCCGTCCGTCCGTACGTCCGTTCGTCCGTCCGTCCGTCCGTCTGTTTATATATGGCTGATCATTCCTACAGGGGGTGCTTATGGCCTGGGCAGTGACCACAGAAGAGGAAGTGAATAGTTCTGGTAAAATACGAAGTGAAGTGTCTGTCTGTCTGTCTGTCTTTCTTTCTATCTATAGCTGATCATTCTGGCAGGGGGTGCTTATGGCCTGGGCAGTGACCACAGAAGAGGAAGTGAAATAGTTCTGGTAAAGTACGAAAAATCAGGGCATCACTATATATGTATGTCTAGTATCTACAATATCAAGCTCTTTGTGATGGCCTTTCGAGCTGGGAGCAGTGATCAAGTACTTGTCTTTTTCTATACACATATTGACAAAAGTACGTGTCAATACAATCTCGATAAACTATGATTTACCATTATAGAAATAAACTCTTAAATTAGATAACTTATCTTAGTATTTTTAAAATAAATACAATGCCTAAAACCATGGAGTTCAGTAATGTTCTTTAATCTCTTCCTTTTGATATCATCAGCAGTTTACCGATGGTACATTATTATGGTGGCTCAGTGGTCTAAATAAAGATTTAGACCAATGGGTATTTCACCTCCAACTTTCTTATTTAATGAGTATTTTACTCCATTTGTAAAGTATGAAATTGCAGAAAATGCAAAGCCTTGTAAAAAGACCCAATATTTGCTTAACACATTTTAAAGAAAAGTTGCTTTATCAAATACATGTTGCGTTTATAGGAAAACTTCCAAGATTTATACAATTGGTGTATATTAATTAGTTTTTTCGTACTAAGAATAAAAGATTTCACCACATAAATTGAATATCAGCACTGAAATCTCAAACGGCAAAGGGTGTTTTTACCCTTCAATTTAATTTTCAATGCTGAATTCCAAACATCAATGCTGAAATACACTTTACCCCCTCTTATCTGTAGCCCTGGACCGTGAGTGAGTTGTACCAGAACACTGTGTCACAACGTGCAAAAAAGGAGAAATGTTCTAAATATCATTCCCTTATAATATATCAAGGACTTTAAAAGGTCTTCAAGAGCTTATATTGCTTTTAAATTCCTTTCGCAGGGGATAAAATACATATAGTGTATTCTATTTCACGAATAGAGATGTACATCAGTTTTGTTTGTTTTGATTCTTTACGTCTTAGACTCCCAGTCAAAAAAAATTTCAGTCATGTCGGGACAGGTCTTCATGGGTTGAATCAATACAAAGCCGCGGATAAATGTCTCGCTCAAGGACACAACACAGTGACTCCATTAGTGGATATACTCAAACCAGCAACCATTCGATCCCCAGACTAACGCATTACCAACTGAGTGAACCGCTGCTCTATTATGTGCCCCACCTCCACCCCCCACACACACACACCCTACCCTCCTCGAACACACTTATTAAAAGTTTTAAAACCAGACCAGAAGCAACTGTAATTTTGTACAAAAACATTTAGCAACCATCTGGAGCTACCAGGTGGTCTTGTTCAAACCGCTACCTTAAGGGAAAATCCCACCCAAGGAGGAGCTTGATCACACGACCCTCACTAATGAGTCGGTGCTCTAAGTACTGAGCTTCCCAGGTGGTCATGTTCAAACCACAATATGCATACACTGCACTCCCCCTTTCACTTTTAAAATCTCAGCTAGCTCTAAGAATGACTCTTTTCCACTGCATGGATATGACAATCATCATTCTAATGCACTTGCTATTGTAATGTGATGTCTGATCGGAAATCAGGTCTCAGAGATGTCTTTCGATGCGTCTATTGTCACCAATCAGGATATCAAGTCTGCAGCAAAGACGTCGATCATAGCTAAATGGCAGCAGTGCAGGGACATTTCAAAGACAGGCAAATTTTAGATCATAATAATTTCAAGCCACTAGATCTAGTTGATTCGAAGTTCTAATTAGCCTTGCCTTCTTAGGATTTCTTTCCTTTCCAAATCTCCTGACTGGATTTTGCAGGGTAATGAATACAAATAGAAGTTAAATCAGTGTAAAAGTTCAGGATGGGATTGTGTGGAAATAGAGGTAGTTCAGCATTTCATACTTGAATGCCTCTATATGAGAATAATCATCAACAACTTCAGAAAAACTTATTCTCTCAACTCCGCATAAATTAAATGTCCATGATTCCAAAGGACAAGAAAATAAAATCAACACAATAGTGGATGGCAGGGAGACTTTGCGAAATTATCTGTCTTCTTAACTGTCAGAGATCAAATCTACTAATTTCTCCAGAGAGTGCTAATTTTGAAATTTGGGCGAAAAAACCCAAAAACTTACCATCCAAGAAAAAAGACTAACATGGGCCCAGTGCCCCTAAATTTTGGGCTGGGCCCCTTAAACTAAATGTTCAGGAGCCCAGCTTGCCCATGAGAAGGGTAGTATGTAAAGGTATGTAAAAGTAAGTGAGTATGACCAGGAAATACCACTATCACAGACCACCCCACGGCACCGTGAAGTCTTGTCAAATTTGACACCCTTTGCTGCTAGTTTACAAATCTTCATTCAGTTGATACCCAATACTGTTATATGGTAAATAATAAGAGTAATACAGATTTTGAGGGTCTTTAACTTCAAGTAAGAGTAAAACCAAATGCTTGGTAGTGGTAATGAAATGAGTTTAATTTTCCCCCGAATCCTGGGTCCCTTATTTTTTGGCTGGGCCAAATCATTTGGTTTTAGGGGCCCAGCTTGCTCCTGGTAAAAAAGGTTAGTGTGTATCCCTGCCATCCTTGGAATACTAGTCATGCACGCTATCTATTCTATTTTTCTTAGTGTTCCCCCGTTGACTTAGCGAGGCAGCACCATAAGGTGTAAAAGTTCAGTGAGCTCGTATTTAAAACTGGTGAGACGAAAATATACAGTCTTTGTATTTACAGGTTTAACACAACATTCTCAAATCTGCAAACAATACAAAGCAGTCTGCTGACAATTGCTAGCAATCTGAAATTTGACGGTTAAGACTTGTTATTCTTTTTCTATGTATCTTTGGGGTGCAGTTCTAGGGCCTCTAAATTTTTACGCCCATTGGTGTAAAATGAAGCACCCAGGGTGAGCTTGGTAGACCGTTCTGGGTTCAACACGTCACCTTTGAGTTAATCAGGGAGAACTGGGTTATTTCCCAACTTTTCTGCATAGACGCCTCTCTCTGGTTCACATGCAAAGCATTCCGCTATAAAGTGTTGTCTTGTTTCGGGTGCAGCTAAACACAAGTTACAGGTAGGGTCCGCTGTGTATTGATTATAGGCCTTGAGCTGGCTATAGACACCCTCCCCCCAGGGGGAATTTTGTACACTATGATTTTCTGAAACCACATTATATAAGACACAAAATAAAAGATGTTAGCCCTCTGAGAGTGGCAGCGTAAACGCGTAACATCACGTTATATACGTTACCCCATAAATAGCATTAAACGTCCCTGATAATGTCTCAACCATGACATGCTCGTACATATTTGCATGCTGACATAGGTTTATGAACTTCTTATGACACAGTTACATATTTTTAGTATTAATTTTATAAATGTCTCGAGTTATTACCGTTGTATACGTTAGTTAGTGTTTCCTGCGTTATTTCCGAGTATCAGTATGGTATTTATTGACTATACGTGTATTGCATCTGTCACGAATATAGTAAATCTATACGGCTGCTACTTAAATGATTTAAAGATCTTTATTTTTGTCGCTTACACTATTTTTCAACTCCATGTTATGTTACCTTCCAAATAGCATTAAACATTTAAGTTAATGTCTCTAACAAGCCCTGTTTATACTTATGTGCTTGCTTGCACAGGTTTATGTACTTCTTTTAACAAGCTTTACCTATTTTAAGTATTTAATTAATAAATGCCTTGAGCTTTAACTGTTATGCGCGTTAAGTTATTCTGAGTATCTGTAAAGCAGTTGTTGACTATACATGTATAAAGTCTGTCAGAACATTTAAAAAATTTATAAGGCTGAAATAAATTGAAGTTCCTTATTAATTTATGGTGACTTAAACTAATAATATAATGTGATCTATCAACCTTCGCTGTTTGCTCAAATAAACAGTATAGATACAATGCATTCAAAATGGAAGTTCTGGAAGACAGTCACTGTGAAACAGCTCAGTTCTGGGCAAGGTATATGGATATGGTTCAGATGGTGTTGACACTGATTAGGGCTACAAGGAAAACAACTTTGAATTGCATGTCATCTCTATATGTATGCCTTGTTCCCAATGATCATTGCAAATGATCACAACAACTACGCACAATATGTACCTGTGTAACTGATTACACTCATAAATTTGTCTGATACACATCGCATATACAAAGAACTAGAACAAAATGGGTTTATTGTGTCACTGCTTGAGAGATGCTTTTGACATAACTATCAGGCAAACAATTAAGAGGTAGTAAAGGATTCACCAACTAGATCTACGCTTCGTATTACAGATGGAATGGTGTATTACTCATCACATCAGAGCTCAATATATTGAAACAACTCTTCAATGCACTGAAATGAAATATTCAATCTTCTCAGATGCAAAGTAGAACGAGTACTAAAGGCAGTTTCAGTCTTCACCAATCCTTTTAGTTCTAGTTTTGAAGACAATGTACTGTACTTTTTGTCTTTCTGTGTGACTGCTAAGCCTGGCAAAGCTAAGGATCTTATTGAGGCTGATGACATTGGCAGGAAGGCTGTTGCAGACTTCATTGAAGTAAGTAAGGGTGCAAAGATCAGGAATCGATACAATCAAGTACCACACCTGACCCATGATACCAATGGAAAAATGACAAACTCACAGTTAGACACCACAAACGAGAGCCAAGAGGTCAGCCCTTTCCCAGCAGGTGACCACAAAGCACATATAAACAGACACGCACAAAAACATAGCAAACACAAGACAGAACAAAAACATAAAATATCCACAAAAGAAGTCCCGCCATGAAACGGTCATTAAAATATTTTACTGGAGGGCTTAAACCGGTTAAACGGCGCCAACCTCATCCTTAATACAGATGGGGATCAAGACATCTAGATATTTGGTTTGCATGAAAGACCCCTAACTGATCAATGCATCATCTCCTAAACATATACATCAAGATATAACAAGGAGATAAAGCAAAGATAAGGACTCAACAGTAAATAAAACTGAACACCAGAGCAAAAGATATACAACAGGTAAACACCGGTGGGCCCGACAGACAGCCAAAGCATCAGGCCTCTACCGTCTCATCAATAGATAAGTCTTGAAGTCGGAACCATCCTAGAGTCTGAAGTCCGACCCACCGGCGTGCAATTAAAGAGGAAAGCAAAGTTGCCAACCGTGATTGGGTTGGCCACCAAGCATGCAGTCTGTTGCAATACATTAATGTTATAGCCAATCTTTTTATAATCGGAAATTATTTTAATGAACTGCGCTGAAAAATTATTAGAGCCAACAATCTTCTTCAATTTATACACCATGTCACCATAGAAATCAGGTTCCATCATGTTTATCATAAATTTTGGTAGAAACAATATCATTAGGAATTGACAAATGCAAGTCTAAAAATGCGGCTTCGGTATCAGAGGTATTGGCTTTATTCAGTTGGAGCTCTGAAGGGGAGGTTAAAAATAGTAAATGAGTATGATCAGGGTATACCACGATCACAAATCGCAGACAAACCCATGGCACCGCGAGGAAGAGACACAAAATAATCACGTGGCACCAGAAAGACAAATCATGCAAAGAAACCAGCTCTCTCTTCCCCATCAAGATGATTGCAAAGGTAGAATACACATAAAGTAACGCTCAGCAAAACATACAACAACTAAGACTCACACAACGGGAGTAACAATCAACAACAAATCAACAACAAAACCACTGCCTCAGAACGGACAGCAGCCTAAGCCACCGGGGGCTTTTGCCCTTGAACTGGCTCTTGTAAAATGTGGGTTAAGTCTGAGGTATGATGTTACCCGACAACAACGAAATATCATTTATCTTCCCACACTGCTATGGTGGTTAACAATACATTAAACCAAACACTCACAAGGGTGGCACCATTGAGCGTCCAGCACATCTATAGCAGGTATTACAAATTCTGTCATTGATATCTGTGAAGAGTAAGTACCAATTCTTCACATCTGAGATAATTTAATACCAATTTTTCATATCTGTGAGCATTAGATACCAATTTTACACATCTGTGAGTATTTGGTGCTATTGTTATTCACATTTGTGAAAATTGAGTACCAATTCTTCACAGGTGTGAAGATCTAGAGTGTAGGACAAAAGCCCACTAGGACAAAAGCCGACTAGGACAAAAACCCACTGGACAAAAGCCCACTAGGACAAAAGCCCACCGGGACAATAGCCCACTAGGACAAACGCCCACTTATATAATAAAACCAACTGCTAATTGGTCACCTTACATCTTTACGCCAGTTCAGAAAGTGAAACGTAGGGTATACAAAATTCATGTTTTTTAAGTGGAACAATACTTTGTCGATACTCTGCTAGTTATTTCATTTAAAAATGACGTGTACTTCGAGCACGGACGAAGTTAGAGAAAAGGTACCCTCATTTCAAAAAGTCACACTTTTTCTACGATATAAACCATAACACAAATTATCGTTTTTGTTTGTTTGAAGATGTTACTTGCTAGCCAGATATAAGAAGAATAACCCTCAAAAGTTTTGATTCCATGCAACTCGTCGTTTTTGCTACTCAACAACATAAGACAAACACTTTTAGAAGGTTAATCATTGAAATTCAGCTTTAAGCTTGCAATTTACATAGAGACTTTGCACTGCTCTGTACGCTTTATTAACAGCGACATGGCATTGAAATTTTCAGTGATTATTTATTATCTCCAGACGTCACCGTCCATCTTTGAAAATTGAAAAAAAATATAATGCTACCAAATCGATTTTTAAACTCTCACTTTGAAACCGAAAGTGTACAGTAGTGGTAAAAACATAATCGCCCAAAATGGCCTAATCAAGTTCATCTGTGTTTGGCCGACAGTGTTCAAATAGAATTAAGTGCATTTAACAATTTTACCAGGAAATACTGGTGTATTTCAAAAATCTCGATTTTTTTTTTAAAAATGCGTAAAAAAATCTACCATAAGCAAAATTGCAATTGTTTGGTGTTTTCAAGTCGGACAGACCAGTTTGTAACCATCTAAACGTCAATTTTATAAAAAAAACTACTCTCTAAACCATTTTTTCTTAAAAAATCGATTTTTGCATTTTTAACCCAAAAAACTTTGAAGTAAAAGAAAACTGTTCAAAAACACTGCTAAACGTTTGCCCATCAAAATACACATATATAGGAAAAAACATTTCAATTTTAATAGCGTTTGTTCAGAAATTATGAGTTTGAAAAGTGACCAATTAGAACTTGGTTTTAGTATATGCATTTACCAGGTATAGGGTTGAATCGATGGACAAACAAACAGACGGACCTGATATGAAAAATCTATCTTCTTTTCAAACATCTCTTTTTGTTTGGCACCTCTCATAAAAGTGCATGGTAATTGTTACTACCAGATCAAAGCTCATTTGGATTAATTAGACATATGTTTCCATATTATAATAGATTGCTTGATCCAAACTGTAAAATGATTTTCTTCAAATAAAAATGGCTTTTAACACCAAAATTAAGTTGTTTGTCACAACATGCACAAGAAATAATCATGTCAGTGAAAACACACTGCAGGTGTGGCTTACCCTGAAGGAGCAGTCTGATCAGGGTTAACAGTTTTATGATAGTCTTAAACCTTTTTTTCTTCTAAGAAGTGGGCTTTTGTCTACCCTACCAAATTAAGCCGTAGGCTTTTGTCCAGTGGGATATTGTCCAGTGGGCTTTTGTCCTAGTGGGCTTTTGTCCTAGTGGGCTTTTGTCCCAGTGGACTTTTGTCCGTTCCCGAAGAACTGGTACCGATTCTTCACATTTGTGAAAATTGATTACCAATTCTTCACATCTGAGAAAAATCGAACCAGTCCTTCGCAGATGGAACGAATACGTACCAATTCTTCACAGATATAAATAAGAAAGATGTGAAATTTGAGCACAGATGTTAGACCCCAAAAATTATCGAAATTGACACGCAAATTTCACATTTTCCAAAAGCGACGTTTTGGTACCAATGCCACAAGAAAACCATCATTACATATTGGCCGTAATGTCACAAGAAAACCATCATTACATATTGGCTGTAATGTCTCAAGAAAACCACGAGTACATATTGCCCGAAATGTACTGATTGAACCCAGGAAGACCCGTCCCTTTATAACTGAAAGATTGTTGACGGGACGTAAAGAATCAAACCAAACAAACCAAAGACGCTGCGAAAATTCTGATTACCGCCCTACCCTATAGTGGAATGGGGCGTATTGTTTTGGTGCGGATCGTGCTGGCGACATTTTCTTGTTTTTGAGTACCTGTTCCATGGTAACCCGTTTAACCGGTTGGGGAGTTTGATCAAATTGTCCGGATCCCCTGTAAAACCACAAAGCTTACAAGTCAGCATTCAGTGTTGGGCCACCATCGGCCCGCCAGCGAAACGCCATTTAAACGACAGGCCGATGATGGCCCAACATTGAATGTGGGCTTGTTAGCTTTGTGATTTCCAGGGGTTCCTGACCAGTATTTCTAAGGAACCCTATAGCTTTGTGATTTATCAGGGCGGGGATGTCTGGACCCCCTTTTACCCCTCTGGATCGGCGCATGATCCACGTCTATTACTATCATGACTATAGGCGAACGAAACCATCGGCGATGCTTTAATAATTGAGCTGGTAAACAGCGTAAGTTATAAGTTGGCATGTGCGAACAGCGAAGATTCCAATCAGTCTGTGCACCCACGCAGTCTGATCACAGTCTTAGTTTTCTGCCTGAAGAAATGATGGATCCTTGGCTACCTATAGAGCGCCCATCAAAGCCTCTGATGAGACTGTACAGATATGCAGGCTGATCTGTGTCTTCGTTTTCTTGGCTACCTATAGAGCGCCCATCAAAGCCTCTGATCAGAATGCACAGATATACAGGCTGATCTGAGTCTTAGTTTTCTTGGCTACCTATAGAGCGCCCATCAAAGCCTCTGATCAGACTGCACAGATATGCAGGCTGATCTGAGTCTTAGTTTTCTTGGCTACCTATAGAGCGCCCCTGAAAGCCTCTGATGAGACTGTACAGATATGCAGGCTGATCAGAGTCTTAGTTTTCTTGGCTACCTATAGAGCGCCCATCAAAGCCTCTGATCAGAATGCACAGATATACAGGCTGATCTGAGTCTTAGTTTTCTTGGCTACCTATAGAGCGCCCATCAAAGCCTCTGATCAGACTGCACAGATATGCAGGCTGATCTGAGTCTTAGTTTTCTTGGCTACCTATAGAGCGCCCCTGAAAGCCTCTGATGAGACTGTACAGATATGCAGGCTGATCAGAGTCTTAGTTTTCTTGGCTACCTATAGAGCGCCCATCAAAGCCTCTGATGAGACTGCACAGATATGCCGGCTGATCTGAGTCTTAGTATTCTTGGCTACCTCTAGAGCGCCCCTCAAAGCCTCTGATGAGACTGTACAGATATGCAGGCTGATCAGAGTCTTAGTTTTCTTGGCTACCTATAGAGCGCCATTCAAAGCCTCTGATGAGACTGCACAGATATGCAGGCTGATCTGTGTCTTCGTTTTCTTGGCTACCTATAGAGCGCCCATCAAAGCCTCTGATCAGAATGCACAGATATACAGGCTGATCTGAGTCTTAGTTTTCTTGGCTATCTATAGAGCGCCCATCAAGCCTCTGATGAGACTGTACAGATATGCAGGCTGATCTGTGTCTTCGTTTTCTTGGCTTCCTATAGAGCGCCCATCAAAGCCTCTGATCAGAATGCACAGATATACAGACTGATCTGAGTCTTAGTTTTCTTGGCTACCTATAGAGCGCCCATCAAAGCCTCTGATCAGACTGCACAGATACGCAGGCTGATCTGAGTCTTAGTTTTCTTGGCTACCTATAGAGCGCCCCTGAAAGCCTCTGATGAGACTGTACAGATATGCAGGCTGATCAGAGTCTTAGTTTTCTTGGCTACCTATAGAGCGCCCATCAAAGCCTCTGATGAGACTGCACAGATATGCCGGCTGATCTGAGTCTTAGTATTCTTGGCTACCTCTAGAGCGCCCCTCAAAGCCTCTGATGAGACTGTACAGATATGCAGGCTGATCAGAGTCTTAGTTTTCTTGGCTACCTATAGAGCGCCATTCAAAGCCTCTGATGAGACTGCACAGATATGCAGGCTGATCTGAGTCTTAGTATTCTTGGCTACCTCTAGAGCGCCCCTCAAAGCCTCTAATGAGACTGTACAGATATGCAGGCTGATCTGAGTCTTAGTTTTCTTGGCTACCTATAGAGCGCCCATCAAAGACTGTGATCAGACTGTACAGATATGCAGGTTGATCTGAGTCTTAGTTTTCTTGGCTACCTATAGAGCGCCCATCAAAGCCTCTGATCAGACTGTACAGATATGCAGCCTAATCTGAGTCTTAGTTTTCTTGGCTACCTATAGAGCGCCCATCAAAGCCTCTGATGAGACTGCACAGATATGAAGGCTGATCTGCGTCTTCGATGGGCGCACATACTAAGCTACACCGCTTGCTGGGAACCAACTCTTACAAAGTACTCATATATTAGTAAGGCATACATACTTTGTAACAGTTTTTAAGTTTATGGCTTGCCTTTGCAGCTTGCCACTTACAGATGACAAATTATACTGACGAGCAAAAGAAACGCTATATCTAAAATTAGTGATAATATACTAGGGAGGAAAAAAGTGACAACAGTTAAAATATATACATGTATATTAGCCAACATACCTGGTAAACAAAATCTCAAGATTCTGGTCACGGTAAGCTTGTGAAGCTCGTGTTTGTGATCCACATGCGATACATGACAATATTTTATTGTACTGTTTTTTTTTGCCCGTCAGTATATAAGAGTTTTATCTGATTTTTATTTTATTTTAATAGGGTGACACTTTTACCCTCAGTATGTCTTAATTTGCTTTTTATACTGTCTTCAAATCAGATTGTGTTATACTGCATTGTGCCTTCTATCAAGACCTCTAGATTAACAAAGGTGTGGGGGGGGTGTCAAATTGTTAATAATTTCCTATCCATCAGTTTAAACATTTGTTTCGGGTGCTCATAAAGACGGCTCTTTTTAGTACACACATGTTTTGAATGAGAAATAAGAAAATTATATTTTGATTACTCAAACTTATTTGAAGGCCTGTATTATTTTTATCTAAAACTATTGCTTTACAGGATTGCGATTACATGTACATACCATTGATTTACAAGAGTGTGTCTCACTACGGTATTGTTATACACTCTTATCTGGAGGCATAAATTAAATTTACAGCATTGCGACTGCTTACCATCTACAACAGTGTGTCTCGCTACAGTATTGTTTTGATTGTGGAAACTTCCAAACTGCACGCTCATGCATTGGCACAGGATCATTTCGGAATACATTTCCTTGGGTGCCTTACTATTTAAGTTCATTAAAACTACATGTATTGCTTTACAATAAAAAATGTTACTTATATTTTATCGCCATCTTAAACTGCTGCTTTTATTTGATCTCGAACATACACGCACACGCGCGCGCATACACACCCACACACATGCACGCGCATACACACACACACGCACATATACACATGCACACACATACGCGCGCACGCACAGACGCACACACACACACATGCACGTCATGCTGATCTGAGACAACATGTCTCTGCCATGAAGAATGATAAAATGTTATCTTTTCTTTTTAAGGTGATACGGAGACATTCTGTCTTCAGCGCTGTACGGAGGCATTCTATCTTGGTAAATGTCTTCAGGCTTGGACAGGAACCTACACATGCCTATTTACCCTTTCCTTCATGAATATTGAAGCTAAACTCCACCCACTATGAATAATTATCCAAATAAACTTTCACGTTTGTTCATAGAACAAAGAAATTACTTGCCAGGTCCACTAGTTTAGGATCACATCTAATCAAATGTCCATAAGCAATCATAGTAGACCCTGATCAGGCAGCTCTTACTATAGCTGCCTGATCTCGGTCTGTTTTGTTTGAAAAAAAAAAGTGTTAAAGAGCGTCTTTATGCGGTGAAGGGTTAACCCTACAGATTATAATAATTGTTCATGTCAAACAGCTTGAATACTGACGAGACTGCGCTGTGCGTTGTTTAATCTGGATATCCGCTGTTTGCATGAATATATGGTTTCTTGTTGCGACAAGGCTAGGCTAGTTGATTACCACACTTGAACCCTCTTTTAGACGTGAAACCCCATTGTGGGTACTTTTGCAAGCAGTGAAGACCCAGATGGAACACCACTGAATAAAGAAGTTCATCAGATTCTGCACTGCTCGTTAAGATAATATCAATCCTCAGAGAAAGAAATCAGATATATTTTGGAAATTATAATTTGTGACCCATTATTATATACAATGGACCATCCTGTCTTAACTGTATCAAACTTTACACCACCCTTATTAACGTTAGCACAAACTATCTCGTGATGAACCACGCCTACACTGATGTTGGTGGTATAAAATAGTTATACCATGTGTGTCCACCTGTACGTAAGATAACCCATGGACAACCCATGGTATAACTATTACTTATGGAACATTTCATTGGTCAACAAAGGATTAACAGTTGTGTGTTGGATTATAAAATGCAAATTTTGTCTCATTTTATATGTTTAGATTCTAAATGTGATGTTTATATTCTAAACACCTATAGAATATACCATACATTCTATAATGACATATCAAGTTCCGTTGGGATTCAATTTAAAGACACACGTTTTGTGTTAAAATATTATGGCCTACACTTACAATATAACTTATACAAGTGTAAGCACTTTACTTTTATTATGTTTACAGCAAAGCCGAAAGTGTTTAGTCTTTGCAACATTGTGTTAAATTGCCATAACATTTAAATGTAAGCTTATTCTTACATCTGTTTAGAGCAAACAATAAAATTTAAAAAAACAATGAACACATAAAGCAGGACACAAGTTATAATGTGAAGAAAATTGTTTTGTTGACTTTCATATTATATTTTTAACATTTCCCATTTGAGCCTGTATTCAGTTGCCCTGTGCGTACAGTGAAGAATCAAATCAGTCTGCACATCAACACAGTCTGGTCAGAGTCTTAGTCTATGCCTGATCTGGAAAAGTTGGACCCTTGGCTACCCATAGGGCACTCATTGAAGATTCTGATCAGACAGTGCAAATGCGCAGGCTGATTTGAGCCTATGATGGGCGCACATCCTAACTTGTACCTTTTGCTGGCTACCCGTGGCGCACTCATTGAAGACTCTGATCAGACTGCGCAAATGCGCAGGCTGATCTGAGTCTTCGATGGGGGCACATCCTAACTTGTACCCTTTGCTAGACACCTGGTAATAACTCTCGCTATTTTGTAGCTAAGAATCAGTAGTTGGGTACCAACACATAGAAAGCGTTTAGAATCGTACATTACAGTGACGACAGGTGCATGCTATTTTCTCAACAGGTCCTTAGTCTACACAGGTTTAGATAAACAAACAATGTCAGCGTACAACTGTCAATATTTTCTTACCCATAAGTTTTAGCATAGGTTTTGGTGTTCAAAAGAACCGTCTCATTGAGACGGTTCTTTTGAGTTCCCACAGCATATGTGTTGGTTGAGAAATAAGAAATTTTTTTTTTGTTATGCACTCTTATCTAAAGTCCTAAATATTTTGCTATTTTTTTTCACATCATGTTTTGTTTTTACTAGATCTAGATAGATTTATATTTCTTTGTTAATAAAAGCTAACAAGATGTCTTTGAAAGTGTATTTTTTGTGTCCTGAGAGATATACTGTATGTTACAAAGTTTGCGATCTAAACACGTTTTGTGTCTGAACCAGTAAAATATATTTAAGCCCCCGCCCCCTCATCAGTGGCCTTGGTTAGTGTCTCTTCTAAGGTGGTGATTCTGTTGTTGTTGTTTATCCATTGTTTGTTGTTGCTCCCATAGGGTTTGGGGGTGGGTTGTATCGGGTCCTTGTTTTGTGGATTTTTTCTTGGTGTCCAGTCTAAATTAGCATTTGTCTTACTGAGGAAGATAGAGCTGGTGCTTTGTTTTGATTCTTTACGTCCCATCAACAATCTTTCTGTTAAACAGGGACGAATATTCCTGGGTTGAACCAGTACTAAGCTAGGCTAAATGTGTGTTGCTCAAGGACCACAACACAGTGACGCTGGTGAGGCTCGAACCCGCGGCCCCCCGGTCTCGAGTCAAGCACTCCACCACTGAGCCACTGCGCTCCCAAATAGAGCTGGTTGCTTTACTTTAATTCTATTGTGGTTGTTTGTGCTCTATGTCTCTTCCTCACTGTGCCATGGGTTGATCAGCGGTTTGTGATTGTAGCATTTCATTTGGCATGCCATCCAAATTGCTAAAGGAAGCAGATTTATCAAAATAATTACAAGGTTGTTTGTGTTCTATGTCTCTTCCTCACGGTGCCATGGGTTGATCAGCGGTATGTTGATCAGCATTTCGTTTGGCATGCCATCCAAATTGCTAAAGGAAGCGGATTTATCAAGATAATTACAATGAGTTCAGGTAAAATTAATAAATTTGGGCCTCGTCTTTGGGGTTTCCGACAAAGCCAGATTCAAACCAGCCTGCTCAGCTACAGAGACTAGCTAGAAAGTTGAAATTTAGCATGTAGCAAGTTTGAATATAATACTTTCAAAAAAAGAAAAACAAAGGCGCTGATCAGACTGCGCGCATGCGCAGTCTGGTCTGCACCTTTGTTTTCCGCAAACTCCTGAAGACAGGTTTTATCGCGTCGAGGCCAAATTATTAATGAGAAATAACCTGACACCACTAGATATGTATTATGGACTATGCCAAGATTATTGTATCAAACCAAAGAAGAATCCATTGGTATACAGAGGGTTGACATTTCACAGTTGTTTGTTAAATTTTGCAACAGATGCTAACATACCTTATAGCATGGATATCTTAACTTCGTATAAATTCACCATCACAAGAACTCCTTCCAAAACAATCTACGTAAAGCCCCGGTCACTTAACCATTCAAACTGTCACGAAGTCAGTTTCATTGTAAAGCGATTCATTAATCAATATCTTACTGTGATATGTACCAACGTTTACAATCCTAGTCTCAACAAAGTCACATGGTCGATGCTGATCGGATTTAGAAAAAAAGAAAGCAACGCCTACATGTGTAAAATTCAATGTGTGAGCTAGATTCGGGTGTCAAATATCGCTTAAACAGAGACATCCTACCGCTGACGCAGTCATGTATATTCCATATTGACTTAACATGTAACAAATAAAATCGTTCAGATTTACACAGCAAGATTCTTATAACTTGACCTTAGTAAATTGGCCATTACAAAAACCAGATGTTCCCATTATGTAACATATTAAGTAAACATAAAAGGCGAGACAGACTGGTCATTATTCTAGATTACAGTCAAAACGACCCCAAGTCAAAACGCCCCCAAGTCAAAACGCCCCCAAATTAGTCAAAACGTCCCCAAAAATTGGTCAAAACGTCCCCATGGTAAAAAATGCTGGTCCAAACGATTTTTTATACTATATTTTATGCTATTTTAGGCATAATTTGGGTTGTTTGAATTAAATTGTTTTAGATAAAGTGTTTTTATCCAGATTCCATTCTGTTATTTCAGTAAAATAGCATTAAGAATGCAATTTTTCCGACAGTCCTTCTATACTTGATCCTTCAAATATTACATATAGTATATCCACTAGCTTTTGATGATTTGCTTTGTGCTCTATGTCTTTCTTTTCGCATACACTGGTTTTCGGTGTAGTATCTTGTATGAATCTTGTTTGAATCTACAGAGAACAGTATATCAGAATACAATTACCTGGTAAACCGTCAATTTTATGAATACATTTGTTTGACATGAAAAAAGGAAAACGCTAAATTAGGTTCATATATGTGGGGGCTAAATTTTTCAATGTGATGTTCTATAAAGGTGTCTATAAACAAATTTAAAGTTGAAATCTCATCCCTTCTCCGAATATCACCAAGTGACGCGACCTTATATGCTTGCGGTGATCCATATGTACAAACTATAATGCCATAGTGAGTCACATGAAAAGTGCCAACACGACGCTACTATCTGCACACTAGATACTTATCATCAAATTTTAAACGACATTTTCAATGAAACAAGCACCATAAATGCAACAGAACATTTTCTGTGCAGAACAATTTTATTTGTTACTCTTGTCATAAAGTGATTAATAAGCGCACCTATCAGATTGCAAGGATGCGTAGTATTTGTCTGGGCCTCCCTACACATTATGAAGTTAATGTGGATATTATATACTTTGTATTGAGCGAATAACAACGGGAACGATCAGATTGCATGAATGCGCAGCCTGGTCTGGGCCTTTGTTGTACGCATGCTACTAAGTCAGGTTTTCTCGCAACAGGACCCTCTTGTTATGAGTAAATGTATATATTGTGAAAAATGTGTATCTGATAAAAAAGTGAAATTTAAAAAAATAATATGTGTTTATATACATGATATAGATCTATACTTGGGTTGTTATGTCAGTTCACGTAGTCCTAGTGATGTTAGGTCTACCGTGACTAATTGCTCTTGCACTTTATTAGTTATCAGTCATACGGAACCAAAGTCGGTGTACAGTTTTAACTATTTGCATGCTGGTGTCTTATGCTGATAACATTTGCAAGGGAATTATTCCCAGATCAGACCTGACATAACGTGCGATTTTCTTGACATTATAATGGTATTCCCGAAACAGTCCTTTAAAATCGTTGTTTTATAAAAGAAATAGAAAAGCGGACAACATCACGAAAACACGCGAAAAACTATCATACTTTAACCTTGATCTATAGCAGAATAAACATAAATTACCCTATCAAAACATCATTTCAAACTTCCTTACATTAGTACCAGACACTAAAATAAGTTTTTTTCTCTTTGTTAGAATCCCATATTTCTTCGAAAAATCTCCTTTGGAAAATGGGGACGTTTTATGGGGACGTTTTGATCAATCTTTTTTTCGTGTTTGGGGATGTTTTGACCAATTCGGGGACGTTTTGACTAGGGGGCGTTTTGACTAGGGGACGTTTTGACTTGCACCCATTTCATTGTGTACATTTCACATAATTTTATTATTATAGGCCTAGTTTGCCGAACTGGAATAACTTTATATAACTATTTGCATGCTGGACAATGTTTCATTTTTTTTTTGTCTGCAGGTAATTTTCAATGTTACTTTTATCAATTACATATTGAGTGTCAAACATTTTGGACCCAGATCAGGTGCAACGTTCTGTCTGGTCTGATCTGGGTCCAAACTGTTTGTGACAATGCCGAGCATGCAAAGAGTAAGTAATATTGGATCAACATTTGACAGGAAAAAATCAGAGTGCAGTGCCATAATTTTAATTTGTGTTTACACAAGTCAGATTGGAATATCTTATCAGCTGATCATGGAGTAATTAAATCAAAGGTAGGATTCTTGTAATTGAACCATAACGGCTTTCTGAAACACGCAAGTCAGTCGCCAACGCCAAACAAATAATGCCGCGTACGTTTTTCAACCATTGGCAATTTGCTTTTAGTGTGTTTACTTGTTGAAAACTGAAGCTACGTGTACACAAACCAAACACCATCGAAGCATTTTTGGATGGAAATATGTCGTAAGTTTAACACCCCTCAAAAATAAAAAAAATATACAAATACATTTTTATATGAACACGGTCATGCGCGGATCCAGAGGGGGGGACAGGGGTCCGGACCACCCCCACCCCCCCTGTGGAAAATCACAAAAATAAAAGGTTTCTTGGATCCCCTTAAAAATCACACACAAAGCTACCAAGCAAACATTCACCAACATTCAATGTAGGGACATCATCAGCACGCTAGCAAAACCCCATGTAAAAGGAGTTTCACCGGCGGGCCGATGATGGCCCCCTAATAATGGTATTTTGATTCTTCCTCCCCTTATCAAGCCAATAAAAAACAACAAAAAAACCCTCTTGACAAAACTTTCTGGATCCGCGCATACCGGTCCAATAATTTTACTCCTATAATGTTTGCAATGATCATTCTGCAAAATGTTGTGCATAATAACACATGTCTACTCTTTGTTTGAATGCCAAGTTAAGCTCATGTATAGTCACTGATCAGTATGCGCATTTTTCTGCTTGCATAAAAATTTCAGGTACTTATATTGCTTGTGTCAAAAGATCAGTGAAATACACACAAAACACCTGTCAAGACAATTCTCTGGTCAGACAGTGCGAATTTGCATATTGCTTTGGTCGTTTTTCGAAAAGCGGAAGGTAAAAATGAGAAAATGTGTCATTATATACGAGTAGGGCACAGGTCAGACTGCGCCAACTTCATGACATGTGAACAGCACATGTGTTGTTCACTGTATATTATATCTCCTTTCTGTATGCGTCTCGCCAGCTTCTATGCTTGGCAAGCTGGTTTGAACCTCCCTGGTCGTGAATCCGAAGACACATTTTCTCCTGCCAAGGCTCAAATATTTTGCGCTTTAAAAATAGATCGGCCTTGTTGTAGAAAGACACATGTCTTCAGTCAGGTAAAACTTGACTCCGCCTACCAATAGTGCTAGCTAATGAAAACGACTACAGCTGGTGAAGTGACAATCAATAAAATTGTTTTGACAAGTCAATATAGTTGTAACCAGTTTCAACGAAGTTTGTACGGTTTATTGACCAAGGCTTTATTAGTGTCCATGATTTGAAATTAGATAGCCACTTGATTAGCGTGTTTAGTGTTATTTTCGCGCGGCGCCAGTCTTTAAAGTATTTGCTAGATCCCCCAAGAAGGTTCACGTTTCCATGAAATGCCATTAGTACACCATTTTCATAAGATTGTACTAGTTCACGTAGTATGCTCAAAACGCATGTAGTATAATCCTCTGATGTATCTGTACATAATTTACAATGGTGAAATAGAATTATTTTGAAATGGTATTTGGGTAGCCCATGAAAGAATTGGGAAATAAATTTTATGATTAAGTAGGTTTTCCTATGCTTTTCTGACACACTGTTGAGAAAATACTCAATTTCGCCAAGGCAGTCGGACAATCTGCAATCCCATCCACAGTAAGTACACGTCTTTGGAACAAGAAAGAGTGGGTTAGATCCATTTATCTGTTGTCCACTTATTTTACACACAGGTAAGAAGTCAATGTGTATGGGAAGATATTTTATCTGTTTGGTTGTGTGAAGTGTATCATTGCAATCAAAGTCGGACAGACTTGATACATAACTAGTCCATAATAATTTCAAAGAACAGCCACCTCGGTTGCAGTTGATAACCTTTGGCATAACCGTTAAGCAGCCAGTATCCATAGTAACTGTGCAGCTAGGACATCCGTTAATGTTAGGGTTAGCTGGTTCAAAAGAAAATGGTATTCGAAGTAATGAGTTATCATCCATATCACTTTGGAACACAAGAGAAAAACAGCTACATAAGGATGCTATAGATCTGCCTACTTGACTGCTGAATACCTTTTCAGAATCAAGTATAGACTTTGGCCCAAAGCGACACGCAGGACATCTCCCTTCCAATCTCACATCATCTGGTAGATCAATAATTGCCAGATAATCGAATTCAATATACTTTGTCAGACGTACTCCATTGTAATCATATGGCACCCAAACAGTCTTTAGAATAGACGCTTTCTCCTCCATACTACCACAAGGCTGTATGTAAGATATTTTAAACGGCGATTCTGCTTCTGTGTTAATTTGTGCTGTAACTACCTCCAACATATGTCTAACTGCTGTCTGTATATCTTGAATTTCTTTGTTATTAAAGTCAAGTGGTGCATTTCTCAAAATATTTTCATAAAACGTTTTGAGACGCCTATCTTTTGCTTTAGCTCGTGCACAACATAGCATACTTATTTTTTCTTAGTCGGTAGGTTTGTTCATCTAAGTATCTCAGTTGCCATACATGTTCATCTTTACGTTAGTTAACATTATTGTTCCATTTTCATGACATACTTTTCCACCTCAATCTATACACTATTTCCCTGTAGTTAACATCATATTTTATCTTGTTCACTGAAGTTCAGCGCAGATGGGACCCTTTCTTCTAAGTTGGTGGCTAGCTTGATCTTCTCACTCTGTATTTTGTTCACATCAGTTGACATGCATGTTCACCACAGAGTAGCTTTATCTGAAACAAAACATGAAGTATTAAAATTCAACCATTTTGAAAAAAACACTATAATGGTACATACTGAAAACATTAACATTTATGTACAATGTTCAGCGGTTATACTGTCCTGCCAGCCAAGAGTGATAGTGACGTCATGTTTTGTTTACAAAGTTATTAGGGATTTAGAATAGATACTGTCTTGCTAGCCAAGAGTGACAGTGGCGTCATATTTTGCTTACAAAGTTATCAGGGACATATAATCGATATATTAATTGTGCATTTATCCTATCCGTAGGATAGTATTAATACAAAAGTGATTTATCGATTCGGGTTAACTCGAGTGGAGTGTACAAGTTATTTTTTATTTAGCGATTGTAAACAAAATATTACGTCACTGTCACTCTTGGCTAGCAGGAGAGTAGATTACATGTGTATTAATCCTATCTGAAGGATAGGGATAAAACACAAGTGGTCTCTTTTTTCGCGTTAGCTCAAGTGGAGTGTACAAGTTAATGTTTAACTTAACACTTGTAAACAAAATATTATGTCACTGTCACTCTTTGTTGGCACGACAGTAACTGTCACCATTTGACCTTAGTTATTGGTGGGATGGTAAACACAAACACATACACTTAGCGGTAATCTCGGAATTCGTGATCCTCAATTCGACATTTTTTTTTTACAAAAAATGTTGTATTTCGAAAATATAAAGCCTGAATCACTCTGGCCTGCGTTTTCAAAAGAAATATTTTCCTTTTAACTAAGCATATGTTGTGAGTACTCAAATAAACCGTCTCAATGAGACGGTTCTTTTGAGCAACGCAACAAAACAATTTGTTTTAACGAAAGGGTAAAAACTAATTACAATTTTACACTCAACAATTTTGTATCTAAACAAGTGAAATTTATTATTATTTCATCCACTAATTAACCTCATTAACATACATTCACATGACAAGATATGGTATAACTGCTTACAGCAATCATTCTACAATCTGAGAATTTTCACCCTTTGTATATTAATGGGCTCTTACTCCAGATATGACATAATAAACCTGGGATGACTTATTCACGCTTAGGGATGCCAGTTACAACGCAAGGTGGTTCTGGACGACAATTCGTAACGGGCTCATTTCGACTGCTTACCTGTGCTGGACGACAGGTAACGGGTTTTAGATGACAAATTTAGGGTTTTGGACGACAGTGGAAAGAGGCAACACACACAGACGCCGCAGAAAATGATAACATAGTGTGTTTGGCTATTTTAAATACTTTCTGTCATATTAGTGTTTGTAAGTTCGACATTAGAAGTACAAACACCATAGATAGTTGTAGTTAAATTGTAAAACTCTGGTCTGGAAAAGAAACTTCAGAAATATGTAATTTGTGATTAATTACTTGTGTTCCCATCATGAAATGAGCATAAATGGTCAGACAGTAGATCTCACATGATTTTTCTGTCAATTTTAACATGTCCTTCTAAGAAAGAAAACTGAAAACCTCAAAATTTCATTTTTCTAATGTTACTGGTTAGAGACGACTGTGTAACAGGCAATAGACGACGTCAGTTTTTCTGTAACAGATGTGAGACGACTTTTTTCTTTCTTTCTGAAGCCGATTCAACGCCTGAAGAAGTAGTTAAGCATTGTGCAACCTCCAATCGAATGTGCATACCAAGCCCCAGGTAATCAGAAGAATTTAAAGGTAAATACCATATATGGGATTGGCGGCATTTTAGTCTTCTTGTTCCAGAGAATGTTTAAAAGTTTATTTTTCACCTTGCATGGCGGCATCTTGGCCAAAAGACCAAGAAGTTAGTGAGTATGATCAGGAAATACTACAATCATAAACACTACATCTTGAGGAAGAGCCACTGAACATTTACAGTAGCAAGATATCCGTAAGACAATAAAAGCAAAGTTAACAGTTCTCTCTTCCTCTTCAAGATGATTGCAAAACTAGGAATGACGCAAACCAATGCTAACCAAAACAAAGATAAACACAGAATCCCCATAATGAGAAGTACATTCAACAAGAGAATCACCACCTCAGAACGTACAGAAGCCTAAACAACGGGGGTGGGGGCTTAAATGCATTTGGAGATCATTCGAATAACTTTTGTCTCTCCATCATTAGGAGTCTCCATATGAAAATCGATTGGCATTGTGGTTTCAAAGGAGGTGTTCGAAAATATTGACGAACAGACAGACTGATGGAGGCTGGAGTCATTTGTATACTATTCGCTTACATCGTAGCTTTCAGCTTTGGTGAGCCTATAACGTTATTTCATTCGACCAGGTATGATATGTGACTTACACTTTGTCAGACCTGGAGCTTAATAAAGGCAATTCCGAGTAATACTTCCCACATTAAAATCTTTTTAATTGTTAACATATAGATTGTTTTATGTATGGACTATCAATTTATGAAATAAAAGGGATATGTCACCACATCAATTTTTCATAATCTCACATGTAAGTTTTCAGCATTTTACAAATTTTCTGAAAAAATCCAAGTCCTTAATATTAAGCTAAAATATTTGTAATCGCCATCCAGCTTCTTTATTTTAATTTTGGCTCAAGGCCTCAAGCTTTCTAGAAAAATGTGAAAATGTATTTGTTTCCCAAGCCATGTCAAGATACTGCATGATATATTTTGTTTATTCCCCCATAAAAGAATTTCGATTTTAGAGTAAATTATATATAAAAAATCTGACATTAAAAATCGTATTTATTGTTTTTATTTCATGGACTATCATTTGTCATTTACCAGACTAATTATCTTTCAGGAGGGCCAAAGTTATCCCTACCCCGAAAAATTTCGATAAAAATTCAATATAAAACGTTAAGGAGTGTAATTTTTGTCATTTATATAATTCCATATTTCTTGTATGAAGTAATTTTGCATTACAAGAGGAAAGAAGAAAAAGAAAAAAAAGATTTTTTATAAGTGCCCACCCTTGAATCGACACTGGTCCTCTGGTTCCAAAGTCTGACACGCTAAGCACAAGGCCACGATGTCAAGTTGTGCGGGCTCGAAATAGCAGTACATAATCCTAGTATCGGCCATATTCGTAATTGCATACAGGGTAAATGACATTTCACCCTTGCTCAAAACAGAAAATTCTTCAGTGTAAGATATATTTAATAAATCCATCACTGTCGTCTCCACCTGCTACGCTGTCGACAATAACCTGTAACAAAATATTTGCAGTCGTTACACATCTGTAACAGGGAAAAATGACTGCAGTACATTCGTTTTTGGTTTTAAAAACGCGTTCTTCTAAAGTAAACAGAGTTATAAGAAAAATCTTTCTTGGTCTATGTGATGGACAATGCAATGTCTAATCACATCAAGTCATAAAATGTTCAAAGAAAATAAAAGTGAAAGTACTAAATAAGGATATGAGGACATGTGTAGTAGTAAAATACAGTTTCAAGAATAACAATGTATCATATACACGTTAACTGGATACAGTAGCCATGCTCTACAGGATTGATTAAGTTTAGATAAGTGTCGTGGACAAATATACAAAGACAGAATAAGATACTTGCGTTTTATTGTGTCTTAAGTCTCCCGAAAACGATACATATTCAATAACACAAACCTATATTTAGAAATATTTCGTCCGGGACCCGTAACGCACTGTCGTCCAGAACCACCTTGCGTTGTAACAGACATCCCTAAGCGTGTTATTGTATATATTAAGGGGTCACACATTATAATATCCAACTAAAATTGACTTTTTTTCTGAAGGTCGTTTTAGTAAACAAGCAGCAAGAGTTTGATGAAAGGAAGATCTTATATGAATGTTCATGTTTTATTGAATGTATTAAATGAGTTAGAAAAAGAGCTAAAATGCGAGGTTTGCCGAGCGAGTTTAATAAGTTCAATAATGCAAGAGCACGAATGTTAGATTCTATTTATCATACGACATTAAGACTTCTTTGAAATCTCATTTCTGGCCTAAAAAACGTTATGATTTTGTCATTATAAACGCAACGTTGCTATGGACGTTATAACGTTTCCCTTAAACCACTAGTGGTTTTTCGATAGTATACATAGGGAAAATGAACATGCAACCGGTGTCTAAAGTGTACTCCTATACACAGTATGTAAACTGAAATAAACATCCTGTACCTTTTCCTCCTAGCTCAGGCCGTATAAACATGAATTTCAGCGCTCGTGCGTAACCAGTAGTCGGAAAATTCGTGTATTTATATCGCTGTACACGTATCGATTTCCATTGTTACGGTTACAGATAGGACACAATCGAACAAGGTAAGTAATGCTTGTTTTACTAAATTCTTACGTTTGATTCCATAATTTTAGCGGTTTACTCCTACAAATTTCGCTTTTTATATATCGAACCTGCTTGGAAATAGTGCCGTTTTGTCCTGAAAATGAACTTAAATGTCAGTTTGCATTGTTTTGATGTAATAGGGAGTCACATTTTTACATGATTGTATGGTTCTAATTGTTAAAGTTTTTTAGATCTGTGAAAAAATCAACCTAAATAGATGGCCCCTCACAATTGCAGCTATACCACCAACTCAAACATCTGAGCCAATCGCTATACCACTAACTTGTGCGTAACTATACCACTATCTCGATTGACAGACTATTTTAAAACGACTCAAAGTCACGAACAAAATGTTTAGTCCTTCGTAAATGGTTTGTATATGTTCCAAAATATTTTTGACAGAAAGCATGCCTCTTTTTTTAAGCAATATTAATTGAGTTGACTGCACTATCATGGTTTATGGACTACCAGAGGGAGAAATTCTGGACAGCCAGTTTGACATAGCCTTCGCCTGTGGCTCGAGCCATCCAGACTCTGATTTTCAACGTAATGGCCTAGGTGTTATTCCAAACATTGTTACATAGGTATACGTGATAATATACACTAATATAGGGATGAAACATTTCTTTGCATGAATTAACGTTAGTCATGGCCTGAGAGACGTTACATACTGAAGACAAAGCCTGACGTTTGGGACGTCTCACGGGGGACCCGAGGGACGCAAAGTCCACTGAAACATCGTTATTATCGTTATAATTGCGTTGATTTGATAATATAATCAACCAGATTTACCAAACTATAATTTGGCACTATTAATTGTCACAGTTTGTGGTTGGACGTTTTTATTAATATTCATGTTTCATGACCAAAAGGTAAGTTTGTATGACAAAAATGCCACAATCACATACTCTGCAGACCAACCCACGGCTTCGTTCATAGGTGTCGGCTAGGAAACAGTGGATAAACAGCACGTGAATGGCCTCGTTAAAAATTAGATTGTGCTGGTTGAACCATGACTGTTAAATATATATGCAGCACGGATTTTTTAACGCAGAGTAAAATGTATCATGCCATTTCATGAGTCACTGAACTACTGCTAAATTTCGATCTTAGACTATTCAAATGTTAGAAGAGTCCAGATGTAGTACAAGACATGTAAATCTAGAGGAAATAACGGTTAAACCTTACCTGTTTTCAATTCAGCATCGATAGCATGGACAGTAGATATTTTGTTTAGAAATACATTGTAACTGTTACAGTCTGAATGACCTTGACGTGCTACTGCTTAAACTCGTCCAATCTTTGATCCATCTGTGGTCGAAATTGAACAAATATCTTTTCCTGGTGGAAGCGTTTTGGATATAGACCTGGACTAATCAATTTTTTTGTTTTATAGTTTCCATTTTTGCTGCTAATTACACTTCCACAGAACGCTTTGAGGCGTGACTGTAACAGTAAATGCATTGAATGAATCGAGGGTCATTACTTAGAGGTCGTAGTATAAGCATACACGAAGGCGGTTATTATCATGAGCTTGTAACAACGGCGGATTTGAGACTTTATTAAACTTCAAACAACTTCGTTGTAAAGTCATACAAATAAATGTCTTAAAACATTGCTATGCATTTTTAATACATTTACTAGCAAATATTTTCATTTTGCGCATGTAATACTAACAATGCTTTCAAGCACGTATCACTTTTGGGGAGTGCATAATTTGTATCAAGCTAAATCGGCCAAACTCAATATTGGAGAGCAAAGTAAAGTTGGTTTGTTTTTCTATTTTCGCTTTTTGTTTTTCATTTATCTTTTTTCGTTATTCGTTTTTCGCTTTTCGTTATTCGATTTCGTTATTCGTTTTTCACTTTTGGTCTTTCACCTTTTGTATCCGCTTTTCGTTTTTCTCTTTTCGTTTTTCATTTTTTTGACATTCAAAATCGGGCCCAGTATCGTATTTTGACATTCAAACTGAGGTCGAATATACTATTTTTACATTCAAAATCCTATTTTGACATTCAAACTAGGGCCGAATATCGAATTTTGATATTCAAAATCCTATTTTGAAATTCATAATCGGGCCGAAAATCGTATTTTGACATTCAAAATCCCATTTCGACATTCGAACTGGGGCGGAATATCGAATTTTGACATTAAAAACCCTATTTTGACATTCGAAATACGGCTGAATATCGAATTTTGACATTCAAAATCCTATTTTGACATTTGAACTGGGGCCGAATATCGCAGTTGGCATTCAAAATCCTATTTTGACATTCGAATTGAGGTTGAATATCGTATTTCAACATTCAAAATCCTATTTTGACATTGGAAAAGGGGCCGTATATCGCATTTTGACATTCCTTTCAAAATCCTATTTTCACATTCGAATTGAGGCTGAATATCATATTGTAACATTCATAAACCTTTTTTGACGTTCGAACTTGGGCCGAATATCGTAATTTGACATTCAAAATCCTATTTCCACATTCGAAATCGGGCGGAATATCGTATTTTGACATTCTAAATCCTATTTTGACCTTGGAACTGGGCCGAATGTTGTATTTCGACATTCAAAACCCTATTTTGACATTCGAAATCTGGGCGAATATCGTATTTTGACATTCGAAATCCTATTTTGACATTGGAACTGGGGCCGAATATCGTATTTTGACCTTCAAACTGGGGCCGAATATCGTATTTTCACATGCAAAATCCTATTTTGACATTCAAAATGGGGCCGAATATCGTATTATGACATAAAAATCAAATTTTGACATTCAAAATAGGGCCGAATACCGTATTTTGACATTCAAATTCCTATTCTGACATTCGAAATCGGGCTGAATATCGTATTTTGACATTAAAAATCCTATTTTTACATGTGAAATCGGGCCGAATATATCATATTTTGACATTCAAAATTCTACTTTGTAATTCGAACTGCTGCCGAATATCGTATTTTGACATTCAAAATCCTATTTTGGCATTCGAAATTGGGCCGAAGTCGCATTACGACATTCAAAATCCTATTTTGAAATTCGAAAATGAGCCGAATATCGTATTTTGACATTCAAAATCATATTTGGCATTCGAACTGAGGCCGAATATCGTACTTTGACATTCAAAATCCTATTTTGACATTCAAAATCAGGCCGAATATAGTATTTTGACATTTTGAAAAATGTCATATTTTTAAAAGTTTGTAACTGAGCAGCGGAAGGGGTGAGAATGACCTTAGAAATTACTTCATGATTAATCTGCAAGAAAATATGGGACCCTCACGACCCCAGGATATGTAATAAGACAGTCTGACTCGCTACCGAAAGCACTTTGGGGCCCACTAAAATGCCTGTGAAACTAGCAATGCTCATGCGCAAGGGCATTGATATATATTTTTTCATGTTCGGCTTTAATATACATGAAGTCAGTTATCATAAACTGTATGACGAATATAGCATTCATTACACGGTTTAAGATTAATTTTATCTCCCTATCTAAAATCGCTTTTTAACTGTCTGTTTATAAATGAGCTCAGATCAAGCATTAGTATGCCAATGGTGCAGCGTCGTCGTCCGTCCACACTGTCAAAGTAGTATAACGTATATGGGGCCAATTTTATCAAAATTTCATGTAAAGCATCTTCAGGCAAATAAAATGAAAAAGACTGCGTCTTTCTCATTTGCCCGAAGATTCTTTACATTGGCTGATTGAATAATGAACTGTGGTTGCCATGGCATTATTTAGCTCCGTACACTTATATTCTATGAAGCTATACGGCCCAAAGCTTTTATATTACTAATGTAGCAATGTCTGGTGGCCCTCTTCATAAATGAAGCCACTCAAGTCCGAGGGGTGCAAACTGGCCCCGCCTTGGGGATCAAGCTTTTCCATAGACTTGTAATGAAAAAAACTTTAAAATTTCTTCTGAAACCAGGAGACCTTCAGCTAATATGTTAAGTATGTAACAATGTCTAGTAGCTCCCTACATAGATCCTGCACAGTTTTCAGTTACTTGCTTAAACAGCATGGTGTGTATGTACACATTATTTGTGGTCCCTTCACGATTCGTGTCACCTGGGTAAAACGTGTGATGTCTGTCCATTTGTCCATATGTGTTATGCTCCTAAACCGCGGAACCGAATTCAGTCAAATTGCATGTGTAATCAACTGCCTGTAATGTGCACGGCCCATGGTGAAAGTAAAATAATCACTGTCAGGTACCAGACTGAATATGTGGAACACAAATTGGACGAGCAAACGGACTCACACAGTGGTTATAGTGCCCATCTGCGAGTTGTGCGAAAGTCTTTGAATAAATAATTGTTATTGATTAAAATGTATTGCGATATACATTTGTTTTCAATCTAACATATACTTTGTGTTTTCCGGCAGTTTTCTAAGTTTTTGATTCCAAATGGTTCAAGAGTTATGAGCATTTTAACTAACAGGCCACGACCGGTCAGTCTGATTATATTATTATATTATATTATATTATATTATATTATATTATATTATACCTCTTGACAAAAATTTTGACATTTAAACCCCAGTGTTGGCAGGGGGGAGTCTGCTGGCAAAATATTTCCTACCATGTTGCTGCATTTGTATTTCTTCTTTAATTTGATATGCAACAGGACCATGTTCTGAACAAGTTGAATTTTGACCTATTGACCCCAAGGGTTGGGTGGGGGGGGGGGGGGGTCTGCCGGCAAAATATTTGCTAACATTTTGCTGCATTGGTGATATACTTAAATTTAATATGCAATATGTTTATGTTTTGAAAAAGTTGTATTTTGACACTTAGACCCCCAGTGTTGGCGAGGGGGGGGGTCTGCTGGCAAAATATTCCCTATTATGTTGCTGCATGTGTGATTCCTTTTAATTTGATATGCAACATGACCATATTCTGAAGAAGTTGAATTTTGAGCTTTAGACCCCACCACCTAAGTCCACCCAGGGGATCCGATCGATGCCTTTGATCTAAAATCACATTTGATATGTTTCATAATTATTTTACCTCTGTCTGCATGCGACAATTCAGTAAAAAATGTTGACAACTGACTGAGTTATTGTAAAATTTAAATATTTTACATTTGACCCCACCTAAGGGGTCTAGGGATGGAGTAAATTTTTAATCACTGTCATGTTTATCTACAGGCACTGGGTAACCATGGCCTATAGTGAGAAGTTGTCAGATATTATAGTTTTGGAGAAATGTGAATTTTATTCCACAAAAAAAAACAATATAGCTTTGGCATTTACCTAAACCTAAGTCAAAACAGGGCCATAACTCAGTAAACAAATTGTGATTGATCTCCAAATTCGAACTTGACCTGTATTCTATGATGCTTTAGCCTTCAGTAAAAATTGAATGAAATAGTTGCATCCCTTCAAAAGTTTTTTGATCAAAACCCACAATTTAGCCGCAATCTAAGTATAAAAGGGGTCATAACTAAGTCAAAATTTTGCGGATTATCAACCTTTAAACCTTGATCTGTATTTAATGATGGTTGACATTTCTGTAAAGTTTGAATGGAATTGATGGATCCCTTCAAAAGTGATCGATCAGAAACCAAAAGTGTTACAACGTGGACAACTCAGAAGACGACGATGACGACCTAGACATGATCCATATGTGACAATCATGATTTGCAGGCGACACAAAAAATGTACATTTTGTGATGAAACTAGGAATTTTATTGGATTTAAAAAATTATAGGAAGTTAATTAAAATTTTATAAATAGCAGCCTCCATTGACTTATGATTGTGACCTCGACCTTTATGGGGTGCCCTTTCAGTATTTATTCCTTATTTATGGATATCAAAAATTCATTTAAGGATATCCATAAATAAATTTTGGATATCCATAAATCATTTTTGGATATCCATAAATCATTTTTGGATATCCATAAATCATTTTGGGATATATATAAATCATTTTTTGATATCCATAAATCAGTTGAATATTGGATAGCCATAAATCGATTTATGGATATCCAAAAATGAATTATGGATATCCATAAATACAAACTGATTTTAGGATAGCCATAATTCATTCATGGATATCCTAAAATGAATTTTTGGATATCCTTAAATGAATTAAGGATATCCATAAATGATTTATATCCAATATTCAACTGGTTAATGGATATCCAAAAATGATTTATGGATATCAAAAATGATTTATGGATATCCACAAATGATTTATGGATATCCATTATTATTTATGGATATCCATAAATGAATTATGGATATCCATTAATGATTTTTGGATATCCATAATAGAATTATGGACATTCATTTATGGATATCCATAATTCATTTAAGGATAACCATAAATGAATTTTGAATATCCTTAAATCATTTTGGATATCCATAAATCATTTTTGGATATCCATAAATCATTTTTGGATATCCATTAATCAGTTGAATATTGGATATCCATAAATCGATGTATGGATATCCAAAAATGAATTATAGATATCCATAAATACAAACTAATTTTAGGATATCCATAATTCATTTTTGGATATCCGTAAATGATTTTTGGATATCCGAAAATGAATTTAGGATATCCATAAATGATTTTTGGATATCCATAAATGATTTTTGGATATCCTTAGATGAATTATGGATATCCATAGATGATTTATGGATATCCATAATTATTTATGGATATCCATAAATGAATTATGGATATCCATAAATGATTTTGGGATATCCATAAATGAATTATGGATACCCATAAATGAATTATTGATATCCATGAATAAGGAATAAATACTAAAACGGCGCCCCATAGACCTTATGGATATCCATAGATGATTTATGGATATCCATAATTATTTATGGATATCCATAAATGAATTATGGATATCCATAAATGATTTTGGGATATCCATAAATGAATTATGGATACCCATAAATGAATTATTGATATCCATGAATAAGGAATAAATACTAAAACGGCGCCCCATAGACCTTGAGCCTGCATAGTTATGCTATTGGTTTTGCATACCATTTAAGTAGGATCAACATTTCACCAAGTTTTATAAAGATCTTTCAAATAGTTCAGGAGAGCTGGAAAGGACAAGGACGTGTTATGGACAAATGGGTGGATGAATTAATAGATAGATGGGCACATGATGTCCATTTTCATAATCCACTCTCCAAATTGCGGTTGGGATTAGAAAGACACTCTACAGCTGTCCGAATGGTATTTAATATTCTGTATCAGCAAACAATATCATCATACAATTCTTAATTTGTTTCATGAAAAAAATCACCAATGGGTATCATCAAAGAACAGGCCAGCTCGTGAGATTTTGACACTATCACATACATGTAATTGCATTATTTGAGTGTAAATCTGTAGCTATCCTCAAGGGGTTGGCAGCCTTTGTCTAATATACACCCTTCCTTTGTGATTATGTGTCCTTCAGCAAAGGCTTTATCCACTAATAAGTACTGGTTCAACAGGGGAAGACAGGAAATCGTTCAGACATGACTGATTTGTTAATTGATACCTCAAGCACCAAAACAAACTTTACTTGTGAGTGTAAAAGATGAATATCATTGGCGAGACTGTGGGAATGGAAGGCTTGTCTCAATCATCGCTACTCAGATGCATGAAAATAATAAACTCTCTTGACATTATAATTAGATGAAAGCTTTTAATTCGTTTGTGAGAGCTAAATGATGTACATGGGCCTGTTATTTTATCTTCCAAATCAATGAAAACACTGGAATGCGTCTTGAGATTATAAAGATGGAATTTATAACTGTATGAGCATGAAATCAGATTTAGCTTCATCCAGTTAGCGGTACAGTAACTTCATCATGTATCCAAGTTAGTGGTGCAGTGTGAGCGCAGTTGTTGGTATAGTATTTGTATCGTCAGTTGACACCATTTTAAACATTTTTAAGCATAATTTGTAAAGATCTCATAATAATCCTTTGGGTGGAGGGCAAAACTATTCATCTACGGACTCTTGATGAAAAGGATTGACAGCAACCTGCGTTTTCTTTGACGATAACGCCTGATTTAATAAGCTGGGTTGAATGCAAACTCTAAACACAGCACGGAGGATTTCGTTATACAAGGTTAAATGGGGATAAAAACAAGAGAATACACAATTAACTTACCACACGTATGCTACAGTCGCTAAATCATGATAGCTGGTCCAAAAAAATCGGCATAAAACCTCAAATCGGCACGATTACCGACTACTGGTTACGCACGAGCGCTGAAATTCATGTTTATACGGCCTGAGCTAGGAGGAAAGGTACAGGATGTTTATTTCAGTTTACATACTGTGCTATAGTGAGCTCTAATAAATCGGCAGCTGTCATTTCATATCACGTCATATTAAACCACACACTTTTTAAAATTACTACTTGACTCGAGACCGAGAGGTTGCGGATTCGAGCCTCACAGGCGTCACTGCGTTGTGTCCTTGAGCTAGACACATCAATCCTTTCTTAGTACTGTTTCAACCCAGGAAAACCCGTCCCCATCTATGAAGAAATGTTGACTGGCGCGCAAACAAACAGACACAATTAACTTTTAAACAAAAGGGCAACGATTTCGAAATTCAAGATATTTTTAAAAACAAATTTCATTTTCAGCCTCCACAGCTACTTTTTTGCTTGCGGCGCTCTCGCCGCAATCATTTGTGTCGGAATAGTGATACCCTCTACCTGGTTTGTCTATTTATATAACATACTCTTAGCATAACGGTCGGGGTTATTGGAACAAAACAGTTCAACGACAAGACAGCAAGTTAAGACAGGGTTCGTACGGAAATGGGAAAACAGCGTTCTGGCTGGCTATCATCAGTTCCAGACAAATAATAGGGCTTCAAGGGTAATTTGTATCCAGGTTTTTAATAAAAATATTTTGATACAATTACTTTAAATCAAGTCTGATTCCAAGACAAATTTCAATTTGCAACTTTTGAATCTAAGGGTAATGCTATTCGATAGACTGTTGTCCTAACATTATTTATTATTTTGGCATGAAATTAAAACATGTTTTGCTGACGTGTTGATGTTCATTGTTGCCAAAACTCAAAAAATTGATACATTGAAAATAAGTAAATTTTATTAATTTCATTTTCTTGCGTTTTTAAAGTCCTTCAGTGTAGGGCGCTAGGTGTCACTTTAGATAACTGTTTGTGTTTTTCTTTTGCCAGAAGAGAATCTTACACACCGACTCAATAACTATTGTTAATGTTCGTCTATGACGTGGTTTTAGTGCAGTGTAAACAATAACCAAATTTGGAGGTGTTCCCAACATACAAGGTGCACATGCTGTTTTTCAACTAGGCAAGCCCTCCTTTAAAACGGAAAATTTATTTCTATAAAAAACAGCCATATTTACGTCTACCAATTCAATAATATAAACAAATGGAACAATTTCTGGTTCGGCATGGGAAAGCATAAACAGTATTTCTTACATTTTGGATAAAGAAAAAAAATAAGACATGTATTGAAAAATTGGAGGATGTCATGCAACCTCTTACAGGCCCTGTCACACTACGACGTATAGCACCAACGTATGCCGACGTATGAAAAATTCAGCAAGTACGTTGGTATACGCTGAGTATGTTAGAAATAAGTTTTAAACACGTTACGAATACGCTATAGTACGATGGTATACGTTGACATACGAACAAGAGGTCCAACATTTTGTGCATCCATGAAAAATTAGAGCGTACGCGAACGTACTGCTTCTATACGTAAGGCATACGCTAGATGTACGCAGCAGGTAAGTTATGCATACGTTAAGGTACGTTAGCACCAACGTATGTGACCGTATGAGAAATTAAGCAAGTACGTTGGTGTACGCTGAATACGTTAGAGATAAGTTTTAAACATGTTACGAACACGCTGTTGTACGTTGGTATACGTTGTCATACGGCGATTAGATCCCAAAATTTTGTACCTGCATAAAAAATCTTCAGCGTATGCTGACGTATTGCTTATACGTTAGGCATAAGTTAGGTGTACGCAACGGGTAAGTTATGCATACGTTAAGGTACGTTAGCACCAACGTATGAAAATTCACCAAGTACGTTGGTGTACGCTGAATAAGTTAGAGATACGTTCTCAATACGTTACGAACACGCTACAGTACGTTGGTATACGTTGTAATATGAAACAGTGGGCCCAAAAATTTGTAATGTTTTATACGTTTGAAATAAGTCAGAAGTACGCTACATGTAAGTTATGCATACGTTAACGTACGTTATATGTACAATTCAGCATACGTTAGACGTTTGTGCATCATCTAAAATGGTCCTGGCATCTAAACTGGTCCTGGCATCTATTATGGTCCTGACCAGCCTCTATATTGGTCCCGACTGGCATCTATTATGGTGCGCTAAGCAGACTCTAAAATGGTCCTGTGCGCTAAATGTAAATATATGCAAACCTAATACTTTTTCAACTTAAACGGCTTCTACCGCAAAAATAATCATATAGCCAGGACACAAGCCATTTGTGTGCGTGCGCGCGTGCGCGCGCGCTCGTGTGTGTGTTTTGCAGAATTTGGTTAGCCCCGCGCCCTATCTAACGCACATGCCGTTTTATTTTAAATATCGAACGCAAAAATGAAATTCCATTTGAGACAACTCCGTGTATTCAAGCCGCGTGCGCACGGGCTTTAATCCGCATTGAATTAAATATGAGATAATGAAGCCCGCCAATTGGAGCCCGTGGATACCGGGGACATAGCGGGGTTTAAGTGCCGGGATTAAACCTACGATATGTTCCCGCAGTGCCGTGTGTGTGCCGATGTGTTAATTTCCTGTTTAAATAGGGCTTGTCTAAAAGGTCCTTTTTACAGCGCACCTAAATATCTACCTGCCAATTTAAACCAAAAGGGATGCAACTTGGTGGTCGATTCGCATGTTCTCGGGCAGGGGCGGGTGAAGAAACTATCGTAGCATTTGGAGAGGGCGAGGCCCAAGCCTGACTGATGCTTCAGTCGTCTTTAACTTACTTTTACAGAGATTTTCAATTGACTATTCCAAGTGAACTTCATGGAAAATTTCCAAGTAGGGAGGGTGGGGGAGTCCAAGATTTCAGACGCTGTGGGGTAGGGATGGGGTATGAAGATCGTCATACTTATTCCTAAAGAAACCTTTAACACTTGTAATTTTCCGGGGGGGGGGGGTCCGGATCTCCTGACCCCCCCCCCCCCACCTCTCTATTGATTCAGAAATCAAGAGAACGGGGGAAACGATAGATACTCCCAAATATACGGTTGTTCAATAGCTCAAAGTGGAATTCACTAATAGTGTTATGTTCTGCTATGGACAAAATCCAAGTATAACAAAGGACGATAACTTCTAATTTATGCAAAAGAGAGTTGTGGATCTTTGTAGACTGTATCTCTCCTCATTAAGATCTATCTATCATAGAAGTTTCAAACGGATACCTGTTATACATGTAGTTGTTGTGTTATGCTTCAGACACAATTAAGTGTGAAAAATAACAAAGAGCAATAACTCCTAAATTATGCGAAAGAGAAGTACGGTTCTTGTACACTGTACTTCTCCTCATCAGTGAAGTTCTTACATTTCTGTGTTATGCTCTGCACAATATATTTGTAAATTCTCTGAAACTACTGGGCCAACTGAAGCTTTCATGTGACACCACCATGGGAGAGGGGAAAAGATGGAAAGCTTATTCAAAATGATTTAGGTCATTTGTTGATAGTCATTATTGTCTACCAGGGGGCGGGGGCATTTAGCAGGGATTTTACCACAAATTCGGTCCCGCAGTGCAGGACTTTTAGCAGGGCTTTATAAATTGAAAAGTAAAAAAGCCCCGCTATTCCCCGCCCCTGAGGGGGTGGGGGATACAAATGACTGGTGCATAACCGAACCATTAAAGGTACAACCTCCATAAACGGAAGCAAATGAAAAGAAATGAGTATAAGAACATATAAATTAGTACGAATCAAGTACTTTTACTGGGACATATTGCAATAAATATAGCGCCACCAATGGTTCATCATATATAAAATATATAGAGTAGAGTAGTACTAATATCTATAATGTGCGAAACTTCCAAACCGCCACTCGATATTTTCTCATATTTTAACATATATGAAACAAACATGGCTACAATTTACACTCAATATGGAAAAAAAACAATTAAACAGAACCTGTCAAAATTTCATTTTCATGAAATTAACATGCTCAATTGTTAGAGTGTATAAAGGCACCATCGCATTTCATCTTCACACAAACGCTAAAATTTGAACTCATCGCTTAAAACCGAGTATTCCAGGGACCTAAAGTGAAAAACATCAACTTTATGGTGTTATAAATGGACATTATTGAACATTTTTGGGTTTCGCTTTTATTGAGTAGGAATTTTCAGGTATCCACATTGTTCCTATGGAAGCCCATATGACATAAAACAACCCAAGAATGCTTTATGGAGATGACATGTTTTTGTCCACAATATTATTGAAACTTTCTGGTGCTGTAAATGGACATTATTGAACACTATCGTGTTTGTTTTGTAATAAAGTAGCAATTTCCATGCAATTCAGTGCTCCTATGGAGGCCCATATGGCATTAAAGAACACAGAAATGTGTTAATAGTGATGAAATGCTTTTGTATACAATATTATTGAAACATCCGACAACCATTAACCGTGTTTTGCACATCAACCTCGACACTTCCGAAGTTCCAATGCAGCATTTGTGCATCACCGCACCAAAGTATGGTGGACTATATAGGACATTTTATGATATACGTAGTACTCAGTTTTTGTCGATTTTTCTCGTCATACGAGTGCAAGAATGAAAAATGACCGACAGGTTGTGTTGTAAACTTTCGGTTCTATCAAAACATGTCAAACTTTATGATAAATTATGAATCAGTCTCAGCGAGGCCCCGTTTTTGATTGAACCCACAGCCCGACCCCTCTACTTTACACTCATACAACCCAAACGTTGGCATTTTTGTGATAAAATAAAGTTGTGGATATACGAGTATACGCAGCGCGTCGTGTGCCGCGTGCAAAACCGGTATTAGTACTCAATCGTTACGCATAAGTGAACATCCTTATTGAAACAAACTTTGTTATGTTCAATCGACGGATACATGTGCCCAAATATACTGTGTCAAATATCATTTCAAACAGTTTAATAATAAATGAGCTATATTGAAAAAATGTATTTTGTTAACTGGCGGTTTAGAAGTTTCGTTCAGTATAGTATGAGGGATTTAATACTGGCCTATAACAGTAGAGACTATGGCTATGGAAACTAGCAGAGACTGGAAATATGGATACACGTACTGATCACTAGTAGCAGAGACTGAATCTATGGATATAAGGACTAACCTCTAGTAGTAGTGACTGGGACTGAGAATACCAATACTGACCTCTAGTGGCAAAAGCAGGGACTCTATGTACTAGGTTTGACCTCTAGTGGCATAACCTGGGACTATGGATACTTATAATGATCGCCTGTAGCAGTGATTGCAACAAGGAATTGATACTCTGTAGAAGTGACTACAATCATGGTTAATAGTACAGTCCATTTTTAGCAGAAAGGCGGATTCTGCATACTAGTACTAGCATTTTGTCGAGTGGAAGGGACTCTAGATTCTAGGAATGATAGCTAGTGACAATGACAGGGACTCTAGACACTTTTAATGACCACTTGTGGCAATGATAGGGACTCTGAAACTTTTTACTGACCTCTAATGACAATTTGTGCGACTCTGGGTAATTTAATTGACCTCTAGTCGCATTGACTGGGATTCTGGATACTTGAACTGATCTCCAGTGGCAATTGCTGGGACTCTGGATACTAGTACTGAACTCTAGTGGCAATGAAAGGGACTCTGGATATTTAACTGACCTCTAGTGGCATCGAATGAGACACTGGATGCTAGTACTACCCTCTGGGGGCAATGACAGGGACTCATGATACTAGTAATGTCCTCTTGTAGCAGAAACTATGGATAAAGGTAATAGTACTGACATCTAGTGACAATGATAGGGACTTTGGATTCTCTTATTGACCTCTATTGGCAATGACAAGGCCTCTTGATGCTTATACTTAACTCTTGTGGAAATGACTGGAACTCTAGATACTTTTACTGACCTCTAGAGAGAATGACTGGGACTCTGGATACTTTTACTAACATCGAATGGCAATGACTGGCACTCTGGATACGTATAATGACCTTTAGTGCCAAAAGACGGGGGTCTGGATACTTTTACTGACCTCTAGTGGATATTGACAGGGACTCTGGATACTTTATTGACCTTAAAGGGAAATGACTGGGACTCTGGATACTACTACTGGCCTCTAGTGGCGAAGAAAGAACTTTGGATACTAGTTCGGATCTCACTGGCAATGGCAGGGACTCTGGATACAACTACTGATCTCTAGTGGTAATGACCAGGACTCTGGATAGTTTTACTGACCTCGCTAAACAATGATAGGGACTCTTAATAATTTTACTGACAACTATTGGCAATAACAGGGGTTTTTAATACTATAAATAACATCAATTTGCATTAGCTGGGACTCTAGATACAATAACTGACCTTTAGTGACAATGACTTGGACTCTTGATACTTGTATTGACCTCTACTGGCAATGGCATAGACTCTGGATACCTGTTCTGATCTCTCATGGCAATGACAGGGACTGTGCATACTTTGACTGACCTCTAGTGGCAATGACTGGGACTTTGATACTGGTACTGATCTCTAGTTGCAATGACTTGGATTTTGAATACTTTTACTGACCTTTTGTGCCAAAGGCTGCGACTCTGGATATTTACTGACCTCTAGATGCATAAAAAGGATCCTCGATACTTTTACTGACCTCTAGTGGCAATGAATGGGACCCTTGATACTGACCCTGGTCTTAAGTGGAAATAACAGAGCTCTGGATACTTTTACTGACCTCTAGTTGCATTGCCAGGGACTCTAGGCATTTTAACTGACCTCCTGTAGCAATGACTGGGACTCTAAAATTAGTACTTACCTGTAGTCGCAATGGAAGGGACTCCAGATATTTTTTTACCTCTAGTTGCAATGACATGGAGTCTGGATACAAGTACTGATCTCTATTGGCAATATCTATGACTCTGGATACTAATACTGATCTCTAGTGGCAATGACAGGGACTCGGGATACTTTTACTAACATTTAGTATGAATGAAAGGGGCTCTAGATACAAGTTCTGACTTCATGTTGCAATATCCAGGACTCTGGATGATAGTACTGACCTCTAGTGGTAATGACTGGTAGTCTCAATACTAGCACTGATCTCTAGTGGCTGTGACAGGGACTCTTGATACTAGTTCTGATCTCTAGTGGCAATGTCTAGGACTCAGGATGCTAGTTCTGAACCCTAGTGGCAATGACAGGGACGCTGGATACCATTACAGACCTCTAGTAGCCATTGATGGGTCTATTGATATTAGTACTGACCTCTTGTAGCAGAGACATCGACTAGGATACATAACAGAGACTGGGACTATGGATTAAAATACTGACCTCTAGCAGCAAATACTAGGACACTGGATAAAATAACTGGCCTCTAGTGGTTGAGTCTGGGACTATGGATGCTTATTCTGTCCTCTAGTAGCAGAGATTGAAACTATGGATGCTAGAAATGACATCTTTTAGGAGTGACTGGGATAATGATTATAAGTACTGACCTTTAGTAGCAGAAATTGAGACTATGGATACGAGTACTGACCTCTAGCAGCAGATACCATGACTATGATTACTAGTGCTGACCTGTTATAGCAGTGACTGTAACTAAGATACTAGTACTGACTTCCAGTGGTAATGACTCTAATATTGACCTCCTATATTCAGGGCCTCTGAATATAGTAGTACTGGCTTCTAGTAGCAGAAACTGGGACTTTGGATAATTTACCTGACCTCTATTAGTAGTGACAGGGACCGTAGATACAAATGCTGGCCGGTAGTTGCAGAGTTATGGACTATGGACACTAGTACCGACCTCTAGTTGCAGAGACAGGGTTTCTGTATAGCATTACTGACCTCTAGAAGAAGATTCGTGACCTATAGTTGCTATTATTGACCTCTGGTGACAGGGGCTGGGAATCTGGATAACAGTACTGACCTCTAGTGGAAAAGATAGTGACTCTGGGTAGCAGTAACGATCTTTAGTGGCAATGAGTGAGACTGTGAAATGCATTTTTACTTCAGAAAAACCTAAAAAAATATCATGCATGGTCGTGTCAAAATGTATGTGATGCGCTGACCTTTTTGTTGGACAACATTTTTAATCGATTTGGCACCAAGCTGTATAGACAAGTAGTTGGGATTCCTATGGGCACTAATTGTGCTACCCTGGTTGCAGATTTATTCCTGTTTTGATATGAGAGGGACTTTATGATGTCTCTTTCTGATGATAACCAGGCTGATGTCATTGATGCATTTAACACTACATCCAGATATTTGGACGATATTTTGAATATTAATAATGTTTATTTTGACAATATGGTAAGTCAAATATACCCTTCGGAGCTCCAACTGAATAAAGCTAATACCTCTGATACCGAAGCCGCATTTTTAGACTTGCATTTGTCAATTTCTAATGATATTGTTTCTACCACAATTTATGATAAACGTGACGACTTTGATTTTGAAATTGTCAATTTCCCATTTTTAGATGGTGATGTTCCTCGTTCTACATCCTATGGAGTCTATATTTCTCAACTCATTCGTTTTGCTAGAGCATCTAGCATTGTTGCTGACTTCAACACTCGCAATAAATTGTTAACTCAGAAACTTCTTAAACAAGGCTATCGGTATCATAAACTTCGCAAAACATTTTCAAAATTTTATAGCCAGTACTATGATTTGATTTCTAAATTCCAAGTTGGACTTAAATCTCTTTTGCGCCAAGGACTTTCAGAACCTGATTTCTATGGTGACTTCGTGTATAAGTTGAAGAAGATTGTTGGCTCTGATAATTTTTCAGCGCAGTTCATTGAAATAATTTCCCATTATAAAAAGATTGGCTATAACATTAATGTATTGCAACAGACTGCATGCTTGGTGGTCAACCCAATCACGGTTGACAACTTTGCTTTCCTCTTTAATTGCACGCCGGTGGGTCGGCCTTCAGACTCTATGATGGTTCCGACTTAAAGACTAATCTATTGATGAGATGGTCGGGGCCTGATGCTTTGGCTGTTTGTCGGGCCCTCCGGGGTTTGCCTGTTGGGTTTCTTTTGCTCCGGTATTCAGTTTTATTTACTGTTGAGTCCTTATCTTTTCTTTATCCCCTTGTTATATCTTGATTTATATGTTTTAGAAGATGATGCATTGATAAGTTAGGGGTCTTTCATGCAAACCAAATATCTATGTGTCTTAATCCACATCTGAATTAAGGGTGAGGTTGGCGCGCCGTTAAACCGGTTTAAGCCCTCCAGTAAAATATTTTACTGACCGTTCCAAGGTGGTACTTCTTTTGTGGATCTTTTATGTTTTTGTTCTGTCTTATGTTTGCTATGTCTTTGTGTGCGTCTGTTTATATGTGCTTTGTGGCTACCTGCTCGGAAAGGGCTGACCTCTTGGCTCTCGTTTGTAGTGTCTAACTGTGAGTTTGTAACTTTCCCATTGGTATCCTGGGTCGGGTGTGGTACTTGATTGGATCGACTCCTGATCTTTGCAACCTTACTTACTTTGTGGATAGTAATACTGAGTTCTGGTTGCAGAAACAGGGACTCTGGGATGTAGCTCCGACCTCTACCGGTAGATAATATAGTACTGATATTTTGTTAAAATAACAGAAACTCTTGATAGCAGTACTGCCTCTAGCAGCAATGAGTGTGACTCTGGCGAGTAGAACTGGCTTCTGGTGGCAGAGACATTGCTTCTGTATAGTAGTACTAACCCTAAGCCTCTGGATAGTAAAGCTAACTTCTAGTGACTCTAGTTGATTTCAGCTTCCTTGAGCCTAAGGTTCATAAGTGAGATAACATTACTATGAAACCCTTGATTTTAATTATAGATCCTCTATGAAAAGGGGTTGCATATTTGATTTGGGATGTCTGCCATCAATCCGTTGGTCATTCCATCGTAATTTCGTTCAGTTTAATATCTTTTGAACAAATTGATAGAAGTTTTTTTTATCAAATTGTGTATTACATTTATATAGACAATATCCAGATTTGGTTTGCTACACATGTTTTTTTCAAAAAATTGTAACAGAGTTATGTCCGTTGACTGCTGTCAGAATTTCACCTATAATTCATTTTCCGCTCAGATTGATAGAATTTGACCAAATTTTGTATGTCCGTTGATATTGACAAGATGTAGGTTGGGATTGTTATTTGTCACTTTTGGTAAATTTATAAGGGAGTTATGGCCATTTATTGACTTTACCTTTCAGTTTTCGCTCAATATCTTAAGAAGAAATTAATAGAATTTTACCAAATATTGTATATGCTATGATATTGGCATGATCTATATTGAGATTGTTATACATCATGATTTTTCTCTAATTTGTAACAGAGTTATGGCCCTTAATTGATGTCAGATTTTGTTTCCGCTCAATATTGCAAGAACTCATAGATAGAATTGTACCAAATTTTGTGTGTGAATTGATATTGACATTGATATTGACAAGATCTAGGTTGAGACTGTAACCCGTCATAGTTCGCAAATTTGTAACAGTGTTATGACCCATGCTAATGGCAGACTTTTGTTTCCCCTCAATACATTGAGAACAAATTGGAACTAGAATGCGCAGTCGATGGGGTGCCATCGTAAATCCCCACGCTGAAGTTTTTGACCCACCCCCTCCTTCTTCTCATAAATTGTTTCTGAAGCCACCTTGTAAAACATATTAAGAGATGATAACATATGAATGTCAACTAGTCATACATCATGCTTAACAAAACGTGACAAAAAGGTTTTCTGTACCATTGCAAACAATGCCTATGTAGAACCGATGCCAGAGTCTGGATATCCACACCAGCTGATACACTGAGTACTGAAGTTTCGTCAGTATTAGGGATTCTCATTGAGTATAGGCATAGATACTAAAAGGCATTTTCTCATGTTTTACGCATTTTGTGGTATCATATTATCCTTATTTTACATTATGACTACTTAAAACGTGTGTATAGTAAAATGTATTATGCCTATATGTTATATGATGTTGTTTCTGAAATAAAATAATTAATAACAAAAAAGGTTTTGACCCACCCAGCACCCTCAAGTCCAACCCCTGGGTCATGACACCAGCAACAGAATCAAAATTCTGTTCAATATGTTTACAATATTTTATTTATAAGTACGCACACAAAGATTGATATAAAAATCTTAGAATTGACATGGTAGTCTACATTTAATGATATTTGACCTTTTGGCCTCACCCCCAAGATCACCAGTTTGACCCTAGGATGAAAACTTTACTTGCATTCTGTTCTACTCGTCATCCCCGTCGATTCGATATGCCATATGACCATGTTTGAATTATTTGACCCCCCACCCCTGGGCACCCCAACGCCCCAAAGTCCCACCCCTGGGGCATGATCTAGGCGACATGATGCAAATCCCGTCTGATATGTTTTGTATCTTTTATTTGTGAAAACGCACACAAAGTTTGGTATAAAAAATCTTTGAAATTGACTTTGTAGTTGAAATAAAATGATATTTGACCTTTTGGCCCCTCCCCAGGGCCCCAGGGGGCGGGGCCAAAAAGTTTGATGTTGCACGCCCTATTCATATGAGTAACTCACACCCCAAATTTGGTTGAGTTTCGTCTAATGGTTTAGGAGGAGATAGCATAACGGAGAGACGGACGGACGGACGGAGGCGATTACAATATCCCCTTCGCTTTTTTAAAACAGCGTGGGGATAATTACACCAAATGTTTACATATACATTTACATTGACAATATCTATATTGGGATTGTTACCTGCCAGTTTTTCAAATTTATAACAGTTATGGCCCTTAATTGAAGTCTTAATTTCGTTTCTGCTCAATATTTACAGAATACATGCACAGAACTTGGCGAAATTTTGCATATGCTTTGATACAGACAAGCTGTGATTGTCGCCTGTCAGTTTTCTCCAACTTGTAACTTATGGCCCTTGAGTGATGCCGATCAGAATTGCGTTTCCACTCGATATCGTGAGAACAAAAGGATGGAATTTCACCCAATTTTATATATGTGTTTATATTGGCAAGATCTTGGATGGAATTTTAGCGGTCGGTTTTCATAAATTTGTAACCGAGTTATAGACCTTGATTGATATTTTACAGCATGAAATGCATTATAGCGCGGCTAAAGTCAGATTTTCTGAATTCAATATCGCAGAGGCGTGTTGGCCAGTCTTGTTCACATTTTATGTGTATCGCCAAAAGGGTAGCGGACAGCTGAACACTATTTGGGGACAGCTTTGAGCAAAAATGGATTTCTATAGAAAATGGTAGCTCCAGGCTAACCCATTCATTATTTATCGCATCTTTTAAAAACAGCATTCATTCGCCATGAGTTGGCATACGCCCACTCTGATCAGGGTCTTCTCTTTTTTGCATGAGGAAACCTTGTGTTTTAGCATCTCTCTGAGCATTGGGCACACAGCGAAGACCCAGCGCACACAACAGATGCCCAAGGCATGCTGATCTGAGTATTCGCTTTGTGCACATGGTTTTTTGATTCTTTTGTACAGATGCGGTTCAGTTTATTTGAATATTTTGAGTTAAACAATACCCCATTTGGTCAGCTCGTATATTGTTCAGTTATTCGATTATCCCATTTTCCAAAGGCCCATATTTCTGGGAAAATATGTATAAAATTAGGAAATTTTTAATATGGTTGGTTGGATATTTTCCGGCCCAGAAATTTTATTGAGGGATTGGTCTTTTATATGAGGAGAATAGGTTATTTCTCGGACCCTGTATTGATAATTTAGAATCCGTTGTCATTTTACGGGGTGTCGGGATTCTATACTATACTACCGAAAATTCTCACAAAACCTGAACTGCACCAACGCCAAAACAACAGTAAAAGAAAAATCGAAAACTTCACCATCTTGTTCCTTGAAATCAACAACGAAACAACAAAAATGGAATTTAAAATGGAGAGTATAGTGACCTATGCGACATATGAACTGATAAACATTTTCTGCTTTTTATTTTGTTTACACTATAATATCACTTTCATACAGCGAATATAATGACACAGCTGTAGCAGGAAACCTGATTTCGGGGTTTAAGACCAGGTAAAATTCAAGCCAGACTGCTCGTCTACGTCTTTAGGTTTCGTTTTTAGTAATCGCCGGTACAACACTATCTAAACAGCAAAAATACGTATATGTTCGGCGAGGAAGTGCAATAACTGTGCATTCAAACGGACACACTGTCGTGGTCAGACTGTGCGGATGCCCCGTCTTTTTGTTTTGATATTTCACTAGATGCACATTGTCAGTTTGTTGGTTTTATCATGCTGTGGTCATTTAGTAAATAAAAGTGAAACAATAATCTCATGCACACATACCCACTTAAACATTTCTGCGCAGTTTTAGATGCCAGGACCATTTTAGACGCAGTACCACTTTAGATGATGCACGGGAATATAACGGGGATCATTTTAGAGTCTGTTTAGCGAGCCATAATAGATGCCAGCCGGGACCACTTTAGAGGCAATTTGGGACCAAAATAGATGCCAGGACCATTTTAGATGCAGGACCACTTTAGATGATGCACAGACGTTCGTTGTGCATACGTTTCAAGAACGCTAGTGATACGCTGGGTATACGCTTTTATACGCTGATACAAGTATAAGGTATGTTACGTCGGGAATAAGTTATGAATAAGCTACTCATAAGTTAGACATACGTTCTATGTTCGTTTCGCGTACGCTTTGCATAAGTTCAGAGAAAGGCTTCCTCTGATTTTTTTATTAGATTTCAGCGTATGCCAGCGTACTATATATATATTTCATACGTCGGTATACGTTGGCTAAAACGTTATAGTGTGACAGGGCCTTTAGGAAATCAACGTTTGCAGAATAGTTGATCACATACTTTGTACATATTTACAGAATCACTTTTCGCGTCTCGAAGGGATGTCAACAGCCGCCCAAAACACATTGAAATTGGGGCAAATATCGTGATTTACTCTGCGTTGGTGGATGATGTTGATTCAGTGCTTAACCACGAAAATTCGGACAGGATGACATTATCCAAAATGAGAAAATAATTTGAAATTACAACAAATCTTAATCATAACAATTCAACAGCAAAATAAATGTTGTTATTGTTTTTGCGGAAAAGCAATGATTAATACTGTCGTGCCAACCAAGAGTGACAGTGACGTAATATTTTGTGTACAATTGTTAAGTAAAACATAAACGTGTACACTTCACTTGAGCTAACGAGAATCGATAGATCACTTGTGTATTAATCCTATCCTGATGATAGGATTAATACACAAGTGATCTATGGATTATAAGTCCATGATAACTTTGTAAACAAAACATGAAGTCACTGTCACTCTTGGCTGGGAGAACAGTAGCCACCTACATCATTATTCAAGAGGTGATATATATTGCATCCTAAAATGTGGTGAATTTCCAAGTCGCAAATGAAATACTGGCTTGTTTTTGTGAGAAAGGCCAACACGCAAAACTTCAAATATAGAAGTGGCATTTAGAAATAAAAGATGTTTCAAATGTCCCAATCATTTATATAGATCACGTACGTAGCCATGAATTTTAGACAATTTCCCACTGATTTATCACTTGACTGTGCTGCTTTATCAGTCATAAGGACCATCATACATACTACCGTATGTTTCCATCGCGTGTAAAACATGACACGCCGTGCTTCTAGCAAGGCACCAACGCAGAGTAAATCACGATCTTTGCATCCATTCTCATGTGTTTTGGGCGGCTGCTGACATCCCGTTGCCGCGAAAAGTTGTTTGTTTGTTTGTTTGTTTTGATTCTTTATGTCTCAGTCAACAGCTATAGTCATGCGAGATGGTCAGTTCATCTAACCACACTATTTCCAGGGCAAGCTTGACCCAGCGGTTAACCACTCCTTAGTGCACATACGTTCGCATGTAACTAACAACACCTTTTTTTTTGAATCAGCTGAAGGAGCAGAATTACGGAATAAATGATTTCATGATCAACCTCCACCATGGTTTGGAACCTGACCAGGATCGAACTCGCGACTCCTGGAACTGCAGTAATCATCGAGAAAAATGATTAAGTAAATATGCACAAAGTAGCTGAAAGCTACTCCGTAAATGCAGCAGATATCCTTGGGCTATTCTCCATCTCAAAAAATATTTTATTCCAAAGTGGAAGAAACTGCAACGTTTGTTTACTTTTTTACGACTTACAATGCAGAACCGGACATCACTCCAATTGTTTTTGCTGTCGCACCGTCGGATAAGAGTTAAAATTTGAGCCGCGACATGCCATTTCCAACAATGTGGCATTTTGACAAGTGTAGACTCAAACGAGCCAGTGCAGCCTTATTTAAGCTGAGAAACTCCAAATGATGTTCGGTAAATAGCTTGACAGTCATAAATATCCAAGTGACTAGCAAAGGCTCTGACCAGACTGCGCGTATGAACGCACATACCACATTATTGGAAATTTCATGTCAAGGATCTAATATTTTCTTTTCTTTTTTATTATCTTTTTTCACAGGTCCGAGCAAAACCAACCCTCTTGACCGTCTAATGAATCCGATCAATGAATAAGAGGGCCCATGGGCCCAGGATCATTCTCCCCAGTCCTTGTCATGAGAAGAGGATGTTTACTGCAAAATATAAATTTCATTTATGCAACACCTTAGTCCATATTGGTTATCACTCGGACCAGAACCATATCTTAACAAGCGGCACAATTTTTAATGTTTGGCTTATATACCCAACCCAAAAGGCCATGGTCGTGCATCAGGTCAAACTTTTGCTTGCATAATGATCTAAACTTCTTTCCTTGTATTTTAAAATGCAACATGACCCTCTTCAGAAAAAAATGTCTGATCTTTTGACCCTATCCAGGGGTCGTGGGTGTGTAAAAGAGCAGGCTATTTGCTGGCGTGTTATTGTATATTACATTTCTTTATGTCGGTAACACAATGTAGGCAACGCAAATTTGTTTCAAAGCTCGGGATTCATCATCATCTCTATTTTGCATGTTCTCTTCAAGAATATCATATTACGTGACTGTCCTTTTGAATTTGTAACAAAAACTAAGAAAAAAAACGACGTCGGTTTTCAAAGTTTTGAATTCCATCATTAAATTTTCTTGGACAAAACGTTTCGAGCTACAACATAAACATGCCATTAAAGTTAAAATATTCCATACTTAATTTTTTTACTTCATGTATAAACATTTATATAACAGGACTTTAAATTTAGATGTAGCGTTTCTTTTGTCATTCAGTAGAGCTTTAGCACAATAAGTATGAAATAAGGTTGTAGTAGCCTTTAAACTATAATGACTTGTCATCAAATATATATCTCAACTCACTTCCTAACCTTAGTTACTCCCAACAGAGGCCAAGGCCTTGCAGAATCAAAATAAAGCCCCCTCTGTACAATATACTGAGGACTAAGTATATCAAAAAATAACGTCAGGGCTGAACTTCTCCCCCTCCCAGACGAAAATCCTGAATCCGCGGATGTAAAACGCTGAAACCTACCTCTTATACGCACACAGACCCAGGAGAAACCAACTAAACCGTTTAATAATCAGTTTTGCTGTAGAAATCCTACACTTTCATTTTCAGCTGGGATTTCCACATTACACATTTTCTAAAAATAAATATATGGTAAAAGTATTGGCTTTCATAAAAAGTTTGCTTTTGAGGAGCACCCACATACTTTATCAAACTATAATAACTTCTCCACAACTAGATATATCAACTCCCTTCTTAACCTGCGTTACTCCAAACAGAGGTCAAAGCCTTGCAGAATCAAAGTTAAGCCCCCTCTGTTAAATATGCTAATGACTTGAAAAAAAAAAATCGTCGGGCTGTGGGGAACCCCAAGCCCTGATCCCCGCATGAAAAGCAATGAAAACCGCCTTTTCATACGTACACTGACCCAAAGGGAAAAAGCTCAATCGTTTAGATAGAAATCGACATGTTTAATCATCAATGTTTTACCTGTACGACATGTCATGAAAACCCTACACTTTCCTTTTCAATTGGGAATTCCACATGACGCGCGTTTACTAATGATAAATATATGGCAAAAGTATTGGCTTTCATAAAAAGTCTGCTTTAGCGGAGCGCCTAAATACATTGCACTTTATTAAACTATAATAACTTCTCAACAACAAGAGGGCCCTAGGGCCCTGGTCGCTCACCTGAGAATGACTGTTTATAAAGATAATGGAAAGCATCTTGGGCCCTGGGTCGCTCACCTGAGAAAGACTACTTATAAATATATTGGAAAGCATAGCTCAACTCAAAGTCCAGCTATAAATTTTGATGGATCAGTAGTTTCATAAAGACTTTACATGCGTCATGTTGATAAAACTATTATGATGTAGAACCTCAATAAGTAATACATGTGACTTCCACTGCCGAGCCGTTTTTTGGCCCATAGAGGCATAATTTGAACATACTTGGTAAAGGTTCACTAGATGATGCTGCGAACATTAATGTCAAGGCTCTATGCAGACAAAAATATTTTTTATGTTTTCCCTCTATACTCCTTAACATTTGATCCATTGGACTGGCCTCTTTTGGCCCAGGGGCATAACTTGATCAAACTCGTCTGGTAATGGTGAATAGACCCTTTGCATCCTGGAAAACCCTACAAGAGTAGTTTGGTAATCTGCATTTCATCAGGGTCAGCTCTGTTTGCTATGATAAATGCAATTTTCAGAGTCTGGAGTACATATTTATTAGGAAAGCCTAATCCTGAATCAAGCGAAAAAAACTATGCAAACTAGACAGCCACATTTGCAAGAGGCTTGTCTCCCTCACAAAGAAATTATTTGTTCTAAAAGGAGGCTGTACAGTACAGGCTCGTCTAAGTCTGTACTTGTCAAAATGCCATATTGTTCGAAATCACATGTTGCAGCTCAATTATATACAGTATTTTGATCCTGTTAATTCTGGATACCGATAAACAGGTACAAGCTGTGAAGATCCAGATGAGGCCACATATCACAAGGGTCTGTACTGTTTGCTATGATAAAAAAAATCCATTGGAGAGAGAAATACATCATTTAAATGGAAATTTTGAACGGCCATCATTCAAAATATATCAATGTATATGGTATAATCCTTTAGCCTGAAAATGGAGAGGGTTTTGTCCGTGACTTTTTCCTGTGAATTCTTCTCTGTGACTTTTTTCATGACCTTTTTCTATGTGATTTTCTCCCCGATCTCCCATCGGGTAGGTACAAGTAAAACGTCACTGTGTAACATCAAACAGAAACCTTTGAAGATTAAATGTCAGATCAGTTGTCCGGAGAATAGCAAGCATCTTCTGCATTACAAGTAATACCCCGTGTTGCCATAGTTAAATGTTTCCTGTTTGATGGGGGAAACCAAGTATGATTTGTTTGTTTGGTGGTTTAACGTCCAAGTCAACAGCTATGGTCATGTCGAGACGGTCAGTTGATATGAAAAAAAAATCATCTAAAAGAGACCAGGCCCGTTAGTTCAGTCTGATTGCAGATCTAGGGGGTCACAAGTTCGAACTCGGCCCGGTCCCATACTTTCGTGGAAATTGATCATGAGCTTATTTCTACGGTCTTTCTCCTCCTTCCGCTAAATTAAGAAGGAGTGTTGTCAGTTACAAGCGAACGTATGTGCATGAAGTACTGGATATATACCGTTTAGTCAAGCTTGCCAAGAAAAAGGTGTAGTTAGGTGACCTGACCGTCTTGACATGATCATAGCTGTTGATTGAGAGGTAAAGAATGAAATCAAACAGTTAATCTAACTACACTCTCCCTGGACAAGCTTAGCAGTACTTCCGCTTGAAACTGATAACATGAAGTACTGGTTATACCGTTTAGTCAAGCTTACCAAGAAAAAGGTGTAGTTAGGTGACCTGACCGTCTTGACATGATCATAGCTGTTGATTGAGAGGTAAAGAATGAAATCAAACAGTTAATCTAACTACACTCTCCCTGGGCAAGCTTAGCAGTACTTCCGCTTGAAACTGATAACAGCCCTTCTTGAGGAGAATGGCCTTAGAAAAAGGTGTAGTTAGGTGACCTGACCGTCTTGACATGATCATAGCTGTTGATTGAGAGGTAAAGAATGAAATCAAACAGTTAATCTAACTACACTCTCCCTGGACAAGCTTAGCAGTACTTCCGCTTGAAACTGATATCAGCCCTTCTTGAGGAGAATGGCCTTAGAAAAAGGTGTAGTTAGGTGACCTGACCGTCTTGACATGATCATAGCTGTTGATTGAGAGGTAAAGAATGAAATCAAACAGTTAATCTAACTACACTCTCCCTGGACAAGCTTAGCAGTACTTCCGCTTGAAACTGATAACAGCCCTTCTTGAGGAGAATGGCCTTAAATATTTCATGATCAATCTCCGGCAAAGTATGGGGCTCAAGTCCTGGGGGCTAAAGTATCCTTGTTACCAGATTTTTAAGTAAGCATTTGGTGAGTAAGCAAAACAGCTTTATACAAAGCATACTCGATCAACTGTGCAAGTAAGACATGATATAGAAGAATCTTAATTACACGAAGTCTAAGGGAATGACTTAATATTCGAGTTGTCGAGACTTTGAATGATCATAACGTATAGGCAATATTCAATAATGAACACTTCTAATCAAGCTATTAGTCAAATATACTTCTCCTGCATAGCTAGATCAAAATGTAATTTACCCTGAAGCTCCATCGATTTGCTTTTGATACACGTTCGCCACGATCAGGGATAGATGTATTGACATATCTTCAAAAGCACCATTTCGAATGTCAAAATAGGATTTTGAATGTCAAAATACAATATTCAGTCTCAGTTCAAATGTCATAATAGGATTTTGATTGTCACAATACGATATTCGTCCCTACCAGTTCGAATGTCAAAATAGGATTTTGGATGTCAAAATACGATATTTGGCCCCATTTTGAATGTCAAAATAGGATTTTGAATGTCAAAACACGATATTTGGCCACAGTTCGAATGTCAAAATAGGATTTTGAATGTCAAAATACGATATTCGGCCCCATTTTAATAGGATTTTGAATGTCAAAATACGATATTCGGCCCGATTATGAACGTCAAAACAGGGTGGGTAGTCACGTGGTTTCTGTTAGGATATACTGTACGGAAAAATGGCGGACTTCTTTCCACACCGATGTTTTAAGCAAAAGTAAGTAGATATTTCTACGTGTTTTTCATCTTTACATAGAAAGTTATACACCATTTTCCAGCCCCCATTTTTCCCGATCTAACGATGCCAGCATATCCTCATAAAGCTTCTTACTTTGAGTACAGACTGTCACAAAATTTTTAGCGGCGAAGATCGGACCTGAATTTGGAAATAAGCTGTACGGACAACATTTGTGACAGAGTTAGTACTCAAAGTAAGAAGCTTAAAGATGCTATCCTGGTAGCGTTTGATAGGGGAAAATGTGGACTGGAAAATGGTGTATAACTTTCTGGGTATAGATGAGAAAACATAGAGAAATCTACCTACATTCGATCAGAATGTCCGTACAGTGTATTCGAACATCCGTACAGTGTATCCAAGCAAAAACCACGTGACTACCCACCCTGCAAAATGGAAAACGAAAAGCGAAAAACGAAAAACAAAAAACGATAAGTGAAAAACGAAATGCGAAAAACAAAAAACGAGTAACGAAAAACGAAAAACAAACCAACTTCAGCTTGCTTGAAAAAATATGGATTTACCTGGGATTATTAAAAAGATACATACATGCTAAAAGATTATTTTGGTATACATTGCTGCTGGTTTCTTGACAAGGGGGTAAACCATTTATTTTTTTCAACCAAAACGTATGCTGAATCAAATGCATTGGTGAATATAGACTGACTGATGAAAAAATACTGTATTTTTTTAAATCCTTTGTTTGCTTATATGCTTCTATTCTGGGTAGTGTAAGAATTTACATGTATAAAAACTTTCATTGACATTTACACTCAATAGAGATCCAAATGATCTGTTCAGGATCTTCACTGTTTGCATTTGCTGTCACTGAGTCTTGCAAATATAACGTTTTGAAGTTGATGAAAATTCAGTCCAAAAGTCAGCCCTCTAGGCCCACTAGATAGCTGCACATGTGTGTTTGAAGCATGAGTTTGCGATAAGTACCAAGATCCCCTGTCAGTGAGTTGGTCCATATTACTGAGAAATTAGGATATTTTCGCGAGGGTTTGTTTTCGCGAAACTTCAGAAGTTTCACGAAAATACAACCCTCGTAAAATACGAGGGTCATCCAATAAATAGTTGGAATTTCCTTATAATGTAAGCGTTCCTATCATTTAAACATCACAAATGTAACCATTAGGTGGCATATCGTGTTGGGCATGCAACAGCGTATCCAAATATTTTATGGAAAGCGAGGTTGCATGTTGCTTAGCAACAAAACCCGATATTAAAGCCAACCTGCCCAGAATTACAAAAATCGCATGCTATGAAATATAGTATGGAGTTTAGTTATTATTATGTATCTGTACATAGTTTGTCATTAACTTTGTTCTAGTTTAATTGTTCTCACTGTTAAATATAAAATATGGTCATAAATATTTACAAGTTAGTCATGGTTTCTTAGCAACCAGGCAATTGTGGGAAATGGACTTTTTGTATATTCTATATTCTTCTGTTGCTAGGCAACAAGGAGTACATTTGATTGGGCTTTTTTAAAGATATCGTTTTAAAATATAGAATGTAATTAAGAATGTAAGGGTGATTCTAAACTTTTATACCAACCAACGATAATTTAAGGGCCAATTCATGGCTCCTACCTCCATTTGTGATGGCATAATTTTGCATTTTTGTAGGTTTTCACGCTAAAAACACCTGTCGATTTGACATTTTTCAAAAGAAGTAAATGAGTTTTAGAGAATGGTTACTTAATGTTGTAGGTTATAAAACAGATTATTTTTTGAACATGCACATGCCAGTAACCATGGCAGCCAAATTAAGACATCCGGCCAGGTTAGCTTTAATATACCATGTTTTCGATGCTATGCAACTAGCGACACCAGTTTCCATCATTTTTTTGATAATATCATGCGCAACAAGTTTAGGCACCTAATGGCTGCATTTGTGATGTTTAAATGGTACGAACTCTTACATTTTAAGGAAATTCTCGCCATTTATTGGATGACCCTCGTAGGAAAAATGATCACTCAGTGGTTTACTGATGTAGGTAAATCATGACATATTCACTATTTTTAACTTTTAACAAGTATTCGCGAAAAGAAAATTCTCGCGAGAATTTCTGAATTTTTTACAGTTTTTTTCTTCTCTGTTTTTTTTTTCAGAACGTTAACAATGGAAGCAGAGGACGTAAGAGTAAGAGTTCTCTCCCATTCACGAGAAAGTACACATAACCGGAAATGTTTACGCCAATGGGAAGATTATGGTTCTTGACCTTAATGGACAAGGTTTCTTCTAAGTCCCGATAGCAGCATTGAGCTCAAATCTTTCAACACCCTACTTCTGGGAGAAAACAAACTGACAGCAGTTCCAAGCGAGCTGATGGGTTTAGAGAATCTAGAAATTTTGGTTCTATCCAACAACAAACTGACACATTTGAACACTTGCCTGTTTACTCTGTCTAAATTGCAAATGTTCGATATTTCAAACAATGAAATTGAAGCGCTTCCTATTGGCATAACTGAACTTCCCGTGCTAAAGCAGCTTGTGGCCAATGGAAACCGTCTGTCAGAGATACCTCCACAGATCGGGCATCTATTGGAATTACGTGGTCTGTACCTCAATGAGAATTAAATCAATTCCAGATGAAATTTCGAATCTACAGAACCTTGAAGTTCTTGCTGTAGAAAGGAACAACCTTGACTTCCTCAATCCAGAAGTATGTACGAGGGTCATTTTTTATGTTCGTAGAATCGGGCTGTATCTCTACAAATATAGAATTTACGGTGCCATAAGTATATATATTTTGAAAGGTCTGGCTTTTGTCTATCAACTGATATAAATTTTACATCATTAGCGCTTAGTTCCGTCAAGATATATAGCTTTGAATAGGGCTAATAAAGGACACTGGTCGAAATCCATGCCATTTTAACCACGCAACAAGCAGGAAATAAGACGAAGTTAAGTTCCATTCGCTATGGTGATATAAGCAGTTTTCAAGCCGATTTTTCTTTTGCACCACCAAAATTAATTATTCAAACGCTAATCGTCGACAAGTGCAGCAAAACTATAAGTTTGTTGTTTGCTCTTCTATAACAATTTTAAAACACCCACCAATATACCAAAATAATCACAGTCAAGTGCTAGTTATTATATCTGTTAAAATTTCGATTATGAACAAATTTTAAAATTTCTTCTGGGATTGCATAGCACAAGGTATATTCAATCATTCGTCAGCAGTTATATTGATGTATCGATTTAAGCTTGTAACTGACAACTTCCGGAACTGGCATACCCCCATGTTATAAAAAGTGGGTGGGGTAAATCAACCCCGCGTAGAAAACACAATAACAATCTGATCTGCATAATATTCTTATTGCAGTGATTTCAACACCTGTTTAGAAGCACAAAAACAGTTTTAATGTATTTTCTAAATATAGTAACGCTCCATGACGTCATTTATGTACAAAATAAGGGATTTTAGCACCCCTAGGCTATTTATTTTGCAGTTCATTTCTACTAAAACAAAAGTATAAAATTTGTTTTTGGATGAAAGTTACCAAAACACTTCCATCTACCCTATAAACACGAAAAAATATAATACTACTTTACAGCTAACATATTAAGCCACATTCAAAAGCCCGTGTCCAACTTCTACTTGTGTCAAATTTTTACAATAAAAGTTTATATGCCTACTGTTCAATTTGCTTAGGTTCCAAACAAATCTTCCATATCCAATTATTGCTGCGCATTTGCTATAATGCTTATATAATATTGTAGCACGTGGTGTCCTTGATCTGCAGCCAAAGTTTCAGAAGCTGTGCATGGCTATGGACCCATTTTCATGCAATTGTTTCTAACGTTCTGTCAGAGACTAAGTCCATAAAATGTCACATTTCTACCATATTTCCAGTGTGCGATATATAGGTATGTCTTTGCCTCTTAGAAGGCATTAAAGTAATGTATTTTGAAATAATTTAAGGTTGCATGTAAAGATAAAAGCTCAATCTTTCCAAATATATGCATGATGTATGCATTTACTTTCGCCGTTTTCATTAAATCTACCTCTCTACGAACATAAAAAAACGTCCCTCGTAGAATAGAAGAACTGAAACGGCTAGGTCTCTCTGGAAATCATATAACAAATCTACCCAGAGAAATTGAAAATTTACTTTATCTAGAACAACTGCTACTTGACGACAATGATTTTGAATTCATTCCGGTTCAAGTGTTCTGGTTGGACTCTCTGCAAGAGTTAGCTCTCTCTGGCAACCAGATCAAATCTATTCAGCCAGAAGTAGGGAACTTGGTGAACTTGACAGTGTTAGGACTAAATGGGAACCAAATAGAGTATCTACCAAAGGAGTTTTGCAACCTTACATCACTAGAAGTGATCGGACTGGAGAGTAATCAGCTAAAAGAGATTCCTCAAAACATTTCTAACCTTAGTGAACTTAAGGAAGTGTACTTTGGAAGTAATTGTATAAAGAGTGTTCCTGGAGATCTGTTCTGGTGTTCAAACATAGAAGTACTTAGTACTTAGAAAAACAATATATCTCAACTTCCTGTGGAAGTAGAAAACATGCGACACATGCACACATTTGTTCTCTCAGACAATAAATTCACAGCTCTACCAGACGCGATTGGATCTTTGATGGAACTTCGGTTATTCTCAGTAGATGGTAACGGACTTACTGATGTACCAGGGAATTTTGGCGAGCTTCATAAACTAAGACAACTAAACATGAGCAGAAATAAATTAGAAAAGTTCCCTTTACCAATCTGCGAAATTAAAAGTCTTGAAGTGCTAGATATGCAACAGAATGGGATAGGGGAAGTTCCACCTGAAATAGGTCACTTGGAGAGACTTGCTGTTCTAAATTTAAACCATAACAAGATAAGTCACTTTACAAATGAACTTACACATCTTCAACAGCTGCAGATGCTTGATCTCTCAAACAATTCAATTGACCACATACCGGAAACTGTTTCTGAAATGTCGTCACACAGTGCAGCAGAACCATTTATGCAATTTTGAAAGAGGGCATCATGGGGAATGTCATGTTAAGTTATATGGAATTTGGACCAGTGGTTCAAAAGGAGATATGGTTTAAACACATTTCTTATCTAGAGCTCTGGCAGCCACTTTGTTCAGTGGACTGGAACCATTTGTACAATATTGGAAGAAGGCATCATGAGGAACAGTCCTGTGAAATTATTTAGAATTTCGACCAGTGGTTCAGGAGCAGATGTTGTTTAAAAGATTTCCTATCTGGAGCTCTGGCGGACCTCCTGTTTGGTGGAGCGAAACCACTTCTGCAATTTTAAAAAAGGGTATCATGGGGAACATTTATTTGAAGTTATATGAAATTTAGACCAGTGGTTCAAGAGGAGGTGTCGTTTAAAGACATTTCTTATCTAGAGCTCTGACAGCCCCTTTGTTCAGTGTACTGGAACCATTTGTGCAATATTGAAAGAGGGCATCATGGGGAATATTCATGTGAAGTTATATGGAATTTGGACCAGTGGTTCAAAAGGAGATGTGGTTTAAAGACATTTCTTATCTAGAGCTCTGGCAGCCACTTTGTTCAGAGGACTGGAACCTTTTGTGCAATATTGGAAAAAGGCATCATGAGGAACAATATTGTGAAATATATTTAGAATTTGGACCAGTGGTTCAGGAGCAGATGTTGTTTAAAAAATTTCTTATCTGGAGTTCTGGCGGCCCTTCTGTTTGGTGGAGCAGAACCACTTCTGCAGTTTTTAAAAAGGGTATCATGGGGAACATTCATTTGAAGTTATATGAAATTGGACCAGTGGTTCAAGAGGAGGTGTCGTTTAAAGACATTTCTTATCTAGAGCTCTGACAGCCCCTATGTTCAGTGTACTGGAAACATTTGTGCAATATTGGAAGAAGGCATCATGAGGAACAATCCTGTGAAGTTATTTAAAATTTGGATCAGTGGTTCAGGAGCAGATGTTGTTTAAAAAAAAATTCTTATCTTGAGCTCTGGCGGCCCTTCTGTTGGGTGGAGCAAAACCATTTGTGCAATTATGAAAGTGGGCATCCTAGGGAATATTCATGTGAAGTTATATGGAATTTGGACCAGTGGTTCAAAAGGAGATGTCGTTTAAAGACATTTCTTATATAGCACTCTGGCAGCCCCTTTGTTCAGCAGACCCAAACCATTTGTGCAATTTTGGTATAAGGTATCATAAGGAACAACTCTGTGAAATTATTTAGAATTTGGATAGGTGGTTCAGTTGGAAATGCCCTTTATAGGTATTTATTATCTGGATATCTGGCAGCCCTGTTGTTCAGCTGGGTGTAACCATTTGTGCAATTTTGGTAGAGGGTATCAAGAGGAAGAATTCTGTGAAATTATTTTGAATTTGGGTCAATGGTACAGGAGATGTCAATTAAACAATTTCTTATCTGGAGCTCTGGCGGACCTCCTGTTTGGTGGAGCGGAACAATTTATGCAATTTTGAAAGAAGGCATCATGGGGAATATTCATGTAAAGTTATATGAAATTTGGACCAGTTGTTCAAGAGGAGATGTCGTTGAAAGACATTTCTTACCTAGAGCTCTGCCAGCTCCTCTATTCAGTGGACTGGAACCATTTGTGCAACAATGGAAGAAGGCATCATGAGAAACAATCCTGTGAAATTATTTAGAATTTGGACCAGTGGTTCAGAAGTAGATGTTGTTTAAAAAAAATCTTATCTGGAGCTCTGGCAGCCCTCCTGTTGGGTGGAGCGGAACCATTAATGCAATTTTGAAAGATGGAATCATGGGGAACATTGAATTTCATGTGAAGTTATATGAAATTTGGATCAGTGGTTCAGGAGGAGATGTCGTTTAAAGACATTTCTTATCTAGAGCTCTGACAGCCCCTTCGTTCAGTGGACAGGAACCATTTGTGCAATATTTTAAGAAGGCATCATGAGGAACAATCCTGTGAAATTAATTTTCACTGGACCAGTGGTTCAGGAGGAAATACCATTTAAAGGTATTTATTATCTGGAGCTCTGGCAGCCCTTTTGTTGAGCGGAGTGTAACTATTTGTGCAATTTTGCTGGAGGGTATCTAGAGGAACAATTCTGTAAAATTATTTTGAATTTGGGTCAGTGGTTCAGGAGGAGATGTCAATTAAATGATTTCTTACCTGGGGCTGTGGCGGCCCTCCCGTTTGGTGAAAGAGGGCATCATGGGGAACATTCATGTGGAGTTATATGAAATTCGGACCAGTGGTTCAGGAGATGTCGGTTAAAGACCTTTTTTATCTAGAGCTCTGGCAGCCCTTTGTTCAGTGGACTGGAACCATTTGTGCAATATTGGAAGAAGGCATCATGAGGAACAACAATTTGAAATTATTTTGTATTTGGAACAGTGGTTCAGGAGGAAATGCTGTTTAAAGGTATATCTTATCTGGAGCTCTGGCAGTTCTTTTGTTCATCAGTAACCATTTGTGCAATTTTGGTAGAGGTAATCAAGAGGAACAATTCTGTGAAACTATTTGAATGTGCGTCAGTGGATCAGGAGGAGATGTTTTTTTTTTAATGATTTCTTATATGGAGCTCTGGCAGCCCTCCTGTTTGGTGGAGCAGAACCATTTATGCAATTTTGAAAGAGGGCATCATGGGGAATATTCATGTGTAGTAATATGAAATTTGAACCAGTGGTTCTGGAGGCGATGTCGTTTAAAGACATTTCTTATCTAGAGCTAAGGCAGTCCCCTTGTTCAGTGGACTAGAACCTTTGTGCAATATTGGAAGAAGGCATCATGAGGAACAACCCTGTGAAATTATTTTGAATTTGGACCAGTGGTTCAGGAGGAAATGCTGTTTAAAGGTTTTTCTTATCTGGAGCTCTGGCAGCCATTTTATTCAGTGGAGCGTGACCATTTGTGCAAATTTGGTAGAGAGAATCAAGAGGAACAATTCTATGAAATTATTTAGAATTTTGATCAGTGGTTCAGCATGTTCAGGAGGATATGTCTTTTAAATGATTTTTCATATCTGGAGCTCTGGCGACCCTCCTGTTCAGTGGAGCGGAACCATTTATGCAAATTTGAAAGAGGGCATCCTGGGGAACATTCATGTGAAGATATTTGAAAATTAGGACCAGTGGTTCAGGAGAAGATGTCGTTTAAAGAAAAAAGTTTACGCACGGGCGGACAGACGACGGACGGACGGAAGACGGACAGACTGATCACATTAGCTCACCTTAAGCCTTCGGTTCAGATGAGCTAAAAATGTAGGGGTTTCTAGCAATACTGGTCATGATCCCCTGAAAAATCACAAGGCTACCAAACTAGCATTCAATCTACGGACGACGGACGGACGAACGGACGACGGACAGACTGATCACATTAGCTCACCTTAAGCCTTCGGTTCAGATGAGCTAAAAATGTAGGGGTTTCTAGCAATACTGGTCATGATCCCCTGAAAAATCACAAGGCTACCAAACTAGCATTCAATCTGGGCCATCATCGGCATGCCAGCGAAACGCCATTTTAATGGGCCTATGATGGTCATTTTAATGGTGTTTTGCTGGCGGGCCAATCATGGTTTACTTATAGTGGTGTTCGGATATTCTCCCCCCTCATAAAAAAATAAAAACAAAAAAACACCTAAAAAAGCTCTCAAAGTTGCCCCCCCCCCCCCCCCTGACAAAACTTTCTAGATCCGCCCTAGATTCCTAAAACAATATGAAATTGCACCTGGAAATCAGGATATATAAGCAATCCATAAAATGCCCAAGGTCTGTGCACTTATGAGGTCAAATATGGCAATTAACATGCGCGGATCCAGAAAGATTTGTCAGTGGGGGTCCAACTTCGACAACGTTTTTTTTTTTTTGCTTTTTTAAGTTTGAGGGAGGAAGGATCCAAATACAGTTAATGGCCCAGTTTCGAATCTTTCCCATTTCCAAATCACGTCATAGTTTCGTTGCAAACAACACATCAGCATGCATATTTTGGTTTGGTTTTGTTGTATAATTATCCCTCTGTATTTGAGTGAAAGCAAATATCTATAAGTTATCTGCTTGGTGAATATAATTACAATTTCCCCCATGACCCATTTTATGAAGGTATATTTTTACACGTGTCAGTATCTGTTCACTGAATGTTTCTGAAAAATGCTTTCGTTTGAAACGCATTTTTATCAAACTTTCGGTTTCAGCATGTTTTCCAACAATTATTAAAATACATCGAAGAAAAAACGGACCTTTTATTTTGTTTTGGGTTACGTGATGTAGACGTGTAATCATTGTCACTTTTTCGCCCTGTTTCGAATCAGATTTCAAGTCACATAACAATAACGTACACGCGCTCAGCTGTTTGTACAACAAAGAAGTCAAAAGTACACCATATACTCATATACTCTCTCTCTCTCTCTCTCTCTCTCTCTCTCTCTCTCTCTCTCTCTCTTTTGGCAGACGCGGATCCAGAAAGTTTTGATTCTGACGTTTTTTTTAATTTTCATGCCGTTTTAGTTGATGAGGGGAGAGAGGATCCGAATACCACAAAAGCGGGCCGTCATCGGACCGCCAGCAAAACTCCATTTAATGGTCTTGGTAGCTCTAGAGAGCATTAACGTGGAAATAGTCTGAATTTTAGGGGTATAGCTATGGGACCATATTTACAGGGGTTGGGGTGTGTGTGGGGTAGGGGAGGGGGGGGCTCTGTGCCCCCAGTCTTCCCTGGATTCGCGTAAGCATAAGGATTATGCCTTTGTGTGTGCCTGTTGGATTTCTCTGTCTGTCAGTCTGTCTGTCTATCTGTCTGTCTGTCTGTCTGTCTGTCTGTCTGTCTGTCTAAGTCTCTCTCTTTCTTTCTCCCCGTCTCGCCCTCTCCCCCCTCTCTCTCTCTCTCTCTCTCAGCATATGTGGTGTAGACCTAGCAGACCAGGGATCCCGAGCTCGATACCGCGCAATTCAAGTCTTTAGTTGGGACTCTAAATCAGTCCCGTTCCCTATTAACCTTAGCTGGCAGAAGCATATTATCCTAATTATGCATCATTTATCCGTAACCACTACATGCGCGGATACAGAAAGTTTTTGTCAGAGGGGGTCCAACCTTGACAACGTTTTTTTTTAGTTTGATGGGGAAGGACTTATCCAAATACCACTATTAGCGGGCCACCTTCGGCCCGCCAGCGAAACGCCGTTTAAATGGCGTTTTGCTGGCACGCCGATTATGGCCCAAAATTGAAAGCCGGCTTGGTAGCTTTACGATTTTAAGGAGATCGGGACCAATATTGCAAAAAAAACACTATATTTTTGTGATTTTCGAGGGGGGGTCCGGACCCCCTGTCCCCCCGCTCGATCCGCACATGCACTACATCCTCCTATGAGTAAAAGTAGGGCTAACGTCTTGTTGATTTTCCAGAGCCCTGGTATATGCCTCACTCCATCACAAGTGGACATACTTGTGTCTGATGATGCCCTTGCTTTTTGCCCAACTATGTATATCAGAGTTTTACTTGGGTAGAGACCAGAGCCAAATCAGAATTAAGAGTGAGGTTGGTACCGTTAAACATGTTGTAGCTCTCCAGTTTTTCTTTTTACTGGAGCAGAATTCGTCGATCGTCTTTTTAAATGTTAAAAGCCTGGCCTTTACCCCGCACTGTGTGTGTGTGTGTGTGTGTGTGTCGACCGCCCGCGATGTTGGCGGATGGGGCAGTGGTTACAAATGCATTTTACTCTCACAACGCGTGTTGGTACAAAAATGTATATGCGTGCGCTAAATAACAATGGAAATGAGCACAGACGTGAAATAAAAATGTCACAAAAATAGAAAAAATTACTCTGAAAAAGTAAATGTTAGTGTCTGTTTAACAAAGCGATGCGTCAAATGACAGACAGTGCAGATCCTGATTTGAACGCGCCTCTAGCAGCTATCTGATCTAGTTCAACTCTACACTGTCTCATTTACCAAGTTTACCGGTAAAACCCTTCGATCATTAGCCAGTCTGGGTGTATAATCGGGAGTATTACTTACATGTGGTAAAATTATTTTAGTCTTAGGACGTTTATTCACGCGCGGATCCACAGGAGTGAGTACTGGGGTCCGGACCACCCCCTCCCGCATGGAAAAGCACAAAGCTGTAGATTATCTTAGGATTACTGGCTGGAAAAGTTCAAAGCTACCGATGTCGGGTCATCATCGGAACGCAAGCGAGGCGCCATTTGTAATGACGTTTCGCTGGCAGGCCGATGGTTGCCCGTTTTGGTTACTTTCTGTGTCCGTGAAAGTTTACTGCAATGAATACATGTACGGCAAAATAATGCGTCAAACTTTTCATTGGAAGTAGTGATTAAGCCAACAATGTCAAAACTTAAATGCAACAGTACTTTCTTAGAATTTCTTAAGTGATTCGAAACTGGGAAAATGACCCGCAACTAGGCAAATTGTCGGCCTACTTCAAAGCCATGGTATGACACATAGCAGAGTCCGAATGATACAAATTGAGGTTCATTATTTAGGGGCATTATAGTGCTTTGTAATAGTAAAACCGAAATCTTATTTACTCAGAGCAACCATTTGGAATACGCCTTAAAGTAAGAGTGATTCGGAACTGGGCCATTAACTGTACCTATATAAGCGGGCCATCATCGGCACGCCAGCGATACGCCTAACATTGAATGCTGGCTTGGTAGCTTTGTGATTTTTCAGGGGATCCGGACCAGTATTGCTAAGAAACCATATATTTTTGTGATTTTCCAGGGAGGTTCGGACCCTCTGTCCCCCCCCCGCCCCCCTCTGATCCGCGCATGGCAAAAATGCCTAACCAGTGTGCATGTGAATAGGGAAACTTCCAAAACTACATGTTAACATATATAAATATCAACACATTGTATTTTCAAGTGTTGATAACTTACAAATTTCCGGAAGTATTGGATTGTTAAATCATGACATGTAGCTAAATTTGCATTCCTGTCTTCCTTGTCGCATTGATTTGCTTAACTCCCATGACTATCATAAATACACTGACCCAAAATGAAAACTTTACATAGTATTCAAAAGGATATATTTTGATGAGAAATTCATTTTCGGGGTTAATATTTTCGGTCATCGAATCTTCAACGCCTTATTGATGTCTCTGAACAAAATATAAGATGAAAATCAGAAATTGCATAATTTTTATGAATAATTTAGTTCAGATGGGTCTAAATGAAAATTTCTAAAAATAATTAAAACAGTCACACAGCATTTGGAAACAAGAAATTACTGTCTGCGTGCTTTAAGTTATGTTTAAACGATCATCAGCAACCAGTGTGACCTTCATTTTTAAGAAATGCTTACATGTAGCAGAATACGTCGCCTCATTGAATTTATGTAACGTTCTATGAGTACGTTAGGAATACGTATGCAATGCTAACAGAGATGCATATTGGAGTCATTTATTGCATTCACTTGATGATTGGATCTGACCCTCGTACCCAATTCATCCTAAACATATTCTATGGGGTTCATGACTGGGGAAGAAGCTGAAGGCAATACGTTGACGTTATTTTAAGCATTGGATTGTGTTGTCATTTACGCGTTGTGTGAGGCCTTGTATTGTCATGCTGAAAATGCGAGGTCCGTTATTTTGCATGAAAAGATTAATGATCTTTTGTGCATGAATCCTGTTAACGCCGAGCAAAATGGTTGCTGGTTAAAACGATTACGTGGGTGAATTAACGTGTTAACGCGATAAGGAGGTAACGTTGTCACATTTGCGCGGCCAGGTCTTGCACGATCTCTGACAGACCCAGTTTTGTTGTACCGGTTCATAAGATTATATATAGTCTGTCTAGAGCAGCAAAAATGATGCGCGATACCATTTACCGTAGACCCCGACCTGAGCACGCCAATTATTTGGTTTCTTTGACCTTTTGAAAGACGTGCCGTCACTAAATGCAAGCGTTTTGTGACAATAAAATAACTTTTTATTGTGAGTACCCAGCTGCAAATGTTTTCTTGCCGGTTTCCAAAGCTGTTAGTGAACCAACTGTTCTTCAGCACGTGCCACGTTATAAGGAACACGTTTTTCAGGCGTTGACGCTTGAATAGACCTGGGATTTGAATAAAAATTGCATAATTGTTATCCGCGACAAAATCTCGATAAGCATGCGTAAATCTTACAACGACATGTATACTAACAACAGCTATTCAAAGAAATAAAATCCAGGAAGACCCGTCCCTATATAACTGAAAGATTGTTGATGGGACGTTAAGAATCAAATAAAAAAAAATAATAAAAAAATAAAGTGTAAAGTTTTTAGTTTGGGTCGGTGTAGTTTTAATATACTGAGGGACTTTAGAAACGCACCATTATACATTCACTGTTTTTTCTCCACAATTCTGATTCAAAGCTGTTTCCTTTATCATTTTCTGTCCCCTTGCAAAATGGACCATTATTTAACATACTTTCGGTTTGCTCATGCTGTTCATTCTGACGCAACACTGACGTTAGCGTTTTTCAACAATTGTCATCTGACAAATTTGAGTTTCATTCATTCGAAATTTAACACTTTGAGCAAGCAAGTAGCCAGACGTCTTAACCAATGGAAAAACATGAATGGTTTCGGAAACAATCGTTTAATTACACTCCCAGGCGCAGCGTTTTTTTGCTTACATCAGCAAATGGTCAGTCTTACTTTTTTCAAACTGCAATAACAGTTGGATGACGTTCGCGCATGCCGGGATACTTTTGTCTTTAATGCAACGGATTGATGAGTATCTGTTGGCACTTCAAGATTCTGATTATTCCTATTCCATAGGATACATAAACGGCAATTACGTCAAAAGGTGAATGACGTAATTTAGACGAAATGGACGTTGCCAATTTAGCCTTTAACTTCATGATTAGATTATCTTCCCTTTTGCTTTCGAGAACTTTCAAACTTTTTTGCGCTCATTATGGAAGGTATTGGCACACTGTAACTTTTTGAATTAGGGTTGTCTCAGAATTATCGCAAAGTCACGGCAACCCTAAACCACATATAATTAAAATATAACTTTTTGACAGTAAATAAACATTTGTAGGTGGGAAAATAAAAAAAATAAAGCAAAATGTTCACTTTTCATTAAATATCCATCCTGGTTTTCATTTCATTTCATAGAAAGTAATTATATATTTATGAAGCGCAACACATATGTGAAGTTTACCAATAATACCATTTGTTGAAAGTGGGGCAATGTATACCACGTGGCAATAACAAGGTCCATTTGTTGGGCTATACTTGATGCACATGCGTGGATCCAGAAAATTTTGTCAGAGGGGGTATAACTCAACTTTGACATTTTTGTGTTTTTTTCTTCTTTAGTTGATGAGGGGAGAGAGAATCCAAATACATTTATCACTAAAAGAGGACCATCATTGGCCCACCTGCAAAACGTCATTTAAATGACGTTTCGCTGGCGGGCTGATGATGGTCCAATATTAAATGCTGGCTCGGTAACTTTATGATTGCATCAGTATTTCTAAGGAACCCTATAGCTTTGTGATTTTCCAGTCTTGGTTTTCTGTCTGAAGAAATGATTGACCATCGGCTACCCATAGAGCGACCATCAAAGACTCTGATCAGACTGCGTAGATGTGCAGGCTGATCTGCGTCTTCAATAGGCGCACCTTTTGCTGGAAACCAACTCTTACAATGTATATTGGTTAGGCATACATAATATGTAACAGTTTTTAAATTATGGCTTGTCTTTGCAGCTTACAAGCCTGGTTACCAGTCTTACAGATGACAAATTATACTGACGGGCAAAAGAAGCGTTACTAGCATCTAAAATCTATGATAAATTACTAACAATGGCGTTGCCAGAACGATGAAAAAGTTACGCACATTAAAGGGAGACTACTGGAACAAGAAGAAATTCTCTTTAACTGCTTCCCTTTTCAAAATGGAAACTCCTCTTAAAGGAAAGAATTGGCTCCCAAAGGGACGGATTCTTTCCTTTAAGAGCAGTTCCTTATGGTATGACAAATCACGTTTACTACATTGAGTGACCTCCCTTGAATGTTACTATTTTATTACGCACGTGCGTAACAGGAGCTAGGCCAATGACTAAGAAGAAAAAGTGACAGCAGTTAATTAGCATTCTCCCTAAGAATCATGCAGATGGTGATAAGTGACTAGTCACAGAAATCAATAATGTTACCTCCATTTAATTAGACTTGTTGAAAAACTTTCACGAAACAAAGCATTCCCTTTTTCTGACAGTGGTTGCCATGGAAACCGGGAATTAAGATTTCTTGGAGATTGGCGGAGAATTGCCCAAGGAAAATTGTGAAATTAATTGACACTTTTCCGGCTGGCCTTTATGATACCAGTTTTATTTTGATTACATGCACTGCTAGCTCCCTTTAGAGGACCACATTAGTTATACACAAAAGTTTAGTGAAAAATGAAATATGCCCTTTGTATTGTGTTGCCTAGCAACAAATGTGACACCATAGAAACCAATTTTCAAAACACTAAAAATTGACCATTTTTAAATCTGATTATCTTTTTTCCGCAAAGCTATATATGAACGACATACATAGTGTCTAAATAACCCATGTCTGATTTACAAATGCCATGAATGAAAAAATTCAAAATGTTTATAATTTTTGTTTCCATGGCAACCAAACTAACTGACTGTCAGAAATTTTACAAAATACTCCAATTTTAAAGCAGATTATCTTGCTTATGCAAACAGAAATATGGATAATTTATACACATTCAGGCAAGTCCACATCTTATTAACAAAATCCAAAAAGCGAAAATAATAATATTATTTAAATATAGGTTACCATGGCAACCAAACCATCAGATAGTCCGTGATTTTACAAAAAACGAGCATTTTCAAAGCAAAATATCTCCCCTTAACAAAGGATTTGATTGTTTATTTATGTACACATTATGTAACTAGCTCCTGATTTTCAACATCAAATTAAAATATACAAATGAATTATCTCAATTCGTGTTACCATGGCAACCAAAACATAATACCATCAGCGATTTCACAAAAGTGGCATATTCAACGAAAAGGGCATATTCAAAGTAAACTATCTCCTTCCAGCACGACAGAATATGAATATTTTTAAACATATTTTACATAATATACATCTGCAATACAAACACAAAATAATAGTTTTTAAAATACCTGATTATAGTTACCATGACAACAGGAATTGCCAAAACCGTTTTACTCTGTAGCAAAGAAATATTACAAAAAATGAAGTTTGCCCAAAGAAAAATGTGAAATTTACACTTTTAGACTGGCTTTTATGATACAAGTTCTTTTGATAACATTAACTACTAGGGCTGTTTAGAGACCCACATTAGTTGTACACAAGATTTTAGTGAAAAATGAAACATGCCATTTGTATTATGTTCCCTAGCAGCAAACGTGTCACCATGGAAACCAATTTTCAGCATGGAAACCCGTTTTCAGAACTCTAAAAATTGACCTTTTTCAAATCTGAATAACTTTTTTTACAGCAAAGCTGTATATGAACGACATATATAGTGTCTAAATAATCCATGTCTGATTTACAAATGCCATGAATAAAAGAACTCAAAATGTTTATAATTTTTGTTTCCATGGCAATGGAACTAACTGACCGTCAGAATTTTATAAAAAAACTGCAGTTCTAATGCAAATTATCTTTTTTTCTGCGAACAGATATATGGATTATGTAAACACATTCTGGCAAGTCTACATCTGTTTAGCAAAAACGAAAAATTGAAAATAATTAAATTATTTAAATACAGGTTACCATGGCAACCAAACCATCAGATTGTCAGTTATTTTACATAAAAGAGCATATTCAAAGCAAAACATCTCCCCTGCACAAAGGATCAAATTGATTATTTTAGCACCTACTACGTAACCAGCACCTGATTTTCAAACTCAAATTTAAATTTACAAATGAGTTATCTCAATTTATGTTATCATGGCAACCAAAACATCATATAATCAGCGATTTCACAAAAAATGGCATATTCAACAAAAAGGGCATTTTCTATGCAAACTACCTCCTTCCAGCATGACAAAATATGAATAATTTTCAACATATTTTACACAATCTATATCTGTTGTATAAATACACAAATAATTGTTTTAAAAGACTCCAGATTAGAGTTACCATGGCAACAGTTACAGGAAAAGCCACAAAAGTTTTTAACTTTATGGCCAAAAAATATGACAAATATTGAGATTTGCCCAAGGAAAAATGTAAAATTGAAACCTTTCAGGCTGATATGAGTTTTCCTTTGATTACATTTACTACTTGCTCTGTTTAGATGGCCACATTAGTTGTATTTATAATTTTAGTAAGCTATGTTCCGTTCTCTCAGTTTATTGCTCGTTGGCATGGTAACCAAAATGAAGGAATTTGGCCTAAAATGGCCAAAAATGTGAAAAGACATTTTTTGCACATTCACATATCCAATAAAACACCAATTTTGATTCTGATCTTTATATGCTGAAACATTATAGCTCAAAGGGAGTAGAATAAAATATTAAATAAACCCAATATGATCTTTGTACAAATCATTCCAGACTACCAAAGGTGGGTGGGGTAACCAATCTTGGAAAACCCTATTTTGTTGAATATTTGAACCACTACAATCATTTTCCCTGCCTACTATAGGTGCATACAATTGTTGATAAGTTCTAAATGGTATTCACCTTTCATACAATAAAAGAACATGCATCCGGTCTACCACTTTCTGGTCGTAACCATGGAAACAATAACTGTACTATACAGAAAAACATAAACTTGATTTGGCTTCAAAGCTATAAAATCATTTTAAATTGATTTATCCAAAGCTTGTTCTAAAATTTTATACTCAACTATCTTTATGCACATCAAATTCTGTAATATAATAACTAGGTGGAACAATTCTAACCACTATTAAATACAATTAATTTCATTTCCATTCTGCAAAAGGCCTGTGATTGTTTCCATGGTTACAACCAGAAGCAGGTAAAACCAAATTCATGTTTAACTTTTTTATGAAACTCAAAGGTCCCCATTACATATTGGCAGTATTCAAATATTTCAATATCTCTGCCACTATTTGGCATACTTGCTAAAAGTTATTGAAATAAGTTTTTGTTATATACCTGATTACCCCACCCACTTTAAATGACTGTAATTGTTAAAAATTATTCAGTTTTCAAATCATATTGATAATGTCAATAAGACTCAACTCAATTTTCCTTTTTGCTAATTCAGAACTTATTTTTATTAGCTTGAATCACTTAAACACTCTAGAGATAGATAGGCTGTATTGTCTTCGAAAAGTTTTAATGATGTAAAATAATGTTTCTTATATATCTGGTCACCCAACCCACTTTCAACGTTTATAATTGTTACCAATTAAAACTTTACTTATTAATTTTGCTTAAATCATATTGATAATGTTAATATGTTTCAATTCAACTATCTTTTATACACATAGGGAACTTGCATTATAACCATCTTTACATTTTTCTGTTTAAAGGCGCAATATATTTAATATCCATTTTACAACAGGTCTGTATTTGTTTCCATGGTAACGGCAAGAAAGAGGTAAACCTCAAACATGTTTTACAGTCTATAGAACTTGGAGGCCCCTATCAAGAATTGGCAGTATGCAAATATGCCATTGTCCCCACCACTATTGGGAAACTTGTTTAAAAATCACTAAAACTCGTTTTGGTTATATATCTGGTTACCCCACCCACTTTTCAAAGTCTATAAATGTTACTATATCAAACTTAACGTATTAATTTTGCTGGAATCATATTGATAATGTTAATATATCTCAACAAAACTATCTTTTAAATATACTAAAACTTGAATTATATCTAACTGGAAATATTTAATCACTTTAAGGTGCAATTTATTAAATATCTATTTTGCGACAGTACTCTGATTGTTTCCATGGTTACCCCCAGAAGGTGGTGAAATCTACGCATCATTTCGTGTTTTATGAAAGCTAAATTTTAGAACTTACCATTAACTGTATATGTCTCTATGTACGCTGGGGGAATGGCTGTAGTAGCTCAAAATTGCCTAAAATAGGCTTTTTTTCATACCTGGCTACCCCACCAACTTTGGTTGCCATGGTAACAAGGAAAATGAAATATTTTGAACATTTTTATTTTTTCATTACTGACGCCTAGCATCACTAGATATCCCTAAAATAAAATTCACCCCTTTTGATATTTCCTGTCTCAACAACTATCATTTAAAAATGGTCAAAAAGTGAAATTTCAGGCCGATAGCAATATTCACGTTGCCATGGAAACCAAATTGAGACATAAAACCAAACTAGCGTGTGTGCAACTTTTCAAGTTTGTATCGATGCTTTGTATGCTATATAAACTAATGTCTACACATTGGTGTCTGTTGGTCATTTTATTACGTAAAGTTAGGCATTTTTCCAATTTTGCTATTATGTTCTACTTTGGTTGCCATGGATACCAATATAGAAACATTTTGACCTTTTCTATTCTTTCATTTATGACACAAGACATTAGTATATATTCCTTATGCTGACACCTTTAATCTCACCTTTGCTGTAAAAAGATAATTCGGATAGAAATTTGTCAATTTAAGCCTCCAAAAATATTATAGAGATAACCCCTCTTTGTTGCCATAGAAACATACTCTGCAAGTTTTTTTTTTATCCTTTTCCATTTGTGATATTGAAAGTTAATACCTTATTAAATTTTTTCGCACAGCATAAACCATTAGACTTTAAAAGATAAATAGGCTGCATTGTCTTCAAAAAGTGTTATTTTTCGTTTTTCCAAAACTAGAAAACATGCTTCTGGAGGCAAAATCTTTAACTGGTCGTTGCCATGGTAACGGCATGACAATAACCGTTTCCCTTTGGCTATGTGACTTTTATGTTATAAGGAATCTATTGCGCCAACTTTTTTGGCATTCTGAAAAAGTCACTTATCAGCTTTTCTACTGGGCCTACATGATTCTTAGGGAGAATGCTAATTAAAATATATACATAATATATATTAGCCAACAAACCTTGTAAACAAAATCAACAAATTTAAATAACCCCGTGCTTTACTCAAGATTTTGGTCATGGTAAGCTTGTGCAGCTCGTGTTTGTGAGCCTCATACAATACATGACAAAAATTTACTGTACTGTATCTTTGCCTGTCAGTATATAAGAGTTTTATCTGATTTTTTTATTTTTATGAGGTGACACTTTTAACCTCAGTATGTCTTCTAAATTTGCTTTTTTATACTGTCTTCAAAGCACTGTCTTGTGCCTTCTACCACATTGTGCCTTCTAACAAGGCCCCCAGATAAACAAAAAAGTGGGGTGTCAAATTATTAACATTTTCTTATCCATTAGTTTAAACATTTGTTTTGGGTGCTCAAACAGACGGCTTTTTTTTAGTACCCACAACATACTTTTGGTTAAGAAGTAAGAAAATTATCTTTTGATTATGCATTCTTATCTGGACGCCTGAATTAAATAATTGTTGAAATCTATTGCTTTACAGCATTGTGACTGCAACAGTGTGTTAACTGTATTGTAAAAACTTCCAAACTGCACGCTCATGCAATTGCACAGGATCATTTGGGCCTCATCGCGACAAAACCTGTCTTCGGGGTTTCTGACAAAGCCAGACTCAAACCAGTCTCATCACCTACAGAGACTAGCTAGAAAACTAGAACTTCGCTTGTAGCAAGTTTAGTTATGATACTTTCCAATAAGCGAATGACAAAGGCGCTGATCAGACTGCGCGTCTGCGGCTTTGCTGTTCGCAAACACCAAAGACAGGTTTTCTCACGTCGAGGACCATTTAGGAATCTTTTCCCTTGAGTGCCTTACTATTAAAGTTCATTAAAACTACATGTACACTGTATTGCTTTACAGTAAAAAGTTTCTAATATTTTATTGCCATTTAAAACTGCTGCTTTTGTTTGATCTCGAACATAAACGCACGCATTGCGATTACATACCATTGATTTACAACAGTGTGTCTCGCTACAGTACTAATGTGATTGTGGAAACTTCCAAACTGCACCCTCTTGCATTTGTAAAGGATCATTTAGGAATATTTGTCCTTGAATGCATTACGGACTCACCGGCATATGTCCAAAAGTGTTTTATCTTTTAATATATTATAATATAGACTTATACTTATAATCTAAGACAAAAAAACAATACCTCACCGTTCTTTTTAAAAAGTTATTTGATGTCAAAAACTGCAAAATCGCAGGTTTTTGAAATAAACAAACACAGATTTTGTTAACAAATAAAGAAGAAATGCAATACAGTTTTTTTTTCAGAACAAATACTACTCACACCAGAGATATAAATAAAAACAAAAAATAGTGAAATAACATGTATTTACACAATTTATTAAGCAAAATCCTAATTAAGTCAAACGAATAAATGCCAAAAAAACATTAATATTCAAAATAAACATATCAGAGAATGTAACTGGAACAACAAAAAAACATATTTTTACAAAGCTATTTTCATTAAGAATCTAATGATTGAATAAAAAATATGTGTCACCGTGCTCGTTTTTTTGTTTTGGTGACTTTTCTGAAAATCCTGAAAAAAATAAAGACTATAATAAGTGTTGTCTCCCCTTTCAACCAATGTTTTTGTCTGTCTACGCCCTATTTATATCACTGGGCGGAGACATAGCTATTATTGATTAAGCACTGACAAATGGGCGTAGAAAATGACAAAAAAGATTTTGACCTAGCATATGTGACCCAGCACATTACATTATGATTCTCATTAAAGCATTGCTATAGCATGTCTTGATACTTTCTTACACGTAGGATTTATGTAGATAAAAGCTAAAAATTATAGCTCTATTCCTGATGCATAGATCTAAATGTCATTTAAAGAATAAACTTACAAATATGCAATAAGAGGATAAAACATTCTTTTCCTTGTATTAATGTTTGGCAAGCCTGAATGTGATGTGTTGCAACCAGAACCACACAGCGGTGAGGCCTGCAACACATTATCACACAAGGGCTTGACAAACGTTAATTTACAGAAGGGAATGTTATATTGTCATTGTTATATATTATAGGACTTTTTGGGTACTGTAAAGGTGGCAACTTTAATTTTCATATCTGGGCGTGGTTCAATTATTTCAACTACTCAAGAATGGAAATCAGGTTCTATCCATTGGTTAAGCGTTTAAAAGTTGCTTGAGCCGCGCAGGTCTGCGTGCATTTCATGAAAGTCCTGTCCGTTAATGCACTGAACCCACATTTATTAACCCTTAAAGCGTATATTACAACACAATCGTATGTTTTTATCGTCTATTGAAATATAATGAAACCTCTTAAACAAACAGTGTAGATCTAGAGCAGACTGCTCACCTAGAGCAGTCTGATCTGGGTCCACACTGTTTGCCTCTATACTAATGTTAAACGATAAACAAACCCTTTCGAATGTAGTTATAACGCCTCATTTTCAGATTTTACCTATGTCTAAAGTAAACTAATAAGGCAGTCAGGAGGTGCCGCCTTTACAGTATCCAAAAAATTCTAGAATACTTTCCTTTTAAGCAAAAGCATTTCCAAAAAATGTCTACTGTAACATCGTGAAGCATACAACAAAACCACACATCAGTATAGGCGCAATCGAAAACATCAATACTATCGACGATTATAGACCAAAAATAGTTAGAATCATAGTTTTTTTTTATTACCATCACTCATCGAACAGGCGACACTTTGCAATCAAAACACTGTTTCTAGCGAGTTTTGATCCGCGTTCGTCAATGGTTAAGAGTGTTTTCGATTGCTCACTATCCGGTGTGGAAACAAACTTTTTTTTCAACAGAAACATGACTGAAAAATGTAGATAACTCCTAGCTCTTGTTTCAGATTGTTTTGGTTACGTAGTCATTGTATCAATACACATACGGGATAGGTGGCAATCGAAAACGTTGATGCTATCGACGAACGTAGATCAAATGCCGTCAGAAACAGACTTTTTGGATTGCAGTTTGTTTGCCTGACTGGCGACAAATGGTAAATTCTAGCGATTTGCGATCCACGTTCATCGATTGTTCAGAGCCTTCTCGATTGTCGCCTATCAGCGTATCTTATGATAATTGAATATTTTGGTCATTTCTCAATAAAGCATGAGCGACGGTATCTTAACTCGCAGAGGATATCCGTGAGCAGGTTGAAATGGCAATTAAGCCCTCTGCAGTCATGTTATATCGGAAATAAAGCCCGCGGTCAGTGATTGGTCAACGATCAACCAAAATATGACCCATTTTTAAATAAAATGTACAATTGTCAGCGATTGAAACACCTCAAGTTTCTATAGTAAACACTTATTATAAGGTATATAACAATAAAAGGATGATACATTCTTCTGTCTACAAACGTTTGCCAAGCCCAAATGAGATAATGTATTGTAGCCTTAATTATGAAGCTGTGAGGGCTGCACCAAGTGCGGATCCAGAGGGGGGGGGGCAGGGGGTCCGGACCCCCTCTGGAAAATCACAAATTATATGGGTTTCTATAGGGAATAAGCAATTGGACACCCCCTGGAAAAAGTTGAACCCCCTGGAAAAAATTGGACCCCATCTGGAGCCTTGAAAAACGATAGATTTCTTTGAAATTGACCATTTGACTTCTGTAAAATAAGATGAGGACTAAAAAAATCGTTGTCAGAGCTTTTTTGCCAAACTGACCTGGACCCTCCCCTTCCCCTGATGAAAATTCCTGAATCCGCGCATCTGTACCATGCTTGCCAACCGTTAATATACAGAAAAGAATGTTATATTGTCATATATCTTCCTTTCAGGCACATGCAGTTCCAATTAATTTTATTAAAATGTATGCAGAAATGTCAATTTTATCATCATGAAACATGCAACGAAACAAAATAATTTTTCAACAGAAACATGAAATAACTCCTAGCCCTTGTATCAGATTGTTTTGGCTACGTCTTCAGTATATCAAAAACACACTAGATAGGCTGCAATCGAAAACGTTAATGCTCATCGACGAACGTAGTTAAATATTGTAAGTAAGAGAATTTTGGATTGGTGTTTGAAATCCGATAGGCAACAAATGGCAATCACAAACACTGTTTCTAGCAATTTGTCATCAGCATTCATCGATTGTTTAGACTGTTTTTATTGCTGCCTATCCGGTGTGATAAGGTAATTGAAATAGTTACGTCATTTCTCCATAAAACATTAATGACCATGTACCTCCACGGGACCTAAAACATGAGAATGTCAGATACAAGGCATGTGCACGTCTACAACCCCCCCCCCCTTTTTTGGGGTGGGGGTGGGTCTTAGGTTAGTGGCAGCATGCAGAAATAGCAACCGAGACATGTATATAGTATGTATATTTATACGGTTCGCAACTTTTAACCATCAAAATACTGAATGACTTCATACTCTGGGTGATGTTTTTAAAAGCTAATACTTGCATTCCTTCTTTTTGTGAAAGCAAAATACTTACAGAATTACGTTTCAAGCATCAAAGAGTTGTCAGGACCGTCTTACAAATAAGTATTCTCTTTTAAAAACAAGATTCAGGAACGATAACTCTTACACTCTTACTTTAAAGTAAGAGTAAGGTTATCTTTTGACATGGGTCCCGCACTACCTTAAGTTTATTAAAACTACACGCAGTGCTTTACAATAAGATTATTGCCATTTAATACTGCTGACTTTGTTTGATCTCGAACAGACACACACACGCACTCACATGCATGCCATTCTGATCTAAGATAACATGTCTCTGCCATCAAGAAAGATAAAACGTTATAAAATGAAATAAAATTTGTTATAAAATCTGTCTTGGCAATTTATCTGCAGGCACAGACAAGAACATACATCTGACTATTTACCCTTTCCTACTTGAATATTTAAGCTAGGCTCCACCCACTATGAATAATTTTATAAATAAACTTTCACGTTTATGAACAAAAAAATACTTGTCAAGTCCACTAGTATAGTGTAGGATCATATCATATCAAATTTCCATAAGCAAATAGAGTAGACCCTGATCAGGCAGCTCTTACAAGAACTGCCTGATCTTGGTCTGCTCTGTTTTGAATAAAAGTGTTAAAAGGCGTCTCTATGAGGTAAAGGGTTAACCCTACTGATTATAATACTAGCTCAGGTCAAACAGCTTAAATACTGACGAGAGTGCGCTGTGCGTGATTTCATCTAGACATGAGCTGTTTGCATGAAGTATACTGAGGGACTTTAAAACGCACCATTTTACATTCTCTGTCTCTTCAACATATTTGATTTGAGGATGTTTTCTTTATCATTTTTGTCTTCTTGCAAAATGGACCATGATTTGCCATGATTTCGATTTGCTCATGCTGTTCATTCTGACGTAATATCGACGTTAGTGTTTTTCAACAATTGTCGTCTGACAAATGTGAATTCGATTCAATTTGAAAACAAACACTTTTAGCTGGTAACCAGATGTCTCAAAAAACGGAAAAACACAAACGTTTTCAGAAATAATCGTCTTATTACACCCCCACTCGCAGCGTTTCTTTGCTAACGTCAGTCTTAAATGTTCAAACATCAATAACAGACGGGTAACGTCCTCGCATGTCGCGATACTTTTATCTTTTATGCAACTGATTGAGGAGTATCTGTTGACAACAACAGTATTTTGATTATTCCTGATCCTTCGGATATAAATGGCCAATTACGTCAAAAATCAATGACGTCATGTAGACTTAATGAACGTTGCCAGAGGCCTAAAACTTCATGATTTGATTTTGTCTTTCCTATTGCTTTCTAGAACAAACATCGGTTCAAAAACTTTTTTTCGTTCATTATGGAAGGTATGGGTACTCTGTGACTTTTTGAATTTGAGTTGTCTCAGAATTAACGCGACGTCACGGCAATCATAAGCCACAGCGTTTTGTTTTCTTAATGTGTGCAAGCTAAGTGACGGAACTTGTCAGTTTTATTTTTCACATAATGAAAATATCCAATTTTTGACATAAATTAGCATTTAAGCAGGTGGTGCGTTTTTAAAGTCCTTCAGTATACTATTATTGAACCGTGGCATGTGATTTCCAACAATGTGGCATTTTGACATGTGTAGACTCGGACGGGCCTCTGCAGCCTCCTTTTAAGCTTCGAAACTCAAGATGGTGTTCAGTTAGTAGCTTAAAACACATATAATACTCAAACGACTAGCAAAGGCTTTGATCAGACTGCGCGTATGTGCAGGCTGACCTGAGGGTTTGCTGGTCAAGCATACCACAGTGTTGGAAATCTCATGCACTGGCTCGAATGGTTTCTTGTTGTGACAAGGCGAGGCCAGGTGATGGCAACACTTGAACCCTTTTTTAGACGTGAACTCCCCTAAATAGGTACTTTTGCAAACAGTGAAGACCCAGGTGAAATGCAGCATTTCACCCGATTCTGCAATGTTCGTTAAATTAAATAAAACCCCAGAGAACGAAATCAAATGTGTTTTTGGAAATTATAACCTGTGACGCCTCATTATATACAATGGACCATCCTGACTAAACTGTATCAAACTTTATACCACCCTTTTCAACTTTAGCACGAAATATCTCGTGATGTGGAATGTCTACACTGATGTAGGTGGTATAAAATAGTTAGACTGGCCCCAGTCCTTAAAACAATTTTTCATCAATGTGTCACGCCAGTCTTACTCTGATGGCTCTGTTTTAAGATAGAGCCATCAGAGTAAGACTGGCTACAAGTATATGATATGACACATTGATGAAAAATTGTTTTAAGGACTGGAGCCAGTCTTACTCTGATGGCTCTGTTTTAAGATAGAGCCATCAGAGTAAGACTGGCTACAAGTATATGATATGACACATTGATGAAAAATTGTTTTAAGGACTGGAGCCAGTCTATAAAATAGTCATACCATGTTTGTCCACCTGTATGTAAGGTCATCTACTCGCTAAAGCTCGTGGATTATCTCCACGTACAGGTGGATAACCCATGGTATAACTATTACTTATGGAAAATTCCGTTGGTCAGCAAAAGGTTAACAGTTGTGTAGGATTATAAATGCAAATTTTGTCTCATTTTGTTTATACTATAAACATGATACATGTGATGCTTATACTTTAAACATCTATAGAAAATAGCATACATTCTATAATGTCATGTCCAGTTCCGTTGGGATTCAATTTAAAGACACACGTGTTCCGTTAAAATATTATGGCCTACACTTACAATATAGTTTACACAAGTCTAAGCACTTTCTTTTATGTTAACAGCAAAGTCGAAAGTGTTTAGTCTTTGCAGCATTGTGTTAAATTGGCATAACATTGAAATGTATAATGCCTTCAATGTTTAGCGTCGTGAGTTGGCTCCCGGTACCGTTAGTTTAACAGGCGACAGGGCCCAGGGCGACGACAGTAAACATTGGGCTTACAGTAAGCATTTTCTAACATCTGTTTAGAGCAAACAATAAATTCAAAAACAATGAACACATAAAGCAGGACACAAGTAATAATGTGAAGGAAATTGTTTTGTTTACTTTCATATTACATTTTTAACATTTCCCATTTGAGCCTTTATTCAGTTGCCCTGTGCGTACAGTGAAGATTCAAATCAGTATGTGCATCTACACAGTCTGGTCAGAGTCTTAGTTTTACGCCTGAGCTTGAAAGGTTGGGCGTAGCGCACTCATTGAAGACTCTGAACAGACTGTGCAAATGCACAGGCTGATCTGAGTCTATGATGGGCGCACATCCTAACTTGTACCCTTTGCTAGACACCCGGTAATATATTTTGTAGCTAAGAATTCATAGTTGGGTACCAACAAATGGAAAGCATTTAGAATCTTACATTACAGTGACGACAGGTGCATGTTATTTTCTCAACAGGTCCTTAGTCTACACAGGTTTAGATAAACAAACAATGTCAATATTTTCTTACCAGGCTGATCTGAGTCTTCGATGGGGGCACATCCTAACTTGTGCCCTTTGCTAGACACCTGGTAATATCTCTTGCTATTTTGTAGCTAAGAATTCATAGTTGGGTACCAACAAATAGAAAGCGTTTAGAATCTTACATTACAGTGACTACAGGTGCATGCTATTTTCTCAACAGGTCCTTAGTCTACACAGGTTTAGATAAACAAAAAATGTCAGCATAAAACTGTCAATATTTTCTTACCCATAAGTTTTAGCATAGGTTTTGGGTGTTCAAAAGAACCGTCTCCGTGAGACGGTTCTTTTGAGTACCCACAACATATGTTTTGCTTGAGAAATAAGAAATTATTTTCCTGTTACACACTCTTATCTAAAGTCCTGATTAAATATATTAAAATTATTTTGCTATTTTTCATCACATCATGTTTTGTTTCACTAGATCTAGATAGATTTATATTTCTCTGTTAATAAAAGCTAACAAAGATGTCTTTGTTATTTATTTTGTAACTTATTTATTTACAATATTTCAAGAGGGTGACATATCTAGCTCGACGTTCAGTCTACCATATGGCCCTCTGAACATATAATTGATATTATTAAACATGGAAACAAACGATCAGTAATAAGTACATATATACAAGCATGCATAACATTGCTAAAGAAATAAAATAATGGATAACAATGTAGTTTCAGACTTATTAACCTATCACACAGTCTTACGTCAGGTAGCACATTTGTTGTGGCCTGAAAGATATACTGTATGTTACTAAGTTTGCGATCTAAACAATTTTTGTGTTTTACCATCAGAAGAATCGGCAGAATCAAGAGAAAGATTGGGCAGAAAAATACATTTAAGCCCCAGCCCCCTCACCAGTAGCATTGACTACTGTCCGTTCTATGGCGGCGATTCTGTTGTTGTTTATCAATTGTCGGTTGGTGTTCCCACTGGGCTTGGGGTTGTATTGGGTCCTTGTTTTGCAGAGTTGTTCTCGATGTTCAATCTCGTTTGTTATATGCCTCCTATATAAGACCTTCTCTGATTGGCTGAAACTAGCTTGCACTGATTGTGACAAATTATGATGCCAAACAGTGATGAGTTAAGTACTTTCATACAGCTATAAATAGATTGTCCTAAATATAGCCCATGTGACATGACTTTTTTCACTGCTACCTGACAGCTAGAAATAGACATTGGAACACTGACTGGTTTCTTATGTTTGTACATTAGCAATTATATTGCTGCAGAAGACATAGCTGGTCCCGAGGTAATATAACTTGAGTGTACTCTCAAACTCAAAATAAAGGGTTATGATTGGTTGCTTGCGAACACGTGTCCGCATGTAGCCAATCATTGCACTTTATTTCGAGATTGAGAATTAACTCAAGTTTTATAACCTCGGGATGCTTTACTTTAATTATATTGAGGCTGTCTGTGTTCTATGTCTCTTCCTCACGGTGCCATGGGTTGATCAGCGGTTTGTGATTGTAGCATTTCGTTTGGCATGCCATCCAAATTGCTAAAGATAGCAGATTTATCAACATCATTACAAGGTTGTTTGTGTTCTATGTCTCTTTCTCATGGTGTCATGGGTTGATCAGTGGTATGCGATTGTAGCATTTCGTTTGGCATGCCATCCAGATTGCTAAAGTAAGCAGATTTATCAAGATAATTACAAGGTTGTTTGTGTTCAATGTCTCTCTCTCACGGTGCCATGGGTTGATCAGTGGTATGCGATTGTAGCATTTCGTTTGGCATGCCATCCAAATTGCTAAAGTAAGCAGACTTATCAAGATCATTACAAGGTTGTTTGTGTTCTATGTCTCTTCCTCACGGTGCTATGGGTTGATCAGCGGTTTGTGATTGTAGCATTTCGTTTGGCATGTCATCCAAATTGCTAAAGAAAGCAGATTTATCAAGATAATTACAAGATTGTTTGTCTTCTATGTCTCTTCCTCACGGTGCCATGGGTTGATCAGTGGTTTGTGATTGTAGCATTTCGTTTGGCATGTCATCCAAAATGCTAAAGGAAGCAGATTTATCAAGATAATTACAATATGCTCAGGTGAAATTAATTGGGCCTCGTCGTGAGAAAACCTGTCTTCGGAGTTTCTGACAAAGCCAGATTCAGCCCAGCCTGCTCAGCTACATAGACTAGCTAGAAAGTTGAAAATTCGCATGTAGCAAGTTTTGATATAATACTTTCAAAAAGCGAAAAACAAAGGCGCTGGTCAGACTGCGCGCATGCGCAGTCTGGTCTGCGCCTTTGTTTTTCGCAAACCTACGAAGACAAGGTTTTCTCGCGCGTCGAGGCTCAATTATTAATTAATGAGCATGCTTGATTCAAGCATAACCTGACACCACTAGATATGTATTATGGACTATGCCAAGATTATTGTATCAAGCCAGAAAGAAGAATCCATTGGTATACAAAGGGTTGACATTTCACAGTTGTTTGTTAAATGTTGCAACAGATGCTCACATGCCTAATAGCATGGATATCTAAACTTCGTATAAATTCACCATCACAATAACTTCATACTCAATAAAGAAGAGTCCATTGGTATACAGAGGGTTGACATTTCACAGTTGTTTGTTTAATTTGCAACAGATGCTCACATGCCTAATAGCATAGATATCTTATCTTTGTATAAATTCACCATCTAGGCCTTGAGCTGGCTATAGACCCCCCTCCCCCCCCCCCCCCCCCAGGGGGAATTTTGTACACTATGATTTTCTGAAACTACAATATATAAGACACAAAATAAAAGATGTTAGCCCTCTGAGAGTGGCAGCGTTAACGTGTAACATCACGTTATATATGTTACCCCCCAAAATAGCATTAAATGTCCCTGATAATGTCTAAACTATGACATGTTCGTACATATTTGCATGCTGACACAGGTTTATGAACTTCTTATAACACAGTTACATATTTTTCGTTTTAATTTTGTAAATATCTTGAGTTATTACCGTTATATACGTTACTTAGTGTTTACTGCGTTATTTCCGAGTATCGGTATGGTATTTATTGAATATATGTGTATAACATCAGTCACAGAATATAGTAAATCTATAAGGCTGCTACTTAAATGATTTAAAGTTCTTTATTATGGTCGCTTACACTATTTTTCAGGCCCACGTTATGTATGTTACCTTCAAAGTAGCATTAAACATTCAAGTTAATGTCTTTAACAAGCCCTGTTTATACTTATTTGCATGCTGGCACAGTTTTATGTACTTCTTTTCACAAGGTTTACCTATTTTAAGTATTCATTTAATAAATGCCCTGAGCTTTAACTGTTATATGTGTTACCAAATGATACATAAGCTATTCTGAGTATATGTATAGCAGTTGTTGACTATACATGTATAAAGTCTGTCAGAGAATTTAGAAAATGTACAGCTCAGTTCTGGGCAGGGTATACGGATATAATTCAGATTGTGTTGACACTGAATAGGGCTACAAAGAAAACAACTTTCTTTTTTCCCAATGTTCATTGCAAACGATCACAACAACTACGCACAATATGTACCTGTGTAACTGATTACACTCATAAATTTATCTGATACACATCTCAGATGCAAAGAACTTCTCGAACAAAATGGGATTATTGTGACACAACCATTGGTTTTCTTTTGACATAACTATCAGGCAAACAATAAAGAGGTATTATAGGCTTCAGAAACTAGAACTACGCTTCGTACTACAGATGGAATGGTGTATTACTCATTACATCAGAGCTCAATATATTGAACAACTCTTCAATGCACTTAAATGAAAAAAGAGTACTAGAGGCAGTTTCAGGCTTCACCAATCCTTTTAGTTCTAATTTTGAAGACAATGAACTGTGCGTTTGTGTCTTTCGGTGTTCCTGCTAAGCCTGGCATAGCTAATATCTTATTGAGGCTGATGACATTGGAAGGAAGGCTGTTGTAGACTGCATTGAATCACTTATAGTTGAAAAATCTGGCTTTCACAACCCCATAAAATGCTACAAGCTTATAAAGTTTTGATGCTTGCGAGGTCAATCAAGAAGAAATTGTCCAATTTACAAAACATTAACAGCCAGATGAGAGCTTAAAGGAGCGTCTTTGGTAAGCATGACCTTCTTTCTATTGGACATAATGTTGACCTTGAGTTGACATTGTCGTTCCATCTGGGACCTGTACCATGGTCACTGTCAACTCCTGGTAGAATTTCCACCAAAACTGACAAGTTCAAACTTTCGCTTGCAATCACACATTGAACCAACATTAGATTGGCCATGTAGTGCTGCACATACTCTTGATGTTAATGCCGTAACTACAGAGCATAATAGCTTTTCCTGTCACCTTCATGGATCTGATGACACCAGTATTCAACCAGGCACTAAAGGCAGGGCATGTTGGTTTTGTCACTGATACAACACTTTTTATCTGCTTAAAAAATAGCCAGACTCAGCCTCCAGTTTAGGTAGCAGTTTATGTAACAGTTTAGGTATAAGTTTAGGTAATAGTCATGTAGACAATAAAATAGGTTATGTTTAAGATTGTATTCTCTTATAAAACAGAATTTTGATCATAATCATGTAACTAATATGGGAACACATATATAGTTTTCTTATATAGTTTTTGTTGTGACCAATTTAAGACTTTGTTGTTAAATCATGTATACATCTATTGTGACCATTTATGAACTTGTTGTTATATTCATGTATCTGACAAGAAACTGTACACTTTACGTCAATAAAATTTATGTTCTGTTCTGTTCATATATACAATGTTTAAGCAGCAGTCTATAAAGTCTTACAAACATTCTCGCAGAGGATAACCTGGGAGTTTTGTTCAACAGTGGTGTATGCAACAAAAGGTGCACCTTCTGAATGTCAACAACATTGGCCAGAATATGGGGGAAGAGATCTACAGTAATACACTGTTTAACAGATTGTGACACTACCAATGTGTTAGTACCACAGAAAGGTTATTCCTATCAAACTGATAGAGAACCCCCACTAGTTCATCAACATTCTAAGCAGGGTAGGAAAACAAATAAAGAATTACTCTAGGCACTCATCAGTGATATGAAGCCCTAACATGTGCTATTTATGTAATTGTGAATAAGCTGCAGTACGACATGTTTCTGAAAAAAGTACCAAAGCCATACACATATGCTGACTATTTCAAATGGCATGAACATGAGCTTACCTCCACCCTGCTTATCTGTCCTTAAGATGTACATACAAAGATTGAACTATCAAGTCTTTCCCATGAAAACAAGTGAGGCTTTCCAGATATGGACAAAATGTGTGGAAAATAAATGGGAAGGAAATCTAGTACCTCTGGGTGAAAGAAAACTTGTACCCTAACAAAAGTGCCACAAAATTATATTCCTTATTTTGTGTGATATGGGGTTACCATGTTCAAAACTCAACAACTCAAACCTTATAAAAGATAGAAACATAATATTTGCAGTTTCCAAAAGGTACATAAACATTCTTTAATACAAAATGAATTAGTAAGCACATTCACTTTAAAAAAATATCAAACTATATCAGTTTCAAAAATCATTTATATAGGAATAATGAAAAAAGTAACATACGTAACACTTTGGAGTGCATATTTGTTTTCAAAGGTCCATATCTGTCATGCAAAAAAGCTTACTTGGATGATATAGCCAATTTGGAAATCTTACCTTATGGTTTGCACTTTTCAGAAGTCATGTCATTTACTAAAATTATCAAAGATGTTGATGGGTATTATATATAATTGGCTGTACAAGGTAAAGGTGCCATTACCAGAGTGCTAGCATATTGCAAAACCCTTGCAAGATGAATCTGATAGAAGATTAATAAGTTGTATAGGAAAATGCTTTAAAACCCTTGGATAATATATGAAGATTTGCTCTATAACTTCTACCTGATGGGTTTTCATTGATCTTTTAAGTTGTTACTTGCACATTGCACTGAATGTTACAAACTTTCCATGAGTATTATGTCAACTATATTTGATGTCTCTATAAAAGAAAAGAGGGTTTATGATAGTTTATGTTTTGAGTTACTTCCTCAGCAAATGAGCCAGAGTAAAAAGAAGTACATGGACCTGTGCCAGCATGCAAATAAGTACAAGCAGGTCATGTTGGAGACCATATCTTGAATGTTTAATGGTATTCAGAGAGTAACGTATGTAACCTTGGCTGTATAATAGTGTAAGACACCATAATAAAGAACTTCAATTCATTTGAATAGCAGCCTTATAGATTTACTATATTCACTGACAGATGTAATACATGTATAGTCAATAACTGCCATACTGATACTTGGAAATAACATATGAAACACTAAGTAACATATACAAGAGCAAAAACACAAGGCATTTACAAAATAAACGCTAAAATTATGTAACTGTGCTATAAGAAGTTCTTAAACCTGTGCCAGGCTTCAAAAAAGTGTAAATATGTCATGTTGGAGACATTATCAAGAAAATGTAATGTTATTTTACGGGTAACGTACGTAACATGATGTTACCCGCTAACGCGGCCACTCTCAGAGGGCTAACATATTTCATTTTGTGGCTTATATAATGTAGTATCTGGAAATCATAGTGTACGAAATTCCCCCTGGGGGGAAGTGGGGTCTATAGCCAGCGCGAGGCCTGGAGAGTTACATTTTACATTTTTCTGAGATATGGGGGTACCATGTTCAACATCTAATAACTTAAAAAGTATATAAGATAGAGACGTAATGCTTGCAGTTTTGAAAAGGTAAATAAAAAATCTTTAATATAATACCAAATTTATGAACATAAACTGGTTTCAATAAAATTCAAGACAAACTATATTACATGCATTTATCATTTTAAAGGGGGTTCAATGAAAACATGTAACATACACTACATCAGGGATGACCATATTTGTTTTTAAATGTCATTATCTGTGGCCCAGTAATAGCTTAGTTAGAAAATATAACCAATTTGGAAATCTTACCTTATCTTTTGCACTTTTCTGTAGTCTTAAAAAGAATTTTAACTATCAAATATTTTGTAGGGTAACGTATGTAACAGGCTGTTACAGCTTAACGCTGCCATTGTCAGAGGGCTAACATGTTGCAAAATCCTTGCAAGACATTGGGCTTCAAGAAGAATATGGTCTACAAAATTCCCCCTGGGGGGGAGGTAAACCATATCCAGCCAGTGGCCTAATCACAAATATTGTATAATTTAGACGGATGGCTGAGAATTGGTTTGCTCCCCCCCCTAGGGAATTTTGCAGACATATCCTATCTTGTAGAGAATTAAAAGCCGAGTCTTTTAAGAGATGTTTGCACTCTGTGCTCCGGGGCGTTAGTCTGTAAGAGCCTGTAACATACGTTACTTTATCGAATTAAGAAAAAGAAAATTGAAAGTTTGGGCTAAAAATTTAAGACATTAAAATATTTATTTTTAAAAATTATTTATATAGTCTGCATACTGGATATCTTAACTACGTATGACAGCCATTTGAACAAAATTGCAGCTTCCTAAGGTGTCATATACGTTACATAAATCAGATAACCCATTAAAATTTGCAAGTGTGGCTAGCATCATTTACATTCACAATCTCTCTGTGTGTTTTGCAAGATATCATTAACCATGGCTGACTAGCTTATGCAATTGGCTAACAGAACAATTAAAGTTTGTTTCCCTGGCTTAAATATTTTTTTCTGGAATAAGCAATTAAACAAGCCTACCCCTACCCAGTTTTAAGGTGAAAAGTTTGGTATTAAAGCTAAAGTAAAAATAGATAAAAAATATTTGCTGTTGATGAATATGTTTCATTGTTTGGTATTCATTTGCTTATATGAAAAGAATCATAAATCTGCAAGTTTGTTGCAAAAATTTGAATATCAGAGGCTGTAACATATGTTACCTGATGTAATAAATGGGCAAGCTCATTGTCTTTGCGTAAACTATGCCTAAAAATGTTTTAATCGCCTCAAGGGAATTTTGCAGACATATTCCTTCTTAAAGTACAACTCAAGCTGCATCAAAAAAGGGATGTTTGCACTCTCTAAGTTGGGGCGTTAGTCTGAAACAGCATGTTACATGCGTTACTATATCAAATAAAGGAAATGTTTTTTTGAAAGTTTGAGCTAAAATTGTGAAAAAAACTTGCAGCTGCTGGATATCTTACATTGTTTAGGGATTTTAAGCTGGCTCGTATGATAATGACTTATAGATCTGCTAGTTGTCACCAAGTTTTAAAGATCAGAGAGTGTTACATATGTTAACGTGATAAGTAAATTCATCAAACAGTATTTTGACATCAAGCTGAGTAAGGGCCTGCTCCATCCTAATCCCCTTTGGAATTCTGCAGACATGTTACATCTTATGTAACCATTCAAGGTGCATTTAATAAGAAATGTGTGCTCTCTGTAAGTCGGGGCGTTAGCCTGTAACAGCTTTTTACATATGTTACTATATCAATTTGAGAATAAGAAATTTGAATGTTTGAGCTACAGAAAGAAGATATTAAAATTATCTAATGAATTGACATTCTTATAGTCTGCATACTGGATGACTTTACTACATATGGAAGCTGTTTAACATTAATACAGCTAACTGTGGTGTTATGTGCGTTACATGAATCTAATTATAATTTAAAAGCCATAATTGTGGCTATCGTCATTTAGTTAAACAACTACTATGACTTGGTTTCAAACTGTTTTATTGGATTTTACAATTATATACTCAATTGATGAATAGGAAAAACCAAGTTTGCTTTTCTATCTTAAATATATTGTCTTATAGGAGCTAATACACAGCCCTACTCCCAGTTTACAGAGAAGCAAATTGTGTTATTACTGTTAAAGTAAAACACATGAAAGCAATTGCAGCGTGTGGATATTTTACATTTTCTTAGTCTGTCTTGCTGATATATCTGCAAGATGTCATTAAGTTTAAGATCAGGACACTTAATGTGTACTTATAAGTCTTTGGTGCCAAAACACTACAAATTATATTATATTTGATTATCAAGCCCATGGACTGTTGTTATAGATGTTATCAATGACCTTTTGGACACATTTCCTAATACTGTGCATATAATGCTAAATATAATGCCACAAATAGAATAGTTTTACAATTGTACAAGGCAATACAATAAATGAAATGGTCCAAACTAATTCTCATCGATTAAACACTCATGTTCAACGTTTGTCGTTGTCTGCTTCTGTGGTAATCATAATTATCACACGCCTCCTTGCCACTAGTAGAATCATCCCACAATATTTCAATCATTTACTGTTATAAAATTTTACCACCAGTCCACTCAAAATTGATGAGCCATTATCAACTTTCCAATTTTGCCATTCACGGCTTGGAACATTTTGAAACTGATATGAATTCCTAATAGTTGGCTCTTTGAGTATGTGTTTCAAGTGATACTCTGCAAGTGGGAGAAAGACTAAAGCTTTACAAGGAGGAAAATTATGCCATTAAAAGCAATGAGTACCTGGACTGATGTACCTTGATATTTCTGTGATAAAGAATCATATCTTAGCTGGTTAACTTTATAAATCAAGCATTTCTATTCATGCAACAAACATATTTCATCTAATAATGTCTGTACTTATTATCTTTCCCCAAGCATTTAAAAACTTATTTGAAGTCTTAGCACTACTGAAGTGCTGAAACCAAGGTAACTCTTTCCCTTCAGATAAACAAACTAGATGTATCACAGCAGGTAAAGCAATGAAATGCAGGATGAACAGAATGCAAATTAGACCCTTTCACTTCAATGATTCACTAAGTTTCTAAAATAAGAGTGCTTATTAAAGGATGTAACATATATAGCTCGTCATAATAAATGAGCAAGGGCTTTGTCGTGACATCCTTTTTGATTACACAGTCAGAGGCAAGTGTTTTCAATTTCAGTGTTTTCAATGGATCATGAAATGGGGCAACCTTATCAACTTGTTTACTCTGTATAAATCTTCCATAGAGCATAAATAGAACTACTGGTTATCCTATTCCACCCATAGTCCACTTTCCTTCTTTTGAATGCAACAGCTAATGATATGGCTGCAAAAACTGAGAAATCAAAGGTTTTACATCATTTTAAGGCTTGCTTCAATGAACTGACATCAAAATACAACCAGCTGCAAACATAATTGATGGCAATGTCCAACTTCGTGTTCATTCTCATATACCAGATAACTTTCAAGGTGTAACAGAAATTGTTTCAGACGGTCTGCCAAAACCATCAAGAGTCAACATTGTAACTAAAGAAAACTTATTGGTATCCTGGGTCAGGTGTGGTACTTGATTGTATCGATTCCTGATCTTTGCACCCTTACTTACTTTTATAAAGTTCTTTGGGCGCAGCAAAATATTATTGATCTAAGACCTGAGGACTTAAGCACCAAAGGGCTGAAAAGGTTCCATGGCAAATGATGCAAAAAAGTAGCCTATCAAATTTCTGTTTGACCAATGTCAGAAATCTTAAAGTATTCTTAGAGGTACACGGTAGAGGAGACATAGCTTTTGCAAAATCAGAGCAAAGTTATCATTTGACTAGCACGGATTCAGAGGCAGCTGCAGTAAGATTGCTCTTGCCACTTCACAGGAAGAGACATATATCAGTCATACTCCATTGTCTGCATATATGTCAAATGGCATTAAAGTAAGTAAGGGTGCAAAGATCCATATTTTATCAGGTGTTTGATCCCATGACACTGACATGCTGTTTCTGCTTTTGAAGAATGCTAAGGAGTCAAGTTATAGCTGAGTCAATTTGTGTGACGCTGGCACTGGCCATACACAAAAAGAAAATTACTTAATAAGTCTTTTGATGGCAAAAGAGGAGGATCGCACGAAATGCTTATATAAGTGATGTTTGTCACAATTACCAATTTTAAAAAGTAATCTTAATTGATGTAACAAATATAACACCATAGGAATCTGTGTATTTGTTAAAAAAAACACTTTCTTATGTATCAAAGGTATTCAGTATGCAAACTACATGAATAATTCAAATAAATAGATAGTTTTATGTCTTCTTTCTGTTTCTCAGACTTTCAATTCACTTATTCTTAAATTGATATGGTAACATACGTAACATACCATTACAGGCTACCCCCTGGTTAATAGAGTGCAAACATCTCTTATTTGATGCAGCTTGAATTGTTTTTTAAGGTAGGATATGTCTGCATAATTCCCAAAGGGGTGGAGAGGAACAGGATTGTACTCAGTTTGCAGTCCTAATTCTATGCCATGATTCTACTGGTTGTGATGAAATGGGTGATTATTTTGCAATAGAAGCAGACACAATGATAGACATTGTGAGGGTGACTTGAATAAAGATTGTTTTTGAATAATTGTATTGAATAGGAATATTTATTAAATTGTGTCATTGAAATGAGAACTATTATTTTCTATCTATATGTCTATACATTTTGATATTATAGGCATTAGGAAATACATGATAAAAATTATATATAACATCTGTAACACAATTCCATGGGCTTGCTATCAGCAATGACTATAATTACTGGGAATAAGGCACCAGAGGCTAGAGTTGAATAGGAAAACATGTGAAAAATAGTATTTTTTCTGAAATATCATCTCTTACTTCCAAGACAATTTACTTGCTCATTCATTATGCCATGTAACATACGTTACATACTTTAATAAATGCTCTGATCCTCATGCAAACTTGCAAATGTATGATTCTTTATTGCATTAGCAAGACAGTGCCAAAAATGTAAGATATCCATGAGCGTCAAATATTTTCATATATTTTTCTTCAATAATAGATACCAAAATTGGATACTTAAAATTGGGGGTAGGGTTGTTTAATAGCTCATATAAAACAATGTATTTGAGATAGAAAAGCAAACTTTGTTTTTTCTATTAGTCAAATGAGTATTTTAGTAAACTAAGATTAAAAACATTTGTAAAAATGCACAAATTGTCTGTAAAATGGATGATGTTAGTCACGATTTCAACTTTCAAAAGGGAAATTTAATCTATGTAACGCATATAACACCATTGAAGGCTGGAATTTTGTTTGAAATGCTGCTTTTATGTAGCTTAGGCATCCAGCTTGCAAACTACATAAGAAATTTGAAAAATTAAATGGTTTAATGTCTTCTTTCTGTAGCTCAAACTTTCATTTTGATTTTTTCCTTAGTTTGTTACAGTAACATATGTAACAGGCTGTCAGAGACTAACGCCCCGGAGCACAGAGTGCAAACATCTCTTAAAAGATGCGGCTTGAAATTTTCTTCAAGATAGGATATGTCTGCAAAATTCCCTAGGGGGTGGGGAGCAGGACCTTTTTTAGCTCGAAGTCTAATCGTATTAGTGTCCATGTTTTGATATTAGATATTAGCTGGATTATACTATTTAGTTCACTTCTCTCATAGTGCCAGTCTCTTTTGTGATGTCTTTTAAGAAGGTTCACGTTCCCACGAAATGACATTAGTTCACCATTTTCATAAGATTGTACTAGTTCACGTAGTATGCTCAAGACGCATGTAGCATAATCCTCTGACGTATCTGTACATACTTCACAATGGTGAAATAGAACAACTTTAATATGGTATTTGGGTAGCGACACAAAGAATTGGGAAATGAATTTTATAATTAGATAGCTCTGTCTATGCGTTTCTGACACATTGTTGAGAAAATACTTAATTTCACCAAGGCAGTCGGACAATCTGCAACGACGATCACAGTAAGAACACGACTTTGGAACAAGGAAGAGTGGGTTAGATCCATTTATCTGTTGTCCACTTATTTTACACGCAGGTATGAAGTCAATGTTTATGGGAAGATATTTTATCTGTTTGGCTGTCTGTAGTGTATCATTGCAATCAAAGTCGGACAGACTTGATACGTAGCTAGTCCATAATAATATCAAAGAACAGCCGTGTTCGTAGATGACAACCTTTGGCATAACCGTTAAGCAGCCAGTATCCATAGTAACTGTGCAGCTAGGACATCCGTTAATGTTAGGGTTAACTAGTCTAAAAGACAATGTTGTGGGAAGAAGTGGGATATAATCAAGATAAAAACAACTACATAAGGATGCTATAGATCTGCGTAATTGACTGTTGAATACATGATCAAACAAATATCCTAGAGGAAATTCATCACCATTACCCTGTTTTAGTATAGACTTTGTCCCAAAGCGACACGCAGGACAGCTGCCTTCCAATCTCACATCATGTGGTTGATCAATAATTGCCAGATAATCAAATTCAATATATTTTGTCAGACGTTCTCCTTTGTAATCATATAACTCAGACTTTAGAATTGACGCTTTCTCCTCCATACTACCACAAGGCTGTATGTGAGATATTTTAAACGGCGATTCTGCTTCTGTGTTAATTTGTGCTGTAACTCTCTCCAACATATGTCTAACTGCTGTCTGTATATCTTGAATTTCTTTGTTATTAAAGTTAAGTGGTGCATTTCTCAAAATATTTTCATAAAACGTTTTGAGACGCCTATCCCTTGCTATAGCTCGTGCCCTTCGTGACATACTTATTTACTTATTTTTTTCTTACTCGGTAGGTTTGTTCATCTAAGTATCTCAGTTGCCATACTTGTTCATCTTTACATTACTTAACATTATAGTTCCATTTTCATGACATGCCTCAATCTATACACTATTTCCCTGTAGATAACATTATATTTATCTTGTTCACTGAAGTTCAACGCAGATGGAACCCTTTCTTCTAAGTTGATATGCTAGCTTGATCTTCTCACTTTGTATTTTGTTCACTTCAGTTGACATGCATGTTCACCATAGAGTAGCTTTATCTAAAACAAAACATGAAGTATTAAAATTCAACCATTTTGAAAAAAAACTATAACGGTACATACTGAAACATGAACATATGTACAATATTCAGCGGTTATACTGTCCTGCCAGCCAAGAGGGATAGTGACGTCATGTTTTCTTTACAAAGTTATTAGGGATTTAGAATAGCTACTGTCCTGCTAGCCAAGAGTGACAGTGACGTCATATTTTGTTTACAAACTTATTAGGGATATAGAATAGATACTGTCCAGCTAGCCAAGAGTGACAGTGGCGTCATGTTTGCTTAGAAAGTTATCAGCGACAAATAATCGATAGATTAACTGTGTATCTATCCTATCCGCAGGATAGTATTAATACAAAAGTGATTTATCGATTCGCGTTAACTCAAATGGAGTGTACAAGCTATTTTTCATTTTGCGATTGTAAACAAAATGTTACGTCACTGTCACTCTTGGCTGGCAGGACAGTAGATTACATGTGTAATTTTGTGTATTAATCTTATCCGCAGGATATGAATAAAACACAAGTGATCTCTCTTTTCGCGTTAGCTCAAGTGGAGTGTACAAGTTAATGTTTTACTTAACAATTGTAAACAAAATATTACGTCACTGTCACTTTTGGTTGGCACGACAGTAGCTGTCACCATATGACCTTAGTTATTGGTGGGATGGTAAACACAAACTCACATACTTAGCGGTAATCTCGGAATTCTTGATCCTCAATTCGACAAATTTTCTTTTAAAAAATATTCTATTTCGAAAGTATAATGCCTGAATCACTCTGGTCTGCGTTTTCAAATGAAATAGTTTCCTTTTTTCAACTAAAGCATATGTTAAGACAGGGTTCGTACGGAAATGGGAAAACAGATGTCCAGGACTATTCCAGGACTTTTTCATTTTTCAAGGACTCGATTTCTTCCCAATTTTAAACACCACAACGTTTAAAAGTGGACATTTTCAGCCAGATTAGGCGAAATGAAAGGCGCACTCGATTTTTTTATCCTGACACCGGTGATAAAAACCGGGACTACCACACAAATTGAATAGAATATAATACGAGTTGCACCTCGCTCTTTGACGTGTATCCAGCGATTTTCATTCAGTTTTTTTGCAATTTTCACACAGTTTTTTTGCGCATCCCATAAATCTGAAAGGACTAGTTGTATTTTTATATTTTTCAAAGACTAATTCATATTTTCAAGGATGATTTTACAAAATTCCAGGACAATTACAGGACAAAAGGCACTTTTTTCAAATTCCAGGAGTTTTCCAGGACCAAGGTCAAAATTTCCAGGTCTGTGCGAACCCTGTAAGAGCATGTTTCATATTATATGCCATATCAACCCCCAAATTCAATTTGTGGATATATGTTGTGGTCATTGAATATCACTGTTTTCATCCACTAGCTGTGACCTTGATCTCAGGAGTCAGTTCTTGAAAAATGCACCCACAGCAGATCGCCTATTTTATTGATGGTAGCATTCCTTATTTGTTTTGTAGATAAATCTTGGACCCTGGCGAGTCACCAAATGTTTCCAGGTCACGGTGACCTTAACCTCTGGTTTCAGTTCTAGCTAGGTCGAGCTCAGAGCATATCTGTATATAATTTGAGGTAGGAATCATAAACTTGGTGTGAGGATATATTTTGGGATCATGGCGTGTCACGCATACACTTCTGGGTCAATTTGACATGTAGCTTGTACATAAGCATGTATAAAAACACTGCAGCTTTAATTGTATAACTTTATTAATCATGCCACGATTGTCCAAACATGAACGATCTGGCGCAATTGGAATGATATTGGCCCACTTCGAATCGAACTAAAGTTCCTACTTAAGATCTTACGTAATATATGCGTGCGTACGTTTACACCCGATTGGCTACAGTTGCAACCTTTTACTTAGTTGTCAAGGAAATAAAGTGCATAGCCCTGTATGCCCCACCTCAATTCTTCATCGTAGACAAAAGGGGTGTGCATAAACTGCACAGACTACTCTAGTTAACAATTACGAATAAGAGGGGCCGCAAAAAGAACACATTAAGGATTTATTTTGTAAAATAAAAACATTTTGAGGCTATTGATAGATCTTGAACCCATCTTGCTAGATAGGTCTAGAAGAGGGAACCAGATAAGCTACTAGAGTAACGGTGCGTTGACCCACCGTTGATGTTTAGTATGTTCGTGGCGTCACTATAGTAGCGACTATCGATGTTCGAATCGAACTTTAGTTACTATAGTAGGAACTAAACTTCAATTCGAAGTGGGCCATTATAATTGCCATCAATCAACTATATAGAATAGCTACCAGTCTGATAATAAAAGTGGTCATTAATACACGTAAAATACTGTAATAATATTTCTTTCTTTTCCAAATGGTAATGTTCATTAGTCTATAAATGTAATTGTCTTCAGTGCAGTTGTATGATTATCAGAATTTAGCACAGGCCTATAGACTAGCAACAAGTAAGGAATATGTTTATATGGGAAAAATGAAATGACTATTTTAAAAGTTCTAGGCCTTTGGGAAAGGCGATCAACTATACAGCCCCTCAGAGATCGTTATCAGGCTACAGGGACAGTTAAATATCGGCGCAGGTCTGGTTAACAAAAAATGACGACCTGACGTTAAGATGGCAACTTACGTCGAGTGTATCAACGATATTTGCATCAAAGATATCCGTTCTGGCTGGCTATCATCAGTTCCAGACAAATAATAGGGCTTCGAGAGTAATTTGTATCCAGGTTTTTAATAAAAATATTTTGATACAATTACTTTAAATCACGTATGATTCCAAGACAAATTTCAATTTGCAACTTTTGAATCTAAGGGTAATGCTATTCGATAGACTGTTGTCCTCACATTATTTAATATTTTGGCATGAAATTAAAACATGTTTTGCTGACGTGTTGATGTTCGTTGTTGCCAAAACTCATAAAACTGATACATTGTAAATAAGTAAATTTTATTAATTTCATTTTCTTGCGTTTTTAAAGTCCTTCAGTGTACGGCGCTAAGTGCCACTTTAGATAACTGTTTGTGTTTTTCTTTTGCCAGAAGAGTATCTTACACACCGACTCAATAACTTTTGTTAATGTTCGTCTATGACGTGGTTTTAGTGCAGTGTAAACAATAACCAAATTTGGAGGTGTTCCCAACATACGAGGTGCACATGCTGTTTTTCAACTAGGCAATCCCTCCTTTAAAAAGGAAAATTTATTTCTATAAAAAAAGCCATATTTACGTCTACCAATTCAATAATATAAACAAATGGAACAATTTCTGGTTCGGCATGGGAAAGCATAAACAGTAAACAAACTTTGCATTTTCTTACATTTCGGATAAAGAAAAAAAATAAGACATGTATTGAAAAATCGGAGGATGTCATACAACCACCTTAGGAAATCAACGTTTGCAGAATAGTTGGTCACATACTTTGTACATATTTACGGAATCACTTTTCGCGTCTCGAAGGGATGTCAACAGCCGCCCAAAACACATTGAAATTGGGGCAAAGATCGTGATTTACTCTGCGTTGGTGGATGATGTTGATTCAGTGCTTAACCACGAAAATTCGGACAGGATGACCTTGTCCAAAATAAGAAATAATATGAAATTACAACAAATCTTAATCCTAATAATTCAACAGCAAAATAAATGTTGTTATTGTTTATGCGGAAAAGCAATGATTAGAACTGTCGTGCCAACCAAGAGTGACAGTGACGTTATATTTTGTTTACAATTGTTAAGTAAATCACTAACGTGTACACTTCACTGGAGCTAACGAGAATCGATAGATCACTTGTGTATTATTCCTATCTTGAGGATAGGATTAATACACAAGTGATCTATCGATTATAAGTCCATGATATCTTTGTAAACAAAACATAAAGTCACTTTCACTCTTGGCTGGCAGAACAGTAGGTGAATTTCCAAGTCGGAAATGAAATACTGGCTAGTTTTTGTGAGAAATGCCAACACCCGAAACTTCGAATATAGAAGTGACATTTAGAAATAAAAGATGTTTCAAATGTCCCTATCATTTATATAGATCATACAGTGAGCCACTTTAGTTACGCACCACTTTTTCAGTGACCACATTTTTGACAAAAATGCTGGAATTGAACATTCGCTATGATAATTTATTTATTGACATTTTATCTGTTTGATGACATCTAAAAAAATTTGGAATCACTCATGCGAATCATTAAGCTACGTCAAAGTCAATTTTATCAATTTTGACAAAAATGCACCTGCAACCTGAACGACATTATTTTCTATTTTTATTTTGAGCTAGGCATTATCCATGGTGATCATTGTGACAGAAAAACACCAAAAACAATTATTTTATTCAAGTAAAACCCCTTTTTCGGTCGTTGAATTTAGTAGCACCGTTATTTTTTGAAGAAATGTTCGTTTTGACGTCATATTAACGTCAGTTACAATAATACAACAGGTTTTTCTTCGCAAATTGTTTTAGTATGAGTCACTTGATAAAATAGAAGTATCAAAACACTAAAACATCTTATCATTGACACGTCTTATAGCCTTGGTAGTAGTGACGTCATCACTAACGTCAACACGATGACGCCAATAAATCCATTATTTTTTACGAAAATAAAAGGCGGATACATGGTTTTTTAAATTGAAATTATAAAAGAAGTGTTTTGATAACTAATTTACTCAGAATCATACGAAATTTTAACTAACTTTAAAAAAGGACTAAAACCAACATTTTTCAAACCTTGGCCAGCTGGGAACCAAAATAGTAAAACATTAAAAAATGATGAAGTTAACAAACACATTCCAGTCTTAGATATTGCCAAGAATAAATCGGCTTTTATCCCTGGCATAGCAGAAATTCGACCCTGAAAAAAGTGCAATGTGATCTGAGTTTCATTCGAGATAATGCAATGTGAAATGGTGTTTTGAGGGTAGTGCACTTAAAGATTCATTTTCTCATTCGTTTCTGATCTGATCACAATGAAATTTCAAGGGCTAATGTAAATATAGATGCGGTTTACGTTGGTAGTCTCAGAATAAAAATATCACACTTTTTTTTCGAGTAATTTTACATTGTACAAGTGGTGCGTAACTAAAGTGGCTCACTGTATGCGTAGCATTTAGGCAATTTAGGCAATTTCCCATTGATTTATCACTTGTGCTGCTTTATCAGTCAAAAGGATCATCATACATACTACCGTATGTTTCCATCGCTTGTAAAACATGACATGCAAACTTTACGCAGAGTAAATCACGGTCTTTGCCTCCATTTTCATGTGTTTTGGGCGGCTGCTGATATCCCGTTGCCGCGAAAAGTTGTTTTTTTTTGTTTGTTTCGATTCTTTACGTCTCAGTCATTAGCTATGGTCATGCGAGATGGTCAGTTCATCTAGCCTCACTTAATCCTGCGCAAGTTTGACCAGGCTGTTACATTGTAACCACTCCTTTGTGCACATACGTTCGCATGTAACTAACAACAACTTTTTTTGAATCAGCTGAAGGAGCAGAATGACCGAATAAATGATTTCATGATCAACCTCCTTCAAGGTTAAGAACTGGACCAGGATCGAACTCGCGACCCCTGGAACTGCAGTCAGCATCGAGAAAAATGATTCAGTAAATATGCACAAAGTAACTGAAAGCTACTCCGTAAATGCAGCAGATATCCTTGGGTGGTTGCATGACATTCTCCGTTTTTTCAATAACTGTCTCATAATTTTATTTTATTTCAAAATGGAAAAAAATGCAACGCTTGTTTACTTTTTACGACTTACAATGCCGGACCGGACATCACTCCAATTGTATTGCTGTTGAACCGTCGGTTAAGAATTAAAAATTTGAGCGGCAACATGTGATTTCAAACAATGTGGCATTTTGACAAGTGTAGACTCAAACGAGCCTGTGCAGCCTCTCTTTAAGCTTAAAAACTCAAAATGATGTTCGGTCAATCACTTCGTCGCTTCAGTGCTATAGTGTTCTATCTACCATTGCACAAGTTTTGAGAAAAATGAGTTTGAAAATTTTAGCATTCTGATTTTTGATGCCTTATTTATCACAGACCTTTGAATCATACCAGAGGGTTAAAGTATATACATACAGTGTAAATGACCTTTGTTTGAAGAAATTTTTACAGTAATATGGAATTTACGAGCATTTTACAGTTTGCAGATAGAACATTATGCCCTAAAAATCGCCTTCTGCGTTCAGTGCTATAGTGTTCTATATGTTCCTACAGCTTATTGTTCTGTTTATGGAGTCAATTCATATACTATACTGAACAGAAATGATTATTTGTACCTAAAAGTAGCAGATTTAGTCATTTATTTGGCATAACAGTGACAAACCGCACGGATTATGCCTTTAAAATTTATGCAAGGGAGATAATCTGTTTCTAAATTTAATTTTTCTGTCAATAGGGTCAATTTGTATAATATTTTAGACTGAACTAAATATTTGGACCTAAAAGTAGCAGATTTATCCATTGATTTGTAATAACATCGACAAAATACTTCAATTTAAGCAGTTTAGATATGTGTAAGGGAGGTAATTTGTTTCTACAGCTTATTATTCTATCCATGGATCAATTTGCGTTAAGTTTTTTGACTGAGCCGATTATTTGGACCTAAAAGTAGCCTATATAGCCATTAGTTCGTCATAAGACCGACAACCCGCTTCAATTCAGGAAATTTAAATTATGTAAGGGAGGTTACTGCAATTTTTCAGCAATTTCTCCAAGGGAAGTGAATTTATGTAGATAGAACAGTATGACACTGAACTCAACCAGTCACGTGACATAATCACCATTGGCCATTGGATGAAAATCACTTAGAACACTGTAGCACTGAACGAAATTGTCTTTTTGTAGATAGAACAGAAAAGCACAGCGATTTTAAGCTTACTGGGAAGAGATAGGCAAATGAATCTTCACCAGTAGATAGAACGTTTGATCCCCTTTCCAACGGTATGCATAACTCATTTTTGACCAAAATGTCACTTAGAACACTATAGCACTGAAGCGACGACTTGACAGTCATAGAACATTCAAGCGACTAGCAAAGGCTCTGACGAGACTGCGCATGTGCGCAGGCTGGTCTGAGCCTTTGCTGGTCGCACATACCACAATATTGGAAAATAATGTCACAACTCTGATAATTTCTTATCTGTTGTCTTATCTTTTTTCACAAGTTCGAGCAAAACCAACACTCTCAACCGTTTGATGCATCCGATCAATGAAGACTGTTGATTCGGAAATATTCGCGAGAACTTAATTTTCGCTAATATTCGCAAATTCGATGCCTCGCGAATTCAAAGTTCTCGCTTATATTGGCTTACTCAGAAGCGAGTTAAACTGATCGTTAAAGACCTTTGAAAATTGCTAAGCGAGCGGATACTGAAAAGAGAAAGGAAGTGGCTACAGGTACGGGCCCGTATCCCTAGCATACGAGTCTAGAGGTACGGTCCCGTATCTCTTGACTACGAGTCTGAAAAGAGAAAGGAAGTGGCTACAGGTACGGGCCCGTATCCCTAGCATACGAGTCTAGAGGTACGGTCCCGTATCTCTTGACTACGAGTCTGAAAAGAGAAAGGAAGTGGCTACAGGTACGGGCCCGTATCCCTAGCATACGAGTGTAGAGGTACGGTCCCGTATCTCTTGACTACGAGTCTAGGGATACGGGCCCGTACCTCTAGACAGTCCACTGAGGATTGGCTACGGGTACGGCTCTAAAATTTGAGCTATATTTGTTAAAAGTTATTTTACCATTTGAGATATCTAATCCAACAAAAAACTCGTGTTGCAAATTCACATCTGTTTGGTCGCCATCTTTGCCAGTGGAAAGGGAACCAGCGATCAATTGAAAGGGTATATTATAGTAGTATTATATACAATCACTGTCAGATGTCCCTTGTGAACAACTGTGGATAAAATGCGAAACCAAATTAAATATTTTCTTTTTAGCGCCCCCTAATTGCTGTCTACAGTGAACACACAACTATTGTCTTCTTTTATACAAACACAAATTTACCGTGAATAAATGGGCACCGCGCGTGAAAACCTGTCTAAGGCATTTGCGAACAACAAAGGCACAGACCAGCCTATGAAGTCTGATCAGTGCATTTGTGATTCACAAGTTTATTGAAAAGTATTATATCTAATCTTGCTATAAACAAATTTCAATTTTCTAGCTTATAACTGAGCAGTCACTTTGTCGGAAACCCCGAAGAAAGGTTAAATCGCCATGCTCGCGCCAAGGCTCAATTATTTATATTTGACTGACAGGTTTTCTTGCGCCACGGCACAATTAGTAGCTGGGCACCCATCAATTAAATATCCAATGCATAAACATTCTAAGTCATTTGATCAAAATGGCTCAACGTCCATATAGGGTGACAATTTTACATTTTTTCTGCCGAATGCAGAGAGTTAAGTTTTTCACTTGATCATCGCGATCAACGTCGGATGCCGAACAAGTCGTTCAAAGCTGACATAAGGTTCAGTGAGATCACAGAAATAAGTTTGAAGCAAGAAGAAATAGAAAGAGGGAAACAATTGATTTCTGTTTAAATTTTAGTCCGTTTCCTTGCGTACGTGCACGATGTGGAGGCTATATAAGCATTGATTACCAGCAATTGGGCCTCGACGCGAGAAAACCTGTCTTCGGAGTTTTGAGAACAACAAAGGCGCAGACCAGCCTGCGCATTGCGCAGTCTGATCAGCGACTTTGTTATTTGTCATATCTAGACTTGCTATTAGCGAATTTTTGATTTTCTAGCTCGTCTCTATAGCTGAGCAGACTGGTTTGAATTTCACTTTGTCGGAACCCACGTGACGAGGACAGGTTTTCTCGAGTCGCGGCCCAATTATTAATGGTCTAGCTGTGAAATAAGTCTAATGTTTTTACCACAGACCACCAGTTTTCCCTCGTCCAACATGGCGACCGAAATAGATGTAAATTTGCAACTAGAATTTTTGTTGGATTAGATATCTCAAACGGTAAAATAAGTTAAAACATATACATATATATAATTGAAATTTTAGAGCCGTACCCCTAGCCAATTCTCAGTGGACTGTCTACAGGTACGGGCCCATATCCATAGACTCGCAGTCTAGAGATACGGGACCGTACCTCTAGAATCGTAGTCTAGGGATACAGGTCCGTACCTGTAGTCACTTCCAAAGAGAAAATGTTGCCTTAATGTCTATCAGTCCCTCACTAACTTTATCCACAAATTTGTAACTGTTTAAGAGGAAACAATATTTGTGTATTCATTTGTGTTTTAAAACACTGATGAGTATGGTTTACAGGTCAAGTTACAATGTTATTTACGCAAATCAAGTCGTTTAAATGAGCATTCAACCGTTACACAATAGACACTTTGTGATACCACACAATCACTTGGTGGAAACGTACACCGGATATTGCTCCAAAATGAGCCAATATTTACAAAATTTCAAGAAAATACACACAATGAAGGTAAGCAAATCTCGAATTTTTCCAATTGAATTATTTTTCCGGTACTTGGCAGGTGGCATTTTAGAGCCCTTATACCCATATTAAGCACATTCAATACACGAAATGGTTTCAAACACTGTAAATGATGGTGAAAATCACAAAATTAGCGCCGTGCTCACTGGAAAATGTATACTCCTTTCCCAAAAAATGAACATTATTGAAACAAGTAAGAAAGTTATAAAAATTCTGAATCTGCCAATCTTTAAAATGTCTCACAAATATTAACACTGAAAATTTCAGCCACGTAGGTTGAAATTTGACCAAGTTACGGCTGCAAACCAATGGTCAGTTTGTCACGATAAGAGTACTGGGGATTGATAAATCTCAGATTTAGTGTACAGGAGTATTGCATTTTAGTATACTGGGTATTGAATTGATTTTTTGGTTTGATTTGATTATTTACGTCCCATAAACAATATTTCAGTTATGTAGGGATGGGTCTTCCTGGGTTGAACTAGTACTAAGCTAAGATATATGTGTCTTGCTCAAGGACACAATGCAGTGACGCTGGTGAGGCTCAAACCCGCAGCCCCTCGGTCTCAAGTCAAGTACACTACCACTGAGTTACGGAGCTCCCTCAGGTATTGCATTGAAGATCAAATGAAAAATGAAGTAGTTCGGTTGATGATTGGAACAATTTATAGATGGCCTTTAAAATATAGCGTCTACAAGCTTTATACGGACATGCAAGCAACAAAGCCGCTCATGCAAAGCTATGCATATCAAAATGCTTGAAAACAAACAATACGGAAGGAGTTTAGCGCACTGGCCAAAATTTAATGTGTCTGTTCTCACTAATAGACAAGCCTTGTATCTTTAATGGGTGGTTTAAAGTGAACCCATGCATAATGTTCGGCCACAACGCTAGAAAGTATGTGACAAGGCCTAGCTTCAAAGAGTAGGTAAAATATGGAACCTTTGCTTTTGGCAGGCTGACACAGAACGAACAACAAAGGCACTGATCAGTTTTATGGGAATGCAATGCATGCAACAAAATTAGTTTTTTATGCAGTGGGACTAATAAAGTGTTTATAAACCCTATATGAGGGTATGCAAACAGGGAAGGCTTAGTCAAGCCTGCGCAATTGTTAAATCTCTTCAGAGCCTTAGCTCTTTGCATAAACAACTTAGATACAAGGGTCAACACACAGGCTGAAATATAGGGGGCAAGGTCTCACTGGATGACTGCACATGTATTAGAAGGGGTGACTACGTACATGTGCGATAGGTCACATAAAATGACGTGAGCCTGCATATATGTCCAATCTATTCTTAGCTGTTTCTGCGTATATACCAAAGAAGGAATTAAAACAAAAACATGGGTGCTTGCACACTTAAAGAAGGGACAAGGCCTCGTGCTTGTAGGGTTTTCATGCGTAATTGGGCTGAGCATAAAATTGTTACTAGTTAGAGTTAATACTATCTAGTTTCTAAATAGTACTATCTAGTTTCTATCTAAATATTTTTTATTACCATTCTACTTTCATCTTTCAATTTGATGATCAAGCAGGCGCTTTATTATACATTTTTGCCTGAGCACACGTTCCTTCTTTATGATTTTCACCAATGTACTGTGTTTGATGCTAAACAATGTATAATTTATACATGCTATTTTTTTAGGTAATTTTAAAGGATGATCTTGTTATGCATGATGAACAATTTGGAACCAAAGAAAATGTCCTGGGGTTGGGGTGGAGCACAGTATGCTAAATAAGATCCCAGACTAATTTGCTTAATATGCGTATATAGTGTCTCTTAAGCACAACTTGCCAAGTACCAAAAAAGAATTAATTAGGTTAAACAACAGATCAACTAAAACTAGCACGAGAATTAAATTGCGAATAAAACAAAGAATGTATTTGTCATGCTTATGGTTTTTAAATTGCTAGCAATTAAGTTCAGCATGAAAAAGGTTTATAACCACGGCACCTGGATGAATACACAGCCCGAGATAAAGGCGTTTTGTCCCACTAGATGGCAGCACATGCATGTTTGGAGGGTGACTAAAACGCAAACGCGATAAATAACAGGAGAGGGTCCAAATAATTTAGTTTTTTCATGCAACATCAAGTTGTGTCATAATAGCGCCAACTCCTAGTGTTTTATTAACCCTTAAGCTCATTTAGGGGACCAGACAAGGGTCTACGTTGTTTGCTTGTGGAAATATGATTAGATACAATCTGATACTAGTGGACCTAACAAGTTATTTATAATTATTCTATGTTCAAACGTGAAACTTATTTTTTTATTTTCCATAGAGGGTGGAGCCTAGCATCAATATCCACGTTAATCAACGCCATAATTAACAACATTAAACAGCTTGAAGATTCTATGATACTAAATGCGGCTGAAAGATAATATTTAAATAACTTAAAGAGTTCCAGGGTAGCTTTTACTTATTTCATACATTTGCTCATACATATTAAGGATTAAACAGGTAAGTGTGTCGCACAACTAAATGTGAAAATGTAATAAGGCCCTACGTGCATTTAGGTGCTAACTGTAACCCCTCTGGAGCCAAAAACTGAAACATGCTTTTCACCAATTTCTTTTTGGTTTACAAGAAGAATAACTGAAATGTAACTTTTTGGCATTTATTTAAATTTTACCGTTGCTCGTTAACAAAAATGGACAACAAAATAGGCCTTTAATAGAGAAATTGCCATTGTGAACCTTTAAGCCTTTTGGAGACCGATTTTTTAAGAATTATATGAAGATATCAGCACAGCTATATACCAAAACATCTTTTTAATATGTTTTGTGTTGTATTCATTCTCATTCTCTGTTAAAATATTTTTCAGTTTTTGCCTGTGCTTGTTAATTTCTCTGTCAAATGTCTCAAAGAAATTACGTGCATTAAGTGGCTATTTTGGCCCCCTCTACAGCCAAAATCTGAAAGTTACTTTTCACCAATTTCTTCTGGGTGGTTTATAAGAAGTATAGCCTAAGTATAAAATTCTGGCATTTATAATATTTTGCTTTAAAATCCCATCCCAGGCGAATGGTGGGACTTTGATTTTTTTGTCCGGATAAGTCCTGAAGTTGCGGGCTAAGATATCTGTAAAACCACTGCTGTTTGACCCTAACATACATATTTTTATTTTAAAGTGTCATCTGAATCAGCTTATTATCATGCATACTGTGAGCTTCCTGTAAGCTTTAGTTGGGGGAATATGTGGATTCTTGTAGTAGTGGAAGGTATTCTCTCTATGTGTTATCAGTAATTAATAGCAACTACAGTGAACTTATATTTCTTTATTCACTTAAATTTAGACTATTCATAGTAGATCAGTTCCAGTATTTCTTAAGTCTATGTAGCTTTCTATTGTCAGGCCGAGCTCATATCACATACGTCGAACAACCTTTCATGATAAAGTAGATTCACAGTAGATTTAGAGTTTTGAAATAGATCTAGATTTAGTTTACTTGAAATCTAGATAAATAATTTAGTCAGTGCCTAAACTGTTCAATAGATTTTATCAATCCAAGGGTAGCTATCCAAATGAGCATCTCTAAAATCTAAAGAGTTGCTTCCCTTGGTGCACAAAAGTGAAAGTAGAATTTGTTGTCTGCTCGAGTTGACCGATCTGAGATTGATGCTCGAAATGCATGATCGACTCTTATTTATAGTCTCGGCCCAGCTCCAGCCAGCCAATCAGCTACCAGAAAGAGGTGTAGAAATCTCTATCAGCCAATCGCTGCATGGATAGACTGATAGATTTCTCTAGCTAAGTTGTACAACAATGGCGGATGTCTACCCACTTCACATTTGTGATACCAAATTCTGGTTTATCTCTGAGGAATATGCGGTCTATCCTGGTGGATAAATAAACTTTAGACCTTCTGGTAGCAGGATGGACTAACTAATCGACAATTGAAGGTAAGAGAATTTCTATCGCTGGATAGACATTTCTTTACATTCAAAACATCGCGCCTTGCGAACTTTCATTATCAAGCTCATAACTATCTTAAACAAGAGTCTTTCCGATCTATCCTTAGTATGAGCAGAAAGCCCAGACTTTATTCTAAATGAAGGAATGAACGGCGCAGTCCAAAACTATCCGTACTTGAGAGTATTCGTAGTGTTTGTTTGACAGACGCTGACGAACGCTCGCAATGATCAACACAGGCAAAAATAGTTCATTCTCCAGTATCCGATGTTCGGCTTCCTAAAGCCACAGGCTGCAATAAATGACCCCATTTATTGCTTATCTAACCACTTGAAACAACTTTATTAATAATTTAATATTCACATGAAGAATGTTTATAGACGGAAAGACACATGTGCTTGTGTGTAACCTAAATCCGACACACCTTGTTTTGATAGATAAATAGCAGTAATAGCCACGGGTATTACAATACTGACCGTTCAAAGGCAGTGCTACTTTTGTGGATCATTTTTGTTTTTTACGTTTCGTGTTTGTCATGCTTTCTTGTCTGTACAATGTAGCCATTTGGTCACCTGCTGGAAAAAAGGCTGACCTCTTGGCTCTCTTGTATGTGATGTTTTATTTTGTTTTTGTCACTTTCTTGAGTGGTGTCCTGGAACGATTCCTGATATCTGCCTCCTTTTTTACATTACTTAGTACTGGTTTGACAAACAGAAATCATTGTTAAATAAACTTATATATCGAAATAACTAAAACATTGTTTAAAGTGGCATTACATAACAATAAGGGGCAAACAGACTTAGATGTACCACGACCTCTGAGTAACGACCTTTATCATTATATTTCAAAGGTTGATAGAAGTTTAAAGAGGTGTATAGACAAAAATATATCTTTAATTTGTATAATTTCTAGCAATGTGACATTGCTGGTGACAGAGTTATTGGGCCAGTTTCAGATCTTTCTGCACACACCCCGTAATCATTAGTTCATGTACATAAACAAAGTGCATTTCATCCTTTCTTTATTAAAAATTATCTTTTTACCTATTACTCAGACGCTGCATTGTTTGATTTGTTTATTTGATTTGATTCTTTATGTCCCATCAACAATATTTCAGTTATTTAGGGATGGGACTTCCTGGGTTGAACCAGTACTAAGCTAGGATAAATGTTGGCGCCGTTAAACCTGTTTAAGCCCTCCAGTAAAATATTTTACTGACCGTTACAAGGCGGTACTTCTTTTGTGGATCTTTTATGTTTTTTTTCTGTCTTGTGTTTGTTATGGCTTTGTGCGCGTCTGTTTATATGTGCTTTGTGGTCACCACCTGGGAAAGGGCTGACCTCTTGGCTCTCCTTTGTGGTGTCTAATTATGAGTTTGTCACTTTCCCATTGGTATCCTGGGTCAGATGTCGTACTTGATTGTATCGATTCCTGATCGTTGCACCCTTACTTATCTGCTCAAGGAGGCCCTTCAGTCTCGAGTCAAGCACTCTACCACTGAGCCACTGCGCTCCCTAGATGCAAACATGCCATCTAAAAGTAAAACTATTCCATATTTACATTGTTTACTTCATGTATAAACATTTATATAACAGGACTTTAAATTTAGATGTATCGTTTCTTTTGTCATTCAGAATAGCTTAAGCACAATAAGTATGAAATAAGGTTCTAGTAACTATAACAATTTCTCATCAAATAGATAAATCAAAATTCACTTCCTGAGGAGCCCTCTGTACAATATACTGAGGACTAAGTACATCAACAAATAACGTCAGGACTTAACTTTGTCCTCCCTCCCAGACGAAAATCCTGGATCCGCGGATGTAAAACGCTAAAAACCTTTCTCCCTTACGTTTAACAGTCAGTTTTGCTATAGAAATGGACCGTTTTAATCATCAAAATATTACCTGAACGACATGTCCGAGGAAAACCTACACTTTCATTTTCAGTTGGGAATTCCACATTACACATTTTCTAAAAATAGATATATGGTAAAAGAATTGGCTTTCATAAAAAGTTTGCTTTTGAGGAGCACCAACATACTTTATTATACTATAATAACTTCTCAACAATTTGCTACATCAACTCGTGACTCCAATCAGAGGCCAAAGCCTTGCAGAATCAAAGTTAAGCTCCCTCTGTTAAATATGCTGATGACTTAAAACAACAATAAAAAAAACGTTGGGCTGTGCTTGGACCCTTATTCCCTGATCCGCGCATGAAAAGCAAGGAAAACCACCCTTCCATACATACACTGACCCAAAGCGAAACAAGCTCAATCCTTTAGATAGAAATCGACATGTTTAATCATCTATGTATAACCTGAACGACATGTTGTGAAAACCATACACTTTCCTTTTCAATTGGGAATTCCACGTTACACATTTAGTAAAAATAGATATTTGGTAAAAGTATTGGCTTTCAAAAAAAGTCTGCTTTGAGGAGCACCCACATACATTGTACTTTATCAAACTATAATACCTTCTCAACAACAAGAGGACCTTAGGGCCCTGGGTCGCTCACCTGAGAATGACTGTCTATAAAGATATAGGAAAGCATCTAGGGCCCTGGGACGCTCACCTGAGAATGACTGTTTATAAAGATATTGGAAAGCATAGCTCCACTCAAAGTCCAGCTATAAATTTTGATAGATCAGCAGTTTCATAAAGACTTTACATGGGTCATGTTGATAAAACTAACATGATGTAGAACCTCAATAAGTATTACATGGGACATCCACTGCGGGGCCATTTTTGGCCCATAGAGTCATAATTTGAACAAATTTGGAAAAAGTTCACTAGATGATGCTGCAAACATAATATCAAGGCTCTATTCAGACAGAAATATGTTTTATGTTTTCCCTTTATAATCCTTATCATTTGATCCATTGGACTGGCCGCTTTTGGCCCCAGGGGCATAACTTGATTGAACTCGTCTGGTAATGGTGAATAAACCCTTTGCATACCCGAAACGCCTAAAAGGGTGGTTTGGTAATCTGCATTTCGTCAGGGTCAGCACTTTTTGCTATGATAAATGCAATTTTCAGAGTTTGGAGTACATATTTATATGGAAAGTCCTTATTGGAGTTCCCAGAATCAAGCGAAAAAACTCTACAAACTAGACAGCCACATTTGCAAGAGGCTTTTCTCCCTTACAAAGAAATGATATGTTCTACACAGTCTACATCCGATATTGATAATTCGATAGCAAAACGGCTGGATACGGGAAAAACAGTTGTTTACTGTCATACGCGACATTTGGCGGGTAAGTTGTTTCTGTAATTTTATCATTGAATGTCTTGAATTTGAATGCTAGCTTTAAGCTGTGAGTTACATTTCGATATTCTCATTCCGGCTACCCACCTACCAACAGTTATTATCCCCACGCTTTTTTAAAAAAGCGATGGGGATATTGCAATCGCCTCCGTCCGTCCGTCCGTCCGTCCGTCCGTCCGTCCGTCTGTCCGTCCGTCTGTCCGTCCGTCCGTCACGCTATCTCCTCCTAAACCATTGGACGAAATTCAACCAAATTTGGTGTGCGGGTTGCTCACATGAATGGGGCGTGCAACGGCACATTTTTTTTTGGCCCCGCCCCCTGGGGCCCTGGGGAGGGGCCAAAAGGTCAAATATCATTAAATGTCATTAAATTTCAATAACAAAGTCAATTTGAAAGATTTTTTGACCAAACTTTGTGTGTCTTCTCCCACATGAAAGATATAAGACATATCAGACGGGATTTTCATTTGGCAGCCTGGGTCATGCCCTAGGGGTCGGACTTGGAGGTACTGTGGGGGGTTGGGGCGGTCAAAAAAATTTTTTCCCGAAATTCAACCAGATTTGGTGTGTGAGTTTCTTACATGAATGGCACACGCACCGGCGCCATTTTTTTGGTCCCCGCGCCCTGGAGCCTTGGGGAAGGGCCAAAAGGTCAAATATCATTAAATCTGAATTACAAAGTCAATTTCAAAGATTTTTAAACCAAACTTTGTATATCTTCTCACAAATGAAAGATATAAAACATATCAGACGGGATTTTCATTTTGCCGCCTGGGTCATGCCCAGGGGTGGGACCTGGGCGTACCGTGGGGGGCTGGGGGGTCAAAAAAAAAAAAATTCCGAAATTCAACCAGATTTTGTGTTTGAGTTACTCACATGTATGGCACATGCACCGGCACAATTTTTTGGGTCCCGGCCCCCTGGGGCCTTGGGGAGGGGTCAAAAATTCAATTTTCTGAACATGTACATGTGGCATATCAAATTAACGGGGCTGCGCAGTATACCAGGATACACTGAATTTTTTTTACCTACGATCAAACTGGTGACCTTCAATTACCATTAGATTTCTTCGAGAGCGTGGGGATTTGCGATGGCGCGCCATCGAATGTGTTCTAGTTTTACTGCATTTATCATTTTACTCGGTTGATTGGTGACATGTCACATATGTAAAATTTCAGTCGGTGGTAGGGGGCCACATCGGGCGGTAGTTACAGGAAAACCAGTCGTTTTGGCACACTTTTATGATACGGGTCTGTTGTAGACGCTGCATGTCTAAATTCATAGTCTTGATAGAAAATTGATCAACCATTCTGTACCTTGACTTTAAAATGCATATAAATGACCTCTAAATCTAGTCCAATTTTGTAATTACCCCAAAAGGATAACCACAAAATGTTATTTTACTGCATTTATCATTTTACTCGGTTGATTGGTGACATGTCACATATGTAAAATTTCAGTCGGTGGTAGGGGGCCACATCGGGCGGTAGTTACAGGAAAACCAGTCGTTTTGGCACACTTTTATGATACGGGTCTGTTGTAGACGCTGCATGTCTAAATTCATAGTCTTGATAGAAAATTGATCAACCATTCTGTACCTTGACATTAAAATGCATAAAAATGACCTCTAAATCTAGTCCAATTTTGTAATTACCCCAAAAGGATAACCACAAAATGTTCATAACCCCAAAAATATTCATTTTTCTAAAAAAACTCCTATATATTGAAATTCAAAATTTTGAACCTAAAAAAATGGTCAGAGCCTACGTATGTATGAAAATATCAGAACACCCCCTCTTTACACCCAGACTAATATCCATGCTCAGAGTAATCCATGTCAGTGTCTGAAGATCTTGCTGGAGAGTAGTCTAGAGATGATCTGCGCGCCACCACATCCCGTTTGCAAGTGATAGCAGCTTTTCCTTCCCGCCTCTTCGACACGTGTAATTATTAATTACCCATGTTGCGAGAGACGACCAGTATTGTTTCCAATTACATGGTTATATAATTTCTCTGACCCAAGCAAACTCACACAGGTTACATAGACGCATATCGCAATAAGAAACAGTATGTGTTTTAGATACATGCATTATGTTTTAGTTTCCTAAAACGAATCCTGCATGATTTCCCAATTTAAGGTAGTGCGGGACCCATGTCAAAAGATAACCTTACTTTTACTTTAAAGTAAGAGTGTAAGAGTTATCGTTCCTGAATCTTGTTTTTAAAAGAGAATACTTATTTGTAAGACAGTAGACATTATTCTCCCCTGACAACTCTTTGATGCTCGAAACGTAATTCTGTAAGTATTTTGCTTTCACAAAAAGAAGGAATGCAAGTATTAGCTTTTAAAAACATCATCCAGAGTATGAAGTCATTCAGTATTTTGATGGTTAAAAGTTGCGGACCGTATAAATATACATACTAAATACATGTCTCGGTTGCTATTTCTGCATGCTGCCACAAACCTAAGACCCACTCCCACCCCAAAAAGGGGGTGGGGGTTGTAGACGTGCACATGCCTTGTATGTGACATTCTCATGTTTTAAGTCCCATGGAGGTACATGGTCACTAATGTTTTATGGAGAAATGACGTAACTATTTCAATTCCCTTATCACACCGGATAGGCAGCAATAAAAACAGTCTAAACAATCGATGAATGCTGATAACAAATTGCTAGAAACAGTGTTTGTGATTGCCATTTGTTGCATATCGGACTACAAACAACAATACAAAATTCTGTTACTTATAATATTTAACTACGTTCGTCGATAGCATTAACGTTTTCGATTGCCGCCTATCTAGTGTGTTTTTGATATACTGAAGACGTAGCCAAACAATCTGATACAAGGGCTAGGAGTTATTTCATGTTTCTGTTGAAAAAATTATTTTGTTTCCTTGCATGTTTCATGATGATAAAATGGACATTTCTGCATACATTTTAATAAAATTAATTGGAACTGCATGTGCCTGAAAGGAAGATATATGACAATATAACATTCTTTTCTGTATATTAACGGTTGGCAAGCATGGTACAGATGCGCGGATCCAGGTATTTTCATCAAGGGGGGGGGGGGCAAGGTCAGTCTGTCGAAAAAGCTCTGACAACGATTTTTTTAGTCCTCAGCTTATTTTACAGAAGTCAAATGGTCAATTTCAAAGAAATCTATCGTTTTTCAAGGCTCAAAATGGGGTCCAATTTTTTCTAGGGGGTCCAACTTTTTCCGGGGGGGGGGGGGGGGGGGGGGTGTCCAATTGCTTATTCCCTATAGAAACTCATTTAATTTGTGATTTTCAAGAGGGGTCCGGACCTCCTGCCCCCCCCCCCTCTGGATCCGCACTTGGTGCAGCCCTCACAGCTTCATGGTTAAGGCTACAATACATTATCTCATTTGGGCTTGGCAAACGTTAATAGACAGAAGAATGTATCATCCTTTTATTGTTATATACCTTATAATAAGTGTTTACTATAGAAACTTGAGGTGTTTCAATCGCTGACAATTGTACATTTTATTTAATAATGTGTCATATTTTGGTTGATCGTTGACCAATCACTGACCGCGGGCTTTATTTCCGATAAAACATGACTGCAGAGGGCTTAATTGCCATTTCAACCTGCTCACGGATATCCTCTGCGAGTTAAGACACCGTCGCTTATGCTTTATTGAGAAATGACCAAAATATTTAATTATCATAAGATACGGATAGTCGGATAGGCGACAATCGAGAAGGCTCTGAACAATCGATGAACGTGGATCGCAAATTGCTAGAATTTACCATTTGTCGCCAGTCAGGCAAACAAACTGCAATCCAAAAAGTCTGTTTCTGACGGTATTTGATCTACGTTCGTCGATAGCATCAACGTTTTCGATTGCCACCTATCCCGTATGTGTATTGATATAATGAATACGTAACCACAACAATCTGAAACAAGAGCTAGGAGTTATCTACATTTTTCAGTCATGTTTCTGTTGAAAAAAAAGTTTGTTTCCACACCGGATAGTGAGCAATCGAAAACACTCTTAACCATTGACGAACGCGGATCAAAACTCGCTAGAAACAGTGTTTTGATTGCAAAGTGTCGCCTGTTCGATGAGTGATGGTGATAAAAAAAACTATGATTCTAACTATTTTTGGTCTATAATCGTCCATAGTATTGATGTTTTCGATTGCGCCTTTAAGGTGTGGTTTTGTTGTATGCTTCACGATGTTACAGTGGACATTTTTTTTGGAAATGCTTTTTGCTTGAAAGGAAAGTATTCTAGAACTTTTTGGATACTGTAAAGGCGGCACCTCATGACTGCCTTATTAGTCTACTTTAGACATAGGTAAAATCTGAAAATGAGGCGTTATAACTACATTCGGAAGTGTTTGTTTATTGTTTAACATTAGTATAGAGGCAAACAGTGTGGACCCAGATCAGACTGCTCTAGATCTACACTGTTTGTTTAAGAGACTTCATAATATTTCAAAAGACGATAAAAACATACGATTGTGTTGTAATATACGCTTTAAGGGTTAATAAATGTGGGTTCAGTGCATTAACGGACAGGACTTTCATGAAATGCACGCAGACCTGCGCGGCTCAAGCAACTTTTAAACGCTTAACCAATGGATAGAACCTGATTTCCATTCTTGAGCAGTTGAAATAACCGAACCTAGCCCAGATATCAAAATTAAAGTTGCCACCTTTACAGTACCCAAAAAGTCCTATAATATATAACAATGACAATATAACATTCCTTTCTGTATATTAACGTTTGTCAAGCCCTTGTGCGATAATGTGTTGCAGGCCTCACCGCTGTGTGGTTCTGGTTGCAACACATCACATTCAGGCTTGCCAAACATTAATACAAGGAAAAAAAAATGTTTTATCCTCTTATTGCATATTTGTAAGTTTATTCTTTAAATGACATTTAGATCTATGCATCAGGAATAAAGCTATAATTTTTAGCTTTTATCTACATAAATCCTACGTGTAAGAAAGCATCAAAGTATCAAGACATGCTATAGCCATGCTTTAATGAGAATCATAATGTAATGTGCTGGGCCACATATGCTAGGTCAAAATCTTTTTTGTCATTTTCTACGCCCATTTGTCAGTGCTTAATCAATAATAGCTATGTCTCCGCCCAGTGATATAAATAGGGCGTAGACAAACAAAATTATTGGTTGAAAGGGGAGACAACACTTATTATAGTCTTTATTTTTTTTAGGATTTTTCAGAAAAGTCACCAAAACAAAAAACGAGCACGGTGACACATATTTTTTATTCAATCATTAGATTCTTCATGAAAATATCTTTGTAAAAATATGTTTTTTGTTGTTCCAGTTACATTCTCTAATATGTTTATTTTGAATATTAATGTTTTTTTTTGGCATTTATTCGTTTGACTTAATTAGGATTTTGCTTAATAAATTGTGTAAATACATGCTATTTCACTATTTTTTGTTTTTATTTATATCTCTGGTGTGAGTAGTATTTGTTCTGAAAAAAACTGTATTGCGTTTCTTGTTAATTTGTTAATAAAATCTGTGTTTGTTTATTTCAAAAACCTGCGATTTTGCAGTTTTTGACATCAAATAACTTTTTACAAAGAACGGTGAGGTATTGTTTTTTTTTGTCTTAGAATATAAGTATAAGTCTATATTATAATATATTAAAAGATGAAACACTTTTGGACATATGCCGGTGAGTCCGGTACTACCTTAATATATTATAGAAATACTCAATGAAATTGATCAGCTTCAGCTAGATGAAAGTTTTCATAAAAACACAAAACAAACAATTAAGCTCCTGTCACACGGGTACGTGTGATCACAGAATCATGGGTTTTGAGCAAGATTTTCGGGAAGGTTGCTGAGCAGCAGTCTTTTGGGTTTCACGCAACCCTGTAGTATGTGCATGTAAGTGGTTTCACCAGAGCCTTTGCTCTTCGCATCACAAATAAAGAAAATGTCGAAAGAAACGATTTGCTGCATACAGATGATATGAGCAGGTGCAGTTTACTATTTTCTGGAAATAAATAGAATGCCTGCAAAATGAAACATTGAAGTATTTATCTATTTGTATCGTCGCAACAGTTTAGACCCAGATCAGGCCCAGCAAACTTTGGACCTGAACTGTGAACTGGAGCCAAACTGTTTGACACTCTGATGGTACTCTGATATGATGCTTTACAAAAAGAAATATTGTTTCCCTTGCATGCTTTGATTATTTTTTCTTAAGGTGGCACAGGGTAATATATGATATAGTACTTGGATTTCGTAATATGGACTCCAGTGACATTTTGCAAGTACATTTTGAAAATACACTCCCTTTGAAAGGCATTTAGTCTGTTTTCTCTCAGGCATACATGTATATGCCACCATTTATATCCTTATGGAAACGCAGTGGCTCAGTTGATAGAGTGTTAGACTTGGATTTAAGGTCAACAGTTCGAGACTCACCGTGTATGTAACAGGCTAATGTCCTGAGTATACTTTACATTATATCTCTACCATGTGGTCAGGCTTGACGCATATGATGCATCTACATGTATGTTCTTTCACTTTGATTTATGCTGGCCCTCGTTGGTGGGGACTTGACACAAACAAACAGTTTGGACCCAGGTCACACACGAGAGACATCCGACCGATCTGGACCCAAATCATTTGACAGCGGACAAAACTGGAACGACCCAGCGTGGGATCATTCTATATTGTTGTTCACGAGGTTTGTTTGGTGACCATGCAGTGTCTGGTTGGAGTCTATACTGTTCACAGATGCCCCTAAACAAATGAAATCATTTCAAGAATGTCGACATACACAGAGAGCCGGCGGGACCGGGAGTTCACATCTTTTCAATGTGCGTTCAAAAAGACATTTTTGGCGAGATGCGAAGGGTGCAGAACCTGGTCCGATGTCGGTTTAAGGCCTGATTTTGTGCTCTTATGTGACATACGGAAAATATGCAGATGGCGATGTTGCGATTGAACTGTATACATTAACCCTCTAGGATGTACTGGCATGGGTCTACAGCAGAATATGGATGAATTAGCCTAAAATAGTTTCATTCTCGAACTACACATGTGTAATTAATAAAACTAAATGCATGCATAAATATATGTTTGTATATTATGTATTGTGACGATGAGCTAGTAATGCTTAAGTCGAAATAAAATTTATGTTCTGTTCCATGTTGTTTTTGGTCAAGGCATTAATTGTAACTGCTTAGTCCTCGTTCAACCCAGCCAAGCAACAGCACAAACAAGCAAAATCCAAATCATTTTTAAAGACAATGCATGAATTATATCCACATGAAGTTTCATCAAACCAAGAATACTAAGTATTAACACTCTTTCGCTGCAAAAGTAGACGAGATAGTTGCCTGCGCGCGTGAGTGCGTGTGCTGAATACGGTTCAATTATGAACCATACCACGAATGCCGACATGTTCGAGGTGCGCAACTAGTAATAGCGGGGCTGCAGATGCTGTTTTGATCCGATCATACAGGTATTTTCTGAAAGATCTGGAGAGACTGGGCATATGTGCGGCCCGTCAGAGCCTTTGATGTTCATCTATGTGGTACGAACAAAAATATAATAATTTTGTCTTCTTGAGATTCTTCACAAAATGTCAAACAACTTTGATGTAAATCAGAACCTGACGTTGTTTTTTTTGTCGCGAAAAAGCAGGCTCACCTGAGCCTCGGCTGGTGCCCTCTGCGAAATACCGAAAGCGCATGCGTTTTCCAAAATAAACAAAGCCATGTAATTCATAGAATATTTCTAATACTGCAGGACCGAAGCATACATGTATGTGCCACGCCACGGAACAATACTAGACACATCAAGATTCGTCCTTGACAATCATAATTATATGTGACCATTGATTTGTTTTTTCAACCTGTTTATAACTCTCAGCATCGCATATTTTCATACTTATTGCTCTATGTTTTAGATGCAATTTTTATAGAGCCGTGAATCAGAAATGCAAACCCTTATAAAGCCATGTAATCTAAAAGCAGCCAAAGTGCGGATCCAGAGGGGGGGACAGGGGGTCCGGACCCCCCCCCCCCTGGAAAATCACAAGTTATATGGGTTTCTATAGGATATAAGCAATTATTCAGTGTGTTCATGAGCAGAATCGTACTGGAATATGCATATTTCCTGTCTTTTATTTGCTTCCAATGGATCACCTATGTACAAATCGTTAACTAAAACAAAAAAAAATACTCAGAGCTTGAAGCCCATGAAACACTGAAAAGAGTGGATTCAGCAAATGCAACAATAAAACCCTATAAAAGTTCTTCTTTAATAACTGTAAAACGCCATGCGATGGTTCTAAGCTTTTTTAAAAGCTAACCTTGTGTTAAAATTATGGCAATGCATTTACAAAACATCATAAGACGTGACAAGCTTTTGGGCATATGCGATCAATGAACACCCACATTAGCCTATGTATCCATCCATGCCTGTCGTCGCGAAGAAATAGTTAAGGGTAAGATAAAGAGTGCTTGGTGCAGAAACGTTGATAATATCTATATATTATGCTGTAAAAATTTTATTATATATAATTTATATTATTTTTTGTATCTAAATTTGGGAACGATAATATCACAAAAACATGCGCTGCTTTCGTGACTCCGCTATTGGATGGCAGACGAGTGCTTAAGTTTTTTCATATAAGAACTTGATAGTCTTAATTATTGTGAAAATACAGTTAAGAAGTCGAAATAGTGAAGCAGCAAATTAAAATGACGATTACACGAGTTGATCCAAACTAAGAGTTCTAACGTATACCGATTAACTGAAATATTGTTAGCCCACAATGTGGGAGATTTTCGTACGCGCATACATAAATAACTCACATGTGCTGGCTCATTAGGCTCCAGAACCCGGTCCATTCTCGGTTGTTTGAGGCATGCGCGGATCCAGAGGGCTGGGCGGGGGGGGGGGGGCAAGGTGGCGTTTGCCAAACATACATATATTTCAAACAAGCCATTTTTTGAATATGTTCACGGTAGGTACCTCCTCGCATCTAGAAAGGGGGTGGTCACAGGGGGTCCAACTCTGGCAACTTTTTAGTTGCCGAGGGAAGAGAGAACGCAAGTACCACTTAAAGTGGGCCATCATCGGCCCGTCAGTGAAACGCCATTTAAATGGCGTTATGCTGGCGGGCCGATGATGGTCTAACATTGAATGCTTTGTGATTTTTCAGGAGTTTCAGACCAGAATTGGTAATGAATCCTATAGCCAGGAGGCGGGATCCGGACCCCTGTCCCTCTCTGTTGATTCGCACATGTCATCAATGTGAACTATAACCATAAAATGTGTTTTAAGGGAGAAATAAACACTGTTCTTTAGAATACGTTTGGCGGACTTTTCGTTTGCTGGACACGCTTCCGTGTCTAGGCCATATCTCTTACAAGGGTAGACGGAATACATTATAATTTTACGTGATTATAACGTGTGTGGCCATCAACTCCTTAGGTCAAGGTTACAACAAACTCTTATCCTGGGTTTCGTGGTAGGCCAAATTCATTATATTTTCAAATGACCATTACTGAAGGTGAGTCGCGACCAAACACTTGCCTAAACCAAACGCCAGAAAAAAATCCCATCTTCGGTTTTTGCAAACAACAAAAGCGCGGACCAGCCTGCGCAGTCGCCCATTCTGATCCACGCCTTTGTTATTCGCTTATTAGAAAGCTTGTCATAACCGAAATATGAATTTTCTAGCTATCCCATATAGCTGAGCAGGCTAGTTTGGTCATTAATTTGAGTCTAACTCTGAGCATAGGTTTACTTATAAATGGACCAGAACACGATACCTTCGCGGTATGCGAGAAAGTCATGCTCAGCTACAGAGACTAAGTACATGTACAAGATTGTAATTTTGTTTACAGTAGATCAGATATTTGCTTATTAGGAGACCGCAGATAACTCACATACTCGTGGGTCTAGTATCTTTTTCTGGGACAAATGCAAGCAGTGTAGACTCAGATCAGATTTTGCAACATGCGGGGTCTGATCAGGGTTTGTACCTTTACAGTGTTAAACAGTTCTGACCCAGATCAGGCCCAACATTAAGTTGGTCCTGATGTTTGAAAGATTATCAGCAGACGACACTACTTGATATCGATTAGCGTTCCAATGGAGTGGTCATGGAGCACTTATGTAATTGTGAATGGCGTTCCAACGAAGCCATCCATATCCTACCAAATAAACGTGTTAGTATGCTGCTAGACAACTGCGCATAATAACTAAGCATATGCGATAAATGTGGAAATAGTATTAAACAGAAACCCAAGTAAACATATACCTCCATTCATACTTGGACCCAATACATTCACAGTAGTACTCACTAAAATGGGCCTTAGTGAGAGAAAGCCTGACTCATATGCATGGGAACAACAAAAGTACAGGCCTGTCTTCGCAGTCTGACCAGCGCCTTTACTGTTTGTTTTCTGTAAAGTATAAAATCTAAAATTGCTTCATGCAAAATTTCATTTTTAAATAGTCTTGGAAGCTTAACGTCTTAGTCAATCAGGTACCCACAGGACAAATTTTCTTAATGCCTCTCCAATAGACCATTTTCTATTGAGAATATTGGAAATAAATACTTATCTATTATATTTATCAATTATTTTTACCATGTTTACTTTAAGCCTAATCTTTATTTTAAAATTTATTTTGCATTTCATCTTTTTCCATATTCAATAGTTTAATGGGTAGCACAACATATCGCCCCCCTTAGTCATTCCCCCATTTTGTGTGCCCCTAATCGTTTCGCCACTATTCTCTACCCTAGTCGTTTTGCCCCAAATACCATTTCCTCCCCTATAGTCGTTTCGCCCCAAAACATTTTTAATCATTTAGGTCAATAAACATTGCAGAACCATACCAGGTGTTGCGTTATGCAGCGTCTGGTTGGACTCTATACTGTTCAGAGAAGTCCCTGTTTTGTAAAAATGATAAAATAATGTTTACAGACAGTGAAAACCAAGGTGGGCCGCCCGACGTGTAGTGTTGGGCCTTTAAGCCTAAATGTTTCACTACTCAATAAGAGTACTAACCCCGATCCAACCTATTTTATATTTGAACTAGATTGATAAATGTAAGAAATCCAGTATCATGATTTTAGATTTTAAATTTGCATCAGTGAGCAGCGGAGGCTAGGAAGTGCCAGTGCATCAGAGCCTTCGCTCTTCGTATACACAAAATTAATGTACAGTAGCAGATAAAGGATCATAATGACTGAGACCAAATATAATTGAGCCAATATCTTCATACTTACTACCAAAGGCTTAAACTAGCAACGTACGTACCAAGTCCCAAGGGCGCGCGAAAAGCTGTTTATTAACAGGAAGAATCTTAAAGATTCAGAACTATAAGGTATTTACCTAAATTAGGACCCGATGAGGAAGCGCAGTAAATTAATGTTAGAAGCTAGAAAACAAGTGAAAGCTGTAAGCCGAAAAATGCTGGGGGCATTGTCGTCTGATGGAAAAAAATCCTTGTTAAGGACCTTCGAGAAAAAGTTCACAGAGTCACATCTGAAAGTGATCTTGAAGCGGTAATGTATACTTAAGGAATAAAAATACGAAACAGACGAAAATATATTATTTGCATAGTTATATGATTTTTGATTAAATTTCTTTTAGAATTTGCTTCCTGTATATTAATGGCATGTGATGAAATGCGAAAACGTCACTTTAACGATAAATTTAACGCCACAAGATCATCACTATCTACATCATTATTGAGTCCCAGGATGCAATAGTATTGCAGAGTTGTCATTAAAATAGTGTTCATGACACGTAAGTTTGCAGTTGGGACTCATTGATATGGGAAACAGCGAGTACCAGGACCCATAAGCCCAAGATTGTAAATGAATCAATGAAAACGTGACGTGGGTGTCAGAACGAATATTATGAAACAATCTTCTTCATGTGTTGTTACATGGCGTCGACTCCACATTGTGCAGACAAAGAAAGCATCGTATCATGCTGAAATGTCAGTCACATATTGCTTCATAACCAGCTTCTGGAATGCAAGGATACACAATGGCAAAACTAGAGGACCTGGAGGTCCTGAAGTGCTCAACTGAACTTAATAATGTTAAAATAGGACAGGTCAACTTAGGCTTACTATTTAAACATTTTTGTTTTACCATATATGGGCATGGTAGCCATTTTGGTCAAGTGACCTAAAACAAAATACCGAATACTCCATATGAAATTCGAGTTCAAACAGCCCAATCATTCCTGAGAAAAAGATGCTTAGATATGTATGTGGCAGTTCAAAATGAGTGGCCTTGGATGAAAGGGCAAAGCTAAGCTTGACCTTTGGTGCTTATATAAAACCAGTGTTTCATTAGGTTTAGCATTTCGCGCAAGTATTATATCTTTCACTTATAGTTATAGTTTTCAAGATTTTCCCAGTATAATTGCATTAGGAATCAAAGAATTTCTAGCGATAAGGCGTGCAATCTCCCTAAACGAGACGTTCGTTTTATTTTGTTGAAATGACGACTGGAGAAACTAGGCACATGCAACAAATATATATAGACGAGCCGTCGATGCACCATTGCCCCCAATTTGTATATTTAAAACGGGTTTTTCTTCATGCATATATTAACCCACTTCTTATTGAATGAGAATTTATTTCGGTCATCAATATACAATTGATGCATTCTTTTGAGGTTGACATCAGGATTTGTCAACCCGAGAACATCACTTTCGAGGGTTGACTAATCCTGATGTTAACCGAAAAAGAATGTACCAATTGTTTTGTTATATGACACTGTCTCTCTTTTCCTAGTTTTATTTTAAGTATTTTCATATTTATAAATTTACTTAAGTCAGATGTTTCTAGTGCACTTTCACTAGGAGGATTTTTTCAACAATATATTTTCCAAATTTCTGCAACTCTTATGAGATAAGCAAAATAATTGCATTTTTAACCCCTATATGCATAGCGTCCTTTTTCTGGGACATAGGCAAATAGTGCAGACCCAATTCAGACGCTGCAGTCTAACACAGTGTCTGATCAGGGTCTTCACTGTTTGCTTGCATAATTTTCTATTAAAATTTGAATAAAAATGAAAAATACCACCTAACATCCCTTGAAACAGAAATGGACTGTTTCAATTGATAACGGTTGGAAATTCCATTCGGCATAAATGGGTTAAATGCTGTTCTCATACAATGAACAAATTCTGAATTCAACCCATTTTACCTGTGAAATATACATAAAAACCAGTCAGTGTTTCAATGTCTATTTTTAGCTCTCTGTCGGCACTGACAAAAGCCATGTCACCTGGGCTAGATTTAGTTCAATCTATATTTAGCTCTCTGTTAAGACTGACAACACTAATGTTAACCTAACTTTAGCTCATCACTGTTTGACATCATGATCTGTCACAACCAGTGCGAACTAGTTTCAGCCAATCAGAAGAAGTCTTTTATAGGAGTCATATAACAACTGTGCTTGTTATTCAGTAACATATATGGGAACTAGACCGTTTAACAGGGAACAAAGCTATGTACAGTAAAACTATTTATACAGTTGATGTACAATAAAAACGAAAATCTTGCAAAGTGGTCTATTTTTGTCAGATATTTAATGTCTTCTTTCGCATATACAACCCCTTTCCCCCCTGGACCCAAGACGCCATTTACATATGTTATATATTTGTATAGCGACCTTTAATTGTCCAAAGGGCATCTTGGGTCTAGGGGGTGGGGAAGCATCTAAACAAACTGAAAGACGCCAGTTTCATCTTTTCAATGACAAACATCACAATTTTAAGTATATTTCGTACGCATGCACAGAAGGGCTACCGCAAAGTTTTGGAAATGAAGGGCACTTTTATCCTTAATATTTTAGCACTTTTACTTTTTGAAAACCTGCAAAGGATTTACAAAAACTATCGTCTAAACGGCACCCAGTCTAAAGACGTAAAATGAGGGGTGGGAGTAGAAGGCGCAAGTTTTCACGGCTTTGTAAATGATGGATCGCTTTGAAACCTATTTTGATGCTTCTATGCATATTTAACTACAGAAACAGTCCAATTTTAAAAATATTAGGGCAATTTGAAAATTTAGGTTTTGTAATCATGTCAACAAGGGAAAATATACGCCTTATCGCTAGAGCTCCTTTGGCCTTGGCGTAAAAAAGGTCAACCCATATTCATCATTTGTGCAACTCTGGTAGGGCTCACATCTCCAATGCTACGTACCAAGTCCCAAGGTCATTGGACTTTTGGTTCAAGAGTAGAAGATATTTAGAGAGTTTTTACCTTATATGGCAATTAGTGGCCATCTTGGTCATGTGACCATTATTTTTCGTTACCAATTTACTCCTCTCAACTCTAAGAAGTCTCCATATGAAATCTGAGTTCAATTGGCTTAGAGGTTTCTGAGAAAACTATGTTTTGATATATTGATGGGACTCCAACAACCTTGACCTTTGGAACTTATTTATAGCCATCGTCTAATAAGGTTAAACATATCAAGTGAGAATAATGGCTCTGGCTTCACCAGTATTTAACAAATCAACTTTTCAAAAAAAAAATCCAATTCAAATGCATTGGGAAACAAATTTGACCTTGCTGTAAAGTAGGCCAAGGTCAACCTAGGATCATTTTTCGAACAAACTTGGTAGGCCCTACATCCCAAATGTTATATACCAAGTACCAAGGTCATCACCCTTCTGGTTCTGGAGAAGAAGATTTTTAAAGGGTTCTTATGATATATGCGGATGTCGGCCATCTTGGCCATGTGACCAGAACAATTGGTATCAATTTTGGCTAACTGATCACAAGTAGTCTTCTTATGAAATTTGAGTTCAATTGGCCTAATGGTTTCTGTGAAAACTATGTTGCAATACATTGTTGGGACTCCAATATGAGCGACCTTGGCTGAAAGGTCAAAGGTCAACCTTGACCTTTGGAACTTATGTGTAGTCATTATTTCATCAGAACATATCTAGTGATTATAATGACTTTGGCTTCAACAGTTTTCAAAAATCATCTTTTCAAAAAAAAATCCAATTTAAATGCACTAGGAAGCAAATTTGACCTTGACGTTAAGTAGGTCAAGGTCAACCTAGGACAATTATTTGAACAAACTTGGTAGGCCCTACACCCCTAATGTTACATATCAAATCCCAAATCATCGGCCTTCTGGTTCTGGAGAAGAAGATTTTTAAAGGGGTTTCACCGTATTTTGGCGTGGCGGCCATGTTGGTCATGTGACCCCATCCTAAGGAGTTTTCATATGAAATTTAAGTTCAATTGGCCCAGTGGTGTCAGAGGAGAAGATGTTTGAAAATGTTGACGGACGAAAGACGGACGGGCAACGGACGACGAAGTGACTGGTAAACTGATAGATCACCTCGGAGCCTTCAGCTCAGGTGAGCTAAAAATAAGCATTTAACGTCACTGAAAGCCGTCAAGTTGAGGTCGTTGGTGTCATTACGGGTTTTATCGAACCAAAAGACGACAGGACTTGCTTTGCCCACTAAAGCTACCTTACTGAACCCAAAGAATTGTGTTAGTGGGACGTTTAAAAATGACGTTAATCAAACTGACCAATGCAAGTGAAAACATTCTGTTATATGCTGAAAGTAGGTATTAAACATTCTAACTGTAGCCGAAACATTGCCACTTGGCCATTCTCTCACCAGAAAAATGCGTCAACATTATGGTGCCTTTAAAGTGCAGAATAATGCATTTTGACGTCGTAGTACACATTTTATTGACGTCTAACTTTCTAAAGTCATAATTCTTGTAGTAAATGTGTTTTATAGAATAAACCCAAGAGGAGTATAATTTTACCGCATTTAACGTAATATTTGTTCTTGACGTTAAGCGTTTAAAATCATAACGTAAGGTTGCAAGCTGATCATTTCTGGCTGGATCCACAAATTTATTCCAAAGGCTTTGTAAACGCCAAACTGTTTTTTGTAGAAAATTGACTTTTATTGACCGTGTTTCACAGTTTTCTACTGGGGGTCAGGGCTAGGCGGAGGGTCTGGATGGGGGGGTCTGGTATTCACTATTCGTTAAAAATTTAGCCCATTATTCATCTCATTAAAATTTTGGGTTATTCATTAAAAAAAATAAGACCAATTATTCATTAAAATACCAATCTTTCAAACAAGGCTTAAAAAATATAATAATGTTTTAAGATTCGAATGAGCGAAGCGACCGAGGAAAAATTTATGTATTTTTATTGTGTAAATGACATTTTAGAGTGAATAAGTAGGGATAGTAGAACATTTTCAAGAAAAAGTAGGGAAAAGTAGGAACACAATGAAAAACGAAAGCCTGATTAATTAATTTCTACCCCAATCCGATTAGCATGTTAACACGAAAGTAAATACACTGAGATTTCCCAACGGGGGTCTGGGGGGCTTCCCCCCAGAAGCCGAAGATTTTTTTTAAAAATCAAACGAAATGAAGGCTTTTCCTTTACGGTGAGATTGTTTAAATTAAATTTCTTACTTTTTTGCAGGGCTCCCTAAATCCCCATTACTATGAGCTTACTCCCTAAAACCCTGAAAGTAATTACCAGTGCTTCCCATCTCCCTGAAAATAAATAGCCATTCTCCCCAGCTCCCCAAAACCCATGGGGGCCCAATAAAATGCCTGCGAAAACTCATTACATTTTCGTATTCTTTGGAATTTATACACACTCTAGACCTAAATATACTTCTTTCTTTCGCAGTTTTGCAATCAATATTATAGAACGCTAGCATAACAGGAACCACATTATTTCTTCCTGTGTCTTTTTCTTGAGTTTTGGGGACTTTTTGGGACTTTTCTGTTTCGATCTCTATTTCAGATGCCATTTTGCACTGATTCTCGCTAAATTATGTCCCTTAGTTGACTGGGTTTTATAAACTGTAGAATTACCAATCATTTGTGGTTGTTTTAGTGTAGTTATTTGATAACCAGTCAATCACAAAGGGGGTCAATCTTTTACAAGCATAGGCAAATGCATTGATGATTTTTTAGCCTTATTCATTATTCATTAAAATCTGATTATTCACTATTCATTAATGTTTTCTTCTATTAATTAAAAAATAGGATTATTCATTATTTTTAGGCCCCCATTATTCACTATTCATTATTTTTTGGCTCATTATTCACTATTCATTATAAAATAAGGCCATTATTCACTAATCATTATACCCCATCTAGACCCTCTAGGCGGCATACGTAATCGACGTAGTGGCTTAACCTAAAGATACACCAAAAGCTTTGACTCTTGGCTCAATTTACAATATTGATATGTTGTTCTAGAAAGAAGGGGTTTCAGGAGTGTATTTACTATAAAAGCTTTGACATAAACATGTTAAGAATTTGTCCCATCAAATGTTTACCTCATATTGTTTTAGTATGACATTATTAATAAGTGTAAGATTATACCAACATAATGGCAGTTCAGGTAGAAATGTTAAGAATTAGTCGCATTAAATTGTTTTAACTCATATTGTTTTAGGACAACAATTAGTCTAAGTTTATACCAATAGGGATGGCAGTTCATCTGCCACCTAATAACAGGTAGAAATGCTAAGGATTTATCACTGGAAAATGTTTGACCTCATATTAGTTAAGTAGGAAAGTTTATACCAAAAGGTGGCATTTCAGCTGCCACTTAATAACAAGTAGAAATGTTATGGACTTTACTGGAAAATGTTTGACATCTGATAGAAGAGTAAGTTTATACAAAAAGGGTGGAAGTTCAGCTGCCACTTTATAACAGGTAGGAATGTTAAGGATTTATCACTGGAATGTCATACGAACGTTTATACCATTGGGATGACAGTTCAGCTGCCACCAAATTACAGTTAAAATGTTAAGGACGTATCACTGGAAAATCTTTTACCGCAGATTGTGTATTGCATGAAAACAAGTGTAAGTTGATACCATAAGGGGTGGCAGTTCAGCTGCCACCTAATTTGGTTTGAAGCTTACACATTTGTTCTACTACTCTGAAGTGCAATGAATGTTTACAGCAGACTAGAAATGCAGACAACATTTTAAGAGAAAACGTTTTTGTTTATATTTGTAAAAATCCTCCTCACAATGCAGGATACTGATTGTTATATAAACAACGGAGAGCCTTGCCATCAAATTGATGTTGATAGGTATATAACCACTAAAACAAACACTGATCATGAAGCTCCTCCCCATATTTTAAACTCTGGACGTTTGTCTCCTATAGGGTAGAGCTTGATTATTTAGATCTGTTACTGATCCTAAGAGTCCGTGCTCGATACGAGTAGAGTTACGCAGTTGGTCGCGTCACCCGATTGGACAAATATAGGATTCTAAGTCATACTTCTGACTGTGAATCTGTTTCGTCACTCTACTCTTATCGAGCACGGACTATACCAGGTCAAACAATCAAGACTGTGATGAGATAAAGCACTTTGTGCAGTCTCATCTAGGTCCGGCTGACTGACACTGTCCAGCAATAATTGCTAATTCTTTTCGTCTGCTGACAACTTTTGCAAACAGTTCGTACCCCGATCAGGACTGGCAGAACGTCGGTCCTGATATGGATCCAAACCGTTTGACACAATGATAGTGTTCTTGAAGGGGTTAAATTTGAACATACAGCAGACGACAAATAAAACATAAAATATTTTACCACGCATAATGAATCAGTGACGTCGGTGCAGCCTTCTTTGTTTTTCATGTTCAAAATACCTGTAGTTTTTGTATGTTTTCTCAATCAATAATCCTTTGTGGCGACTGAATGACCAATAGTATAAAAAGATAACAGCAAACAAGAACTTTCCTGTCCGAAACTATAATCACGTTTAATTCGTGCTTGCCCTCTTACATAACTGAATTATTTGTTTATGCCGTCCCTTGTGGCGGAGCAATTACTTATAAAACTGCGCACTGTCTAACATTCACGCCCCAATCGAAAATGTACCATGTATTTTGAAAGCAAGATTATGTGTGTGTTCTCTGACGAGATACAGGTTCAAGTGCCGCCATCTTCAAGATATCCTCGGACCCAAAATTATGTTGAGAGTAACTAACTCTGGAAGACTGGATTCGGCCGGTGTTAAAGCACATACCTGTCCGAGCATTCGGGCTGCACGAGTGTAGAAAAACATCTAGGAAAATAGATACTGTATGATCAGAGACGGCTTTGCTTAGCTAGAGCAGTGTAATTTAATTTGTTATTTATGCATCGTATTCTTCGTGCTGCTCATTTTTGAAAGTCCCTTCCAACGTGTTCTGAAGTAGTTGTGATGAGTCAGGTCGGTCTGCGTCTTCTGACAGATCGAAGCGGCCCCTCGTAAATAGGAAATATAATTGTCAATCTATACCAAATCGTTAGACTTGAAACGAAGCAATCAGCACAGTCCTATGACCTACTCAACTACACATGTATCGTAGACGAATCGGGTCATCTCGGGCTTCCTTGACCGATTGATACGAATCCTCGATGATACTGAAGCATTAAAAACAAAACTACATTGTATTAAAGGAGACAGCAACCCTTATGATAAGTATGTTTTATCAGAAAGAGCTCTATGAACCATGAATTTTGATACAAGCATCATCAAAATCGGTTGAACAATTGGGAAGTTTTGGACATTTAAAGAATTCAATATGGCCAACATTTAGCCGCCATTTTGAATATTTAATTAGTTTTCAGACTATTTTCAACTGCTTAATTTTTAGCTATCAATACTATCACAGCATCTGTGTTTCAGCAGATATGCAGATTTATTTATAAAGAAAATGTTTTATTAAAGAGAATTGTAAGTAATCCATTTATTTGTCTTTTATTTTGAAAACGTATATTTAATCAGGCTGTGTGACGTCACTAAGCTTACAATGTGGCCGCTTCCATTACAGTCCATTTGCAAATATTCAAAAGCTCACAACTTCTGCGTTTTTAACCAATTTAGATGAAACTGGTATCAAAATTCATCGTTCATTAAGATCTTTCATATCAAACATAGCAATCATCAGGATTGCCGTCCCCTTTAACACTTTCGCTGCTAAACACGACTGTGTTCAGAAGCTATAAAAAGTTTCAATGTGGATGAGTTCAATCGGGAGCTCTCTCTCTCCACATAGCCCACATATACGATGATATGGATGATATCTATTGGGCCCATGAAACCCTACTGAGAGAGGTCCTTAATGAACAAGTCCCTCTGAAACAAAAAGTTCCAAATGCAAAACCACCCCCATATATGAATTCTAACTATAGAAAAATTATATAGAAAACAAGGCAATTTAGAAACCAATACAACAATAATAAAACCAGCGAAAACTGAAAAAAAAAACTTCACAAAATGGAGAGCCATTAAAACAAAAACCAAACGGGAATCCATTTCTGTTTATTTTCAAGAAAGGTGTGGTGGAGGGCCAAAGTAAGTCACAGGACTTTTGGCCAACCATCAAACCATTCTTGTCACAAAAATCAACTGTAAAGAATGACAGTAACATAATTTTGAAGGAGGGTGAATCACTCATCGCAGACCAGACACAGGTCTTTGAGAGAATGAACACCTTCTATGTCAACATAGCACAAACTATTGGTATTGATTGTGATACACCAGTTAATGAGGAACAGCCAAGCATCATAAAAATCAAGGAAAATGCGAATGTGTCCGATTACGAGTTCTGACCTGTGACAGAGTCACAAGTTAAAAAGTGTATCAAACGACTTGACCCCAAAAAAGCAACTGGTGTTGACGCAATCCCATCAAAGGCAGTTAAAGCAGCTGCCCCAGTTATCTCAAGGCATATTGCCAAAAAGGCAAACGAGATGCAGGCCAAAGAAACATTCCCAACATAGCTCAAAATGGCCCAAGTAACACCAATATTTGAAAAAGATGACACCTTCCTTGAAAAAAACTACCGCCCAGTCAGCATACTGCCAACACTCTCCAAAATTTATGAACGCCTTTTGAGCGAGCAGTTGAATGATCATTCAACTCCATTTTCCATGATTACCTTTCTGCCTTCAGAGCCTCCTATGGCTGTCAAACCACCCTCCTGCGCGTGTCGCAGACTGGAAGCAGGCTCTGGACTAAAACATGCACGTCGGGGCCGTTGTGATGAGCTTAAGCAAAGCATTTGACAGCATCCCCCATGACCTCTTGCTTGCAAAACTGCAAGCATACGGGGTATCTGAGCATTCTTGTAGTCTGCTTGCAAGCTACCTATCAAAACGGCATCAACGTGTAAAACTGGGAGATAATGCTAGTAGCTGGCTGGAAATACTTAAGGGTGTCCCTCAGGGCTCCAATCTAGGACCCCTAATTTTTAATATATTCATAAATGACATCTATTATTTTTTAACAAAATGCACAATGTACAACTACGCTGATGACAACATGCTGTCTTTCATACATAGACAGCTGGCTGTCCTCAAAAGCGTAGTTGAGAGTGATAGTGAAATAGCTTTGGAATGGTTTGACAACAACCAAATGCAAGCAAATCCTGGAAAATTTCAAGCAATAGCAACAGGAAACAGGACCCACTGGGATCTTAAGAGCTTCAATGTAGCCGGCAATGCTATAGCATGCGAGGAGACAGTGAAGCTCTTGGGTGTCCAGCTGGACTACCAACTCAATTTCAACGAGCAGGTTTCCAGGATCTGCCAGAAAGTTGCCAAACAACTGAATATATTACAAAGAATTAGAAAATTCCTTTCTGTAGAAACCAGACTGCTTGTATTTAAATCATTTATAAGGTCAAATTTCTGCTACTGCCCTATAGTCTGGCATTTCTGCAGCAAGAGCAACACAGAAAAACTGGAAAAACTACAATTAGAGGTCTGAAAATTGTTTTTGATAGTTATGAATCTTCTTATGAAGAGCTTTTAAGCAGAGCCAATTTACCTACTCTCCATCTTGGCAGACTTAGGACAATTGCTCTGGAAACTTTTTAATGCATAAACAATATTGCCCCTCCTTACATCAGAAACCTTGTAAATGTAAAACAGCCCACCTATTCCCTGAGATATGAGAACACCCTACGCGTGCCCTCAGTAAGAACCACGACATATGGTTAGAAATCCTTCAGATTCGAAGCTGCTAGGGTGTGGAATGGCCTCCTGAACAATCTGAGAAAGGTATCTAACTTCAGGGAGTTCGAGAGGTTGATCCGCACCTGGACTGGCCCTAACTGTTCTTGCGCTGTATGTCGTGGCTAATGCTGAGCCTGGTGAGTGTATAACATTATTTTAACTTATTTATATATTTATAGTTATATATTGTTTTATATTTTATGTATAATTTCAAATAATTAACCTGATAAGAGCTTCATGCTTTATAATCTGGTAAAGCTAATAGGCAAAATCACTTCAAGCCTATGGCTTGTCCGATAGGCGAACATGTGTTTTGAGTGCTCAAGGTAGCTGTCACAGAGTGAGGGCTACTTTGATTACCCCAAGCACGCTGTTATGCTCCTGTCTGAAGGCTGGTGTCCAATGAAGCTCCAATTCAAGGTCATAAGAATGCTGCTGGGCTTTTCTCTGTGAGAATTCTTCTGCTGCTTTCGATTTTCACTTGTGCAAGAAGCTATGGGAACTCATAGGAATTCGCCATGCTTCTTGCATTTTCTTTTTCGCATTTCTCTCCATAGCAGTAGGCCTTTCTCTTAAAAGAGCAAGCCCTCTATGTCCTTATTTTATTAAGACGTCATTTTCCCTGCTATGACGCCCAAGTATTGCAGCTTAGCAACATGATTTTACAATGGAATACATGTATATATCTGTAAATATATCTACCGTTATCTGTGATTCCCAAATTAATATGTGATCAATTACTATATGACGAATTATTCATATATATATTATTTTTATGCATAGATCTATCACTATAATTTTTATTACTACTTTATCAACCTGTAATTAAACTTTTATGACATGCTATTCATATATATTATTTCTATCTCATAGGTGTATCGCTATTTTTAAATCATCATAATATTATTAATATTTTGTGTTCTATTTTAGATTTGTTTAACCATGGGTAATACTTATATTGTTTTACATGATTACTATATCTTAACCATATAATATGTGTTTTTTACAGCCTTTTGCCTTCATTAACATTAACTTTTATACTATGTTTGTCGGAAAATAGCTCTTGTAGCTAATGTTATTTGTTATATGTAACCGACGTAAAATAATGCTTCTTGTATCTTGTTTCTGTATAGTCGAATTTACCGTTCACTGGCAAACGCGCGACTACAGTCGAAATTTAAAGGCACGGTTGATAGCTGTTTATTTCTAACCGTTATAAGGGACGCAAATCTTTGTTCTTTATTTCAAAATGTTCAGGGGACATAATAAAACCGTATATGGAGGTCAGCGCAATTTTCTGTACAAGAATGGATTTAAGAAACATGTTTGAAATGTCATTAGATATCGTGGAAATCAAAAATATTGAAAACATGTCCATGGGGATGACAAACAGGACGCATTAAGCCCTTCAACTGCTATATTTTTATTTTTTTTCTGATATAACAATATATCAGAATACATCCTGATGTTTGATACGTGATGTAGATGGGTGTTTTATCTATTTTTGCATGAAATAGTTGTTTATAGTCATTTTTCATATTTTTAATATGACTTCCGAAATGGCCGCCTAAGGTCACGTGACTATCTTTTTATTATTGGTTCAAATAAAAGTTTATATATAAGCAACATTCTGTGAAAGTTTCACAGTGATAGTTTAAATTGTTCTGGAGATACTCTGTGTTGAATCCATATACCCTCAATATTCAGGAGTCCTTGAAACATGCTTGGCACTGAGGTATTGGTTTTTTTAGGTGCTTGGCAGCGAAAGTATTAAAGACATATGCGGCTAATTTCTATGCGCATCGTTCCCGCGTCAGGTAACAGATAATATTGTCTGGGTCCTGTCTTTCGACCATTTACGGATTCGGATCATTACGGCTTTCAAAAACTATCATGTCATATCCATGTTTCCCAATTTTCTTGACAAAATAAAGTGATTTAAGTGTGTTCGAAATATCTATTGTCTTTTTATCAGAACGGACCGTCTTAGTACCAAAGACAGATAAATGTAGCTCAGGACCCGGTTGTACGAAGCTCAATTGTCTTTTAATCATGGATTAAAACCTCGATTAATTAGCGCCTTATTAAATCGCGTTGTACGAAGCTCAATTATCTTTTAATCATGGATCAAACCCTTGATTTAACCCCGATTCCTCAATTAAATTTAATCGACGTCTAGGAGGTGAATTAACCAATTTAATCAGTCATTAGCCCGAAACAATATGGCCGCCGACATAGCGTTTGTCCGTCCAGGAAGGCAAAGAAATGGAAAAAACGTGAAAGAGCAAACCATGGCATGTTGAGATGTCCGACGTGGAATTGCGCCGGGGATACCGCTTCTCAAAGGCCAACATCCTTTTCATCTTAAGATTGATCAAAGAAACTACCTGTCAAAATACACAGAGATCAAATCCCATCAGTGCGGAACTCCGAGTGAATTCCCAAAACACTGTTTTTCATCAAACATTCATTATAAAATGTCATCTTTCTTCTGTCAAAACGAAAGTCGTTCTACTTAGTGACCGCAGAGTGACGTCATGGAACTACCCAGCTAAGTTGCAAAGTGCGGGTGACACACCAGTTTAGAGTAGAGCATTGTTTTATTGCTTTGTTAATTTTTCTTGCTCTTCCTCTACATATATCGTTTAAAGTTTTCATGAAAAATGCCATTCCCATTTGGACAATATTTTGGAAGATGCCACATTTTACGCTGGTGGAAATATTCTGTCAAGCGTGACGGTGTAGAGGGGGGGGGGGAGGGTGCTTCATAATGTCCTTGGTTTAAAAGCTTATAAGAGTCATTTCCTGTTAAGCAGTCAGTAGCAATAAATAGGCCTATGATATGTGAATCATAATGTCCGTGTACATGTATGTCAGATTAAAACCCTTCCCATTGCTTTAATCCCTAACTAAAATACTTTTTTCATCGGGTATGCGAACATATGCCTCATGGCAAGGGTTGTTTGTCCCCTACATAAAAAAATCGTGTCTAACCTATATGAGGGGATGGATATTTGCCCCTTTGAATGTGGGCACCTGCCCCCTCTGTATAAAAGTGCAATCCGCATCTCCGTCCTGTTCTTGTATAATACCCCCAAGCTCTGTGTGGTAAACTAAGGGAAATAAAACCTAAATTAATATATATTTTGAGACTTTGTGGAGTGATGAGGAGTACTTGTGATTATTTCCATTGGGAGGAAACTCACTTGCAATTTAGTTTTAATTTTAACACCAAACCTACCATTTGATGACCTATATAGTCAGTGGGAATATGGGCTCACTCTTACAGGGGATGGGCGCCGCTCGAGCATGGCATGGCTCAAAACAGACCTAAATTGAAATTTTGCATGTGCGGATCCAGAGGGGGGGGGGATAGGGGGTCCGGACCCCCCCCCCCCTAGAAAATCACAAGTTATATGGGTTTCTTTAGATATTATGATTAGGACCCCCATTCCCTGGAAAAAGTTGGACCCCTCCCCGCCTGGAAAATGTTAGACCCCTCAGGATCATTGGAAAAGTATTGGACCCCCTCTATAAACTGTAAAATAAGTTGAGGACAAAATAAAGATTTAAAAAAATGCGTTGTCCATCATGACCCCCCCCCCCCCCCCCGAAAAAATTCCTGGATCCGCGCATGATTTTGTAACCAACAAGTTTGAGGTCGCTTAAGTTACATGTGCTAGTAATGTGTGGGAGGGTTTGCAGGTATGCGAGAAGCGCAGGGAGTAATAATTAACCCCTCCTCCGCACCCCATCGCTTCGTCGCCTTACTGTCTGTTGTTAGCAATGTTAAATTCATGTTACTTGTCTTCATCTGTGGTGAGCTTCTTGTTCCGTAACCCAGACCAGCATGCCAACAGAAAAATCGGCTCAGATGCAGCTGTATGTCCCGAAGAGACATCTTTACTTCTGTGACAAGTCCTGTAATTTCAAATAAAAGATTGCTGTATACATGTATCATATACTGATATTTTTGAGTTAGTTATAAAATCATTACATCTACATGTTACGTCGGTACAGTCACTTACGCCTATTTTGAACTTCTATGCGACAATATTACAAGATCTGGGCCCGGAATTACAATGCCTCCTTAGAGTTAAGGAAGACTTAAGTTAAGTATTGATTTTTCAGGATGCAAAACATAACGTTTAAAACTGATCAAAATCAAAATAGTTTTAATTTTTCTGAAGATCACAATGATATCACACATCGATTCAGGCAATTTATTTAGCATTTAATATAGCATGTTGAAATATCAATACTTAACATAAGTCTTGCTTAACTTTTAGGAGGCATTGTAAGGCGACCGTTTGCATAACTTTTGATCGCCCCTTACGACATTCTCGGGGGGGGGGGGGGGGGTTAACTCCCTATGTATGACATAGTACGGATGTGCGCCCGAATACCCCCCTTTTTCAGCGCCGCCAGGTATAAACCCCCTCTTTTTTTTAAAAAAAAGAAAGTATCATGAATGTCCCGTTTTCTGAGTTTTGGCATTTGAATGGCCAAACTTTTCTGAATTCCATGTATATGCCCATATTTTCGCTTAAAGATTCTACAAAATCTATAGACCCAGATTTGTGTTTGGCCAAAAAGTCTGGACCCGTACCCGGCCCAACCTGGTCTCCGGCCAGGCCCAGTTCCAAAGAGTTTGCTTTGACCGCATTTTGTATTCAAACACTGCGAACTCGAGACCAAAGGGCCACAGTTTCGTGCCTCACCGGCGTCACTGCGTCGTGTCATTGAGCAAGACACATTAATCCTAGCATAGTACTGGTTCAGCCCAGTAAGACCTGTCCCTACGTAACTGAAAGATTGTTGACTGGAACGTAAAGAATCAAATCAAACAAACAAAATAAACACCTCGAATCAGGCGCAGTCCCGAATTTTGTCAGTCTGATCATGTTTGATCATGTTACAGGGTGTTTGTTTTGTATGCCTGTTTGTTTTATAGTTTAAAACTGATTTGGGCCGTTTCAGTTCCAACTTTTCTTGGGTCTGAATAGATCCAATACTGTTTACTGAGGGGTTAGGTAGCATCTGACGTTCGTTTTGTTCTAGGCTTATTGTTTAACTATTTCGAATGAAAACCCGATGTTACGGTTGCGTTCTTTTTTTTTCATTTTCATATCATAGAGCTAATTTTGAGGAGAGGCATGGGGTTGGTTAGGGATGCGGAATTCGGTGGTAACTCTGTCATTTGGTCGTCTTCGTTTTCGACCTGAGTGTGTCATTATTTGGGGTGTTCAGGGTCTCCATGGGCTCATGTTCTTGATTTTAATCTCGCGCATGCTCGCCTTCCCAGCAAATATATGGGTCCCATATGGGCTACCCATATGGGGAGTGCAACCGGGATCCGTATGGGTCCCATATTGGTGTTTTTGTTGATTTGATTCTTTACATCCAATCAACAATCTTTCAGTTATATAGGGACGAGTCTTCCTGGATTTAACCAGTACTAAGCTAGGATAAATGTGCCTTGCTCAAGGACCACAACGCAGTGACGCCGGTTAGACTCGCACCCGCGGCCCTTCGGTCTCGAGTCAAGCACCCTACCACTGAGCCACTGCGCTCCATACATGGGTTCCATATGGGTTAGCCCATATGCGGGTTGCCCATATGGGTCCCATATAACAGTCCCATGAAGAAAAAAAAATGATATAATCATCTTTATATAAAATTATTTCCTTGCTTATAATGCATGGCTAGCTTCTACAGTTGCGGATACAGAGGGGATTCATGTGGTTCGCTTGAACCCCCATTTGAGACAAAATTATTCCATTTTTATGAGGAATTTCAAGCAAAATCAGCATAAACTATCAAATAATCATGTACAATTTTCAAATCGAAACCTCCTTTGTAAATTTGAACCCCCTAGCAAGAAATCCTGGATCCGCCCCTGCTTCTACCATTTATTTTATTTTATTTACATGGGCCAGCCCATATGGGACCCATATGGAACCCGGTTGCACTGCCCATATGGGTCCCATACGGGTGCCCACATGGGACCCATATGGGTCCCATATAGATTGCTTGCTGGGTTTTTCAAACGCCAGATTTCTGCGAAGCCTGAGTGTTCCCGGGGGGGGGGGGGTCTCTATTTTTTTCTGCATGCGTAGGCTCGAGCCCAGCATCTACCTTTCGTCCCCAAAAATATCAGGAATTTCAAGCACCCAAATTTTTTTTTACCCGAGCCTACGTATATATGAAAATATCAGAGTACCCCCCCCCCTCCCGCCCCCCCCCCCCCCGGGAGTGTTCTTGCATGGTTATACCAGGTGCCCCAGTGAGTCAGATAAAACTGGCGTGATGAAAATAGCAACAAGACAATTACGTCATTGTTTACATTGTCATTGGCGACGCTTTATTTCAACAGAACAATCACATAGAGTACATGGAGTAGACAGCCTTAACATTTCCGTGATATCTGGATACTTGGTATATCTTTATACTCTCACTGTGTTTGGCCCAGGTCACACATTCACGGACTGGACGCCGGATTAGCCACGGATCCAATCCGACATCATTCGTGGCAATCCGTATTGGTCCGTAGCTTTCCGTATTGCATCCGTAATCATACGTAGTAGTACTTAATTATACGTATATAGTGCATCTGTATCGGACTACGGAAATTGGCATTTCCTGGGTTATCCGTGAGATTTAATCCGTAGTAGAACCGGCGAGGTGATCCGTGAATGTGTGACCTGGACATTTCATAGAAAAAATAACCTTTTATTGCGAAAAGACCGTTACAGGAGTAACGAACCCCGGGTAACAATCGACCATCCCGATCAGCTTGGTTTCTCCTCTTTCTTACGTTCTTAACTTGATTTGTAAGTTTTGACTCGAGAATTTCTCTTTTTTAATATGGCGGCGTTTTGTTTACATGGCTGAAATATGGGAGACTGGTTTTATGATTTCTATTGAAATTAATTACGAACCCTCGATTAAAGGTCAATTAACTAATCAACTGTTTAATGAGGCTTCGTACAACACATTTAAATACATCAATTAGTTAATCCATCGTTATGATTTGAATGATTGATTAACGCTTAATCCATGTTTAAATTTAATAGAGCTTCGTACAATCGGGTCCAGATGAAATCAAACGATATACATAATTAGCCTTGTTACAAGTACGAAAGTGGCCGAGTCTCTACTATTTGCACGGTTATTTAAAGCGGCGCTTGACCTTACCACGTGGCCTAGTGGTAAGCGTGTCTGGCTACAAAACCAGGGGACCTGGACCGATTCACGGTTGCACACCTATTTTCAGTGTGTTTTTTTCTTTCTTTTTTAGCATTTTAATGTTAAATTGCTTCATACTAGTAAAAATGGAATCATCAAAACGACCAAAATGGTCATTCCTGAACTTTTTATATTGACGGAATTATGCATGAAACCTATGGGGGTGGGGTTAAATTTGGCCCTCCTGAAAGAGAATTAGTTTGGTGACCCCAGATTTTGATTCTTTATTCCGAAAGGTATTATAATAGTCCATGTAATTAAAATAAATTCTTAAGATTTTCAACATTAGATTTTTTAATATATGATTAATTCTAAAAAACAAATTCCAATGTTTGATGAATTGCCAAATTATACTAGAGGAATTTGAAAACGCATCACCATTTTTTTGCACTTTTCTTGCAAACCGTATATGCGATTATACAGTTACTCGCATGTTTTAATGTGCAACCCAGAATTGGTATGAATCAGTCGTTAATTTGACTGCACTATCACGCGACGCTACATGGGTACATACAGCATCCAGCACCTTTATGCACAGTTAAACGAAGCTTTTGAATTATGTTTATGTTTAAACTGTGGCATGTATGAAACTATATCACCAAAAGAGTTTATAGAATCTTTTTCCAATTAAAAGTAATTGATAATATCATTATTTCGGAAATAAACGTCAAATTTGAATATCAATTTTAGCTCCTTTTTTTGAAACATCTCCATAAAGTACCTTTATACATGCTTTCATTACTGTTATTGACTATATACTCTGGCAGTCAAGTGGGGATGACGTTTTGATGTAAATCATGACAGGAGATCTGCTGTCATGTGATCGAGAACGTCTTAGAAAATTACGTTAACGTCACTTGCACAATACAAAAGACACGTGATACAAGCGTTATTTATTCATAATCTGTCATTTGTGTATGCCCTTAACCTCTTCCAATAGAACTGGATGTAAAAAATCGTAGCTTTGAAAGGCCCAAGACGTTGAATCTTATTACTAGACTATAGTAATCAGGGGTGGGGGGGTGGGGTATGTCGGTATTTTTAAAGGGGCGTAATTTTGAGCATACCGAACAGTCAATATATTTCTAATCGTTCAATGATGAATGTGCAATCGTAAAAGAAGCAAAGGACGCAAATTTATTAAGCCAGGAATCAAAACTAACGCGTGATAACTTGCAGCTGAATTTTTTCTTCAAAATCTACCACCCCTGTCTTAAAACGGATACTTTTTCAATACCTTAAAAAAAATTATATCCATAAATTTTCAAGGACATACTACAAGCTGGTCAGACTATGATATGCAAAAACAATTGTCTCGCTGACATTCTCAGGATTTAATCTGGGTGATGCGTTTTCAAAGTTCTTAAGTATATATCATGCAATATCTTGTCAAAGCATAGGATAACAAATAAACTTGCACATTTTCTAAAAAGGTTTGAGATCATGGGTAATAATTTAAGTTAATAGAAAGAAGCTGGCTGAAGATTACAAGTTTAGCTTGATAAGTAGGACCAGTGTTATTCTTTCATCTGTCAAGAAAATTGGCCAATGCAGAAAACTTCGAGGAGGGATTATGAACAAATAAGTACGGTGATATATCCTTTTTATTTCATAAATGGTTGGCCCATGCATAAAACAAAGTGTTTGCAAAGTATTGAAATAATTCAACATGGGAAGCATTTAGTAGCATATGTCTATAAACCAACGCCACACCTATTTCATTTTTTCGATCTAAAATGCCATGAGCTCATGGTAATTATTGGCTAAACTATTTTGAAATCTATATTTCTCCCAGTATCACATGTTCTTGTTACTTTTTTTTTAAGTTGGACACTCTTTTTCATCTTTACACTGTATTCTCCCCGCCATCTGACATACAGAGGGTCGGGGAGGGCCATCCCTCTGCATGCCTTACAAACTACAGTAAAGGTATTCTTTTGGTTGATTATATCTCTAGCTCACCCCTTCCATGCACCTTTCATGCAATTTCGAAAGCAGTTTTGAAAAAGTTTACACAGCCTCGAGGGCACCATTCAGTAGTCTGGTTTTATTTGTCCAAAGGATTCTTATAGCTTGACGAGTTTATTTGTTGGTGAGTTTATGTGGTTCTTTAAGAGACATAAAATTACCATATTCAACCTTACAGCTGCACTGAGTACACAAACATGTTAGGTAAAATATGCTAATTGGTGCCCTCTCAGCTGTGATATACATGTAATATGTGTTAAAGGACAAGAAAGGTTAAAGAAACAGTATATAACCCTACAATCAAAGCATTACTGCACCTACCCTCTACATTCCGAGAGTTGCGTTGAGTTGAACAGCACATACTTTGCTCAGACTCAAATAAGGGACAGTAATATATATACTCAAGGTCTGTATGGACTTTCATTTTGTTGCCGACTTTCAATTACCCTGCTCCCTATTTTAAGGGTTCCATTTGAGGCAGAAATCCAATGTGTCTGAATATTTAGGGCATGTGCCTGAATGTTTTGGGAAAATACTATTAGCACCTAGCACAGGATGACAGGAGTGTCAAATGAAAAAGATACATTTTTTTAAAAAGACAAAATATTTTGAATCTCTGACAACCTATTCCTCTCACAGCATGGCAGCGCGAATGAGCTTACGTTTATGCAATAAAAAATAGTAAGTGAGTGTGATCAGAAAATACCACAATCACAACCGCAGACAACCCTGTGGCACCGCGAGAAAGAGCCGCTTAACCATCACGAGACACCAGGAAGACAAATTAAGCAAAGCAACCAGCTCTCTCTTCCCCATCAAGATGATTGCAATACTAGAACGGACACAAAGCAACGCACAACAAAACACAGAACAACCACAGACTCCCACAATGGGAGTAACAATAAACAAAAAGCCAACAACAACAGAACCACCGCCTTAGAACGGACAGCAGCCTAAGCCACCGGGGGGCTTAAATGCATTTTACTGGTACCTAATCTTCGTCCTAGATTCTGCTGTTGTTGAAGCACAAGAAATGTTCAGCTCGCATGGAGGCCATCTAACTAAAGTCCTGTCGCAATAATAAGAAACGCGAAAATCTGGAATATTATTTTATTACTTGCATTTTTTCGAACATTAAATTCACATCTGGATTTAGAATATCCTGCAGTGTCAAAAGAAAATTGTTTGAAGAATCTACTACCACTGCCCTGACCCCTAATCTCTTGGGAATTTCGACATTTTTAGGCTTTCTGAAAAGCGGGGGGGAATCTAAACGGTGTAACAGCCATATGACGACCTATATATCTGTACTTAAATTTCTACAGGTAAGTGTTAAAAGCATCATACATTTTAAAATCGTGATTGCTTTGTACATGACAGTTTTATTTTCTAAGCACTACCATTCAGTTGATAGTATCGATTCAATCAGCATAGACACAGATCCAACTGATCCAATACGATCATTTTGATCCGGGTAAATACTGTTTGTTATGTTTGTAAGGACATTTTCAACTAAAACAGCGTGTTGTGGCTATTATGGACAGTTTTATAAAAATAAGTTAGGGCACAAAGTTCAGGAATCGATACAATCAAGCACCACACCTGGCCCAGGATAACAATGGGAAAGTAACAAACTCATAATTAGACACCACAAACGAGAGCCAATAGGTCAGGTCAGCCCTTTTCCAGCATGTTACCACAACTTTTACAGTGGTATACAGCCTAAACTTTATCAACTACATATATGTAATTTTATGGTCAACCATTCATTTTCTGTAATTAGTTTTGAGCTGTTTACATACATTCTTTAAATGGTAACGTTCAAGTCAGGGATAATCCAGGACCAAAATGATGATGGGCCCTTAAAACGGGCCAATGTCCTATATCCCAATCAAATTACATAATTTTAATGGGCTTTTTGAAATTTCTATTGGCCCTTTGCAAAATTTGATGGTCCCAAAAATCCTTAATATCTATATTAGAGCATAATTGACATGAGATTTGAATAGCTTTTATATGGGGCCCCGCTAAAAATGAAGTCCATTTTAGCAGAACAATAAGAGTTTTTTTTTTCACAAAATGGATGGATTAGACCTATCCGAGGATTATCCCTGTCAAGTGTCAAATAAGTGGAATAAAATGCTCAAATTCTACCATCAGAATTATTAGAGCAAAAATTAGCCGTAATATTAGGCAATATATTTTGTCAACATACTGCCTGAAATGATTCACGATTAATGAATGCTCAATGTGATATAAATTGAAACGTACATCTAAAAGTCATTTATTCGCGATTCTAATTTATGCAGCAGTACTGTATATGTACGATACACTTTATGCTATACTGAACAACAGTGAAAACGCTACACTACAATATTTTATATTTTGTGAGAAAGTAGTGGACGAAAAGTGTTTACTAAAGTTTAATAATGTTTGCCAGACATCCAGCTAGCGATTCGTCGAAACTCCACCAATAAGTCTCGCTTGATGTCTGAGTTATGTGTTCCTTTTTGTGTTTAAAGCTTTATTTACTGAATTTTGCAATTGCGAATGTGCAAAAAAAAAAGATTGTTATGCTTATCGTCATACTTGTGTTGCATTAATACACAAGAAAACTGCCTTATCACTTAAAACAAGCTCAGAAATCAATTTCGAATTTATCTAATTTGTAAAAAAATGTAAAATGTCTTCCTTTGACAAAAACGAATAGGGAATATTAAATATTCGGTAGTCTTCGATTTATCACGATTTTCGATAACTTTCTTTCTTTTGCCAAATCAGGTAAACCTATCAGCATATTGTTCCTACCATTTCTCGACCAGTAATGTCCTCAGACTAAGATGCAACAACACATTGATTTTCCTATGGAGGTTTCAGTGATAAAGTTTCAAGCTTGGCCACTTTGATGAAAACCCCGCTGTCTAAGGTTGCTTTTCTAAACGATCAAAACACATTTCTGGTTGCCACATGTCTAAGACTACCATTTCGTTCAGTCGGATCTGGTTGTCGGTGGAATTCTCAGCAAAGGCATAAGCTGTGTGAGATTTCTGTTCAAATTTGTAACCTAAAAATTGGACCCTGTCACATTTAAATGACTTTCACGTGTTTCTTCGCGACAACATCCGTAAACCTTTGACTTTAAGCATAACCCAATCTTTGAACATTCAGAGACACTTTCATTTGCTTAACTGACTTGCAGCATTTTGCATATAAATTGCAAACAATTCAGGTGTAGCGTAATTACTTTTGTTCAGTATATAACCAACATGGCGATCACTGACCTGAAAAGACATCGAATGATTTAGTCAACCGTTGCATATTATTAATAAACTGGGTCGGATTATGTCCATTCTACCAACAGTAATACTCCCCCGTTGAAAAGAACCAAAAATATGCCAAAATTCCATCTAATTACAGAAAAACACAGCAAAAATATTAGGTTGAAAATTTTGTCAAAAAATACTGCAGCTTTTTCTACCTGCATATCGAAAGGTTCAAGAGAAAACAATGTGAAAAGGTGCACTTAAAGTCGATTTTTCGCGTTTCTTATTAATGCGGCAGTACTTTAATGCAATGTATCATCATGGAGAAACATTCTAATCAAATTTACACATCATGATGAAACAAAGAAAAGGGCTCATGACTCACAGATAGTCAGAGCTAACGAAAACCTCAAGTTGAGCCAAGGTGGGTCCAGCTACAGATAAGCATCAGGCAATGTTATTAAAGTGGGGATTTGCTTTTGTCAATGGTTATAAATGTTTTAGCTCAATGTATTGTATCTATCAGGTCTTTGTACTTGGTCCATGTGTTTTCAAATTTATCTAAAGAGCCATTTTTGGTAGCTGTATGTTGCATTAGCTTAGAAAAGTATTTAACTTATTTTGCAGTGCTACTATGGATAGGGGTTGGTTGGTGCGTTTTGCAGCATATATGTAATACTTGACAATAACAAAAATATGCAATTCTGCTGATGAGTATGTTTTCCTTTTGATAAATATAACTAATTCGTCAACGAATGTCAGATTAATATTGCTATTGTTGAGCCATCTTATGAAGTCTCCAATTAGATTTTGAGATTCCTGGCATTGCCAGAGCATGTGATTTATCGTTTTCCTCTCGTCAAAAACTACACCTGGGGCTTGCTTGGTAGTACATACTTCATGTTATATCGATACTTTTTAGTTGGCAAAATTCGGTGATTTATTCTTGTTTGAAACCATTGCTTTTTTATACCTACTGTTAGGTTAAAAGGAAAAGAATAGATTTCTTTCCAAAATTTTTGTTCAATATTGTAAACATGATTCCATGTGTACTGGGATGTAGGTTTAACTAAATTTTGATTTAGAATTGTATAAAAAATCTTTTCCTCCCTTCTTTGATTTTATTAAAAGGTGTATACTTGCAGGAAGCAATGGTGTATGCAGTTTTTTTTAGAGAAACTTATTATATTGTATGTTCTTACATATGCCATTATTGCCTGCTTTAATCCTAAAAATTGAACAAAATAAGTTTTATATCATAAGTATGTTCAAATTCATCCTGTGAATAATAATTCACCATTTACATGTATCAGATCATTTATGTTCTTTATTTCCTGCTGACCCCACTTTTTATATATATATTGGTTGGTTGCCAATCATAATCTTACTGTTATAGAATATTGGACTTGAAAGAACAAAATGTTCAGTGTCTTCACCAGTAAGTTGGGGAATATCTGAGTATGCATGTAGTACATCAATCCAAAATTATTTTTTATCTTATTTTGAATAGCATCAGTATAAATTCTTCCAAATACTAATAATTCATTGAAGTTTATTGTATTGTTCATGACAGATTGCCAAGGACTGCTTGATAAAATGACTCTTCTTAACCAAGTTAATTTCATACTATCTATAAATGCTTTCAGGTTTATCATTCTACGAACCATCTTCACAATACTGTTTTATAACAACAGTTTGTTTAATTTTTGCTTGGCCAGCCCACAAGTAGCCAAAAATTATATTATTTAATTCCTTAATTGTTTGTTCGGCTGGATTTGGTATTGAAATAAATAGATGATTTAATATAGGGAGGAGAAGTGTTTTTATAACTGTTATCTTACCTAAAGGTGTAAGATATCGTCTGTTCTAGAGTTTAATCGAGGATCTGATTTTTTGAAATTTCTTTCCGAAGTTAATCTGTTGCATTTGTTCTAACTCAATATGAAAGTGTATCCCTAGTAGTTTAAAGGCTGTTTTCCCGCATGATAGTTTCCACCTTGTTTTAATAGATGCTGTACTATATTTGTTAACCCCTTTCCATACAGCATGAGTTTTTTCAAAGTTAACTTTTAGACCTGGAAACTGTGAGTATTCATACAATACATTGAGCGTTGCATTTAGTGATTTACTTGTTCCGTCTAAAAGCAATATTGTGTCATCAGCATATTGAGAAAGTTTATGTTCTTTGTCGTATTATTTTCATGTCATTTCTGATCATTATTCCTAAAATCTCAGCACAGAGGATCAACAGAAAAGTGGATTCTGGGTCGCCTTGTCGGCATCCACGACCTATACCGAAAAATGATGACAGGTTACCACATTGGTTCACGCTCAACTTGACATTGTTGTTAAATGTTTTTATCCAAGAGATAATAGATTTACTAAAACCAAAGAATTCAATAACCTTATATATAAATGACCAGGATACTGATTCAAAAGCCTTTTTTCAAAATCTACAGAAAGTAGTAACCCTGGTATATTGTTTTCTTCAGTATTTCGCATTATATCATAAATAAGGGAGCGCAGTGGCTCAGTGGTAGAGTGCTTGACTCGAGACCGAAGGGCTGCGGGTTCGAGCCTCACCGGCGTCACTGCATTGTGGTCATTGAGCAAGTCACATTTATCCTAGCTTAGTACTGGTTCTACCAAGGAAGAACCGTCCCTATATAACTGAAAGATGTTTTCTCCTATATATCTGCCAACAATGAATCCTGTTTGGTCAGTGTGTATCAGTTTATGTAGTGTGCCCTTTATTCTGTGTGCGATGACTCCAGAAGCAATTTTATATACACAATTGAGTAAGGAAATTGGTCTATAATTTTTTTACAAAATGTTGAGGCTTATTTTCTTTTAGTATGCATGTTATTATTCCTTCCCTTTGAGTGATTGATAATTCCCCTTTAGAAAACCCATAGTTAACAGAGCCTACTATAAATTGACCCATCTTTTTCCAAACATTTAAAAAAATTCAGCGCTGAAACCATCTGACCCTGGACTTCAATTATTGGACATGGCCCTAGGAACTGAAATGTTCTTGTTACTTAATTCTAATGAATCTATTGTCTTTACTACTCTTCTTGGTCTTACTATGTTATGTACCTTTGCATAGTCTGTGTCGTTATCAATCCAGGCTATCCATTCCTACCATTGGACAGTCCGAATATTGAGTAACAAAATCTCACAGTTTTGTCGGCTGGTTTCTGTTAGAGGAGGACAGAAAGAACTTTATTTCAATATGAAAATGGATAGCATAACTTATCGTCGTCCTGCTCAGGCAGACGCCTACCAGCAAATACCCAGCGTCAGTTGCGGAACAACATCAAATTTAAGCTTTATCATATTACCATTGACCATTTTCTGTCTTGGACAATTGGAAGAAGTTCTGCATCTCTGTTAATGTCAAGCAAAGAAATTACATACGTCCTTTGCAGCACAAAAATGTCTACGGTTTAACACACTACACGAACGTCACATATAATATCGTTAATGTGTAGCAACCTCTTTGTGCTATTTTTAATCCTAATGCTCTCAGAAGACATACACCCGAACCCAGGACCACAGTCTGACTCGCTATTATCATCAAACATATCAACGGTCTTTCCTCATAACTTAAATACATTAAACTTAAACAAACAAAGCATATTATCCAAGCTGGACCTGCTAGAAGTCGAAGACCAAAATATGACATTTTTTTAGAAAATTTTGATCCAAGATACAGACAATGTCGTCACGCTAGAGTCGGCGGGGGTGTCGCAATATACATAACATCCGTTATACCATCATGTAAACGCAAGTAAATTATACAAGGAGACATAGAAGGTATATGCATTGAAGTATCGATTCAGTCACATAGAATTTTGTTATGTAGCATATATAGGCCACCAAATAGTGGATCTGATTACTGGGATCTATTGTACAAACATTTGATAATCTTTGTGTCACACACATTACAGATTTAGTGATAATGGGCGACTTCAACAACGACGTATTAAAACCCCTGCACGCCAACAGAATATATACCTCGACAAATTCATACAACCTTCACCAGCTTATCGATGAACCTACACATTATACAGAAGTCTATTCTTCTTTTCTAGATCTGGTCATGGTAAGCAAGCCTGAAAATGTAGTGTATAGCGGTGTCAGCTCTCCATTTATTACTGACCTGATTAGATACCACTGTCCCATCATAGTTACATTTAAATTTAGAAAACCAATCCAAAACCAATAAAAAGACATATATGACTACGATAAGGGTGACTACAACAAATACAATGCGCTTCTAAGTGAAAATGATTGGAACTTTATATCAGCTACAAATAGTGTAGATGAAATCGCAGACAAATTTTCAAGCATAATCAATAAAGCAGCAAAAAATCCATTCCGTATAAAGAAATAACAGTGAGACAGAACGAGCCACCATGGATCAATTCAAAAATTTAGAGACAAATAAGACAGAGAAAACGACTTTTTAAGCGAGCAAACAATCAAATAATGAGCATATTTGTGCACAATTTAGAACACAACGCAACTCAGTGACAGCATCCATACGCAAAGCAAAACAAGAATACAAAGAAAAAATTGCAAAATATCTCAGAAGCAACGATATCAATTCCAAACCATGGCTAAAGATATCCTCTAATCTTTTACGTTCTTCTCCAAAACAAACATCAATCCCATTCTTAGAAACTACATCCAGAATTGCTGAAACTGACAATGATAGAGCTGAAATTCTTAATCATTACTTTGCTAGCGAATATGACCTAGCGGATAGACACTCTTCACCTCCCGACCTTGAGCATCCTAATTACTCTATGTTAGAAAGTATCAATATATCGCCAGGCGACGTCAAACAAGCAATCAAACAACTTAAGTCAAACAAAGCACCTGGTCCAAATCTTATTGGCCCTAAACTGGTTAAAGAAGCATCAAATGAACTAGCTACTTCTCTCTCTGAACTGTACAATCTTTCTTTAACCACTAAAACATACCCTACCCCGTGGAAAAAAGCAAATGTGTGTCTTATTTTCAAAACAGATAATCCTTGTAAGGCCAATAACTATATGCATTTTTTCTTACTGAATTATGAACGTAAACAAATGAAGCGCTGTTTGCATAAACATATGTCTGAATACCTAGAGGAAAACACAATCATTTCTGAGTACCAATCTGGATTTAAACCTACAGACTCAACCATCAACAAACTAGCATACCTTTGTAACGAATTCGCTAAAGCCATCGATAAAAACACAGAAATAAGGGTAGTTTTCTAAGACATAAGTAAAGCGTTTGATAGGGTCTGGCACAAGGGCTTACTTGCAAAATTGCGAGCCATAGATTTCTCTGAAAATATTGTGGAATGGTTCTGTAGTTATTTGGGCAACTGTAAACAAAGGGTCTGTCTCAAGGGTATTGCTTCTGCTTGGCTATCAATTTTTGCAGGAGTTCCTCAGGGATCTATCCTTGGCCAAATATTATTCTTATTTTTTACAATTGCCATTGTGAAATATATTCGAACCAACATCAGTTTTTTGCTGACGATACCATACTGTATAAGGTTGTCCACAATATCAAACTGGCTGCAGCAGAATTAAACATCGATCTCGAAAGCATTGAGTTCTGGGCCAAGATATGGAAAGTTGACTTTAACCCACTTAAAAGCAAATCACTACTGATAACCGATAAAATCAAAATATACAACACCCTCCTCTCATAATGTCTCAAAGCCAAATAGAAGAAGTCAAAGAACATAAACACCTTGGCATAACATTTTGTAGAACATTAACTTGGACAAATCATATTTTAGAAATATCTACAAAAGCTTTGAAAAGAATTGGGTCTCTCAGGCGATATAAATTTCTTTTAGATAGAGGTTCATTTTTCAAAATGTACACAACTTTTATTCGACCACTTTTACATTATGGGGTGTAGTGTGGGATAGCTGTTCAAACGAAAATAAACGTACCAATGAAAAAAAATCCAATTCAAAGCTCTTAGTATTACAACAGGTGGCACAACAACTAGTATGCAGGCTCCAAAAGCTATATGATGATAGAAAAGCGCTGGCACAAGCATAAACTCTTCCTCCTATACAAAATAATAAACAAATTAGTACGAAACTGCCTTATACAACTCCTACCACCAAGGGTGCAGCAGTTCTCGAGATATCCTCTGCGCAACTCAGAAGATTTTGCCATTCCAGTGACGGGTACTGCTATATACTATAATTCATTATTACCAACAGCTTTAAGAGACTGGAATGTGCTAATTCAAGATACCTGGAACGCTCCCACCCTCAACAGCTTTAAACACACATTAAGAAATAACCAAATTCTTGTTCCTAAATACTTTGATACTTTGCATGTATCACAAATTGCGCAAATGCTACACAATCGCATAATTGCTAGAATATAGCTCGTTAAATTCACATCTGTTTAAAAAGAATCTAGCTGACAATCAGCTCTGTCGATGTGGTAGCATGGAAACAACTTCACACTTCTTTTCTCATGTCCTAGATATACAGCACATAGGCAACAATACATATTAAATCTCCAATACGAGTGATCAGTATCCTTACGTCTTAGAGGAGATCCCAATCAGCCATGCACGGTTATAAATATCATTTCAAACACGTACATGTATATATACTAGCTACAAAACGTTTCTTGTAAAATACTGACATACCATGCTCACCAGTAGCTCTCTGCTTAGCTGACGCCATCCAAACATAATTGCTATAAGTTTGACAAGTGCTAACGACCCAGATTCTCTCTCTTTCTCTCTCTCTCTCTCTTCTAAGTATATACAACTCTATTGTTTTAACTTATTCCTGGACATATACAAATATTTATAAAGTGACCTTTTATGCCATGTTGTGTAAACTATGAAGCTGCATGTATCATAAGGAAATGAACTCTGTAAGCTTTAAAGCTTCAGTTCAGATCCCTTACATTGTTCTATGCAATTATTGTACCACCTGTAATATTATTGTACCAATCATCATTTAGCTTGTTTACACTAAGGGTTCCTACTGCGACTGTTTGTGTTTGACACTATAGTTCTTGGTGTATATGTTCAGCGCAAATTGAGAATTGGTTGTACCTGCCCAAAGTGAGAATTCCTACTTTGTCTGCCAAATCCAGAATTGTACCAGATAATTCTAGAATCCTGCCAGGGGTATTTTATTGATTTTATTAGGTTTACCTCTTGTGCAAAGTAGGAATCGACTGGACAAAGTGAGAATGACATTGGTTAAGAAAGAAGGCGAGAGTTGCTTAACGCGAGCGATTTAATGTAGCGCTACGTAGCGCTTTCCTAACTGTATGCAACGATTATACCTCAAAATAGCGCTTTTTTGTAACAATCCGTTGCGCAACGATAACATTCCTAATCAAGATATGCATATACATAAACCGCTTCGTAGCGCTCTGCTTATGCAACGGTTCGTTTCACATATCGCTTTCCGCGAGACTGCTCAAGAATAGTTTTGTAGCGGTTCGAAGCACTATATTGTAACATACCGTCGCATAGCAAAGTGCCACAAAGCGCTACAATACGCTCGCGTTAAGCAACGCAGCCCTGGTCTTGCGCAAAGTAGGAATAAGTTGGACAAAGTAAGATCGTCGTGACTGTCGTACAACGGTTAAGAAATGGAAGTCACAGTTTGATTTAATGACACACACACACAGAGAGAGAGCGAGAGAGAGAGAGAGAGAGAGAGAGAGAGAGAGAGAGAGAGAGAGAGAGAATTAGTTTTTCTACAATTTGAATCACTTGTGATGTTTATATGTAATACTACTCATATGTCAGAGAGATAAAGTGGTTGTCTCAGACGTCATATTTCATTACTCTGCCAGTCAATGATGGCCAAATAATAGCTTGTTTTAGAGAGAGAGAGAGAGATGCTTCTAATAAAGAGATAAACGGAAACATTTGATAGTTGTACAAGCTTTCAGAAGGCTTCAGAAGGCTTCATTTAACCTCAAAAAATTGAGTGATGTCCGAAAAGCCTACATTTAACAGTTTTCTTGGCATCACATCGCTTATCACATAGTGTGTATTTATCATATAGCCCCTGTCACACGGGAATGTGCGGGTACAGAATCTTGCGTTTTGGGAAAGATTTTCGGGATGTAAGAATTGTCAGTTTTGGGTTCATCTAAGATTGGCAGTAACGGTAATTTGGTTTACACCGCTTTTGAAATCAAGGGCAAGTAGTGAAGGGTAGAGCCTCCAAGAACCTTCTCTCATACACAATTATGAAACAGATGAAAGTAGAGATAAAAAGGAACGATTTTGCGCATACATCCATTCCTGAAAATAAATTATTAAACAGATAGATTGTCACAAAGAGCCACGTGCATTAAGAGGCTGTTCTGCCCCCCCCCCCCCCTATGAGGCCAAAAATTGAAATTTGCTTTTTACCAGATTCTTCTTATTAGTTTATTAGAACAATAGCTCAAGTATATAAGTTTGATTTTAGTTTGACTTTTACCGTTGCTATGGTAACAAAAAAGGCCGCCAAAATAGGCTGAAACTAGAAAAATGACCATTTTGGAGCAAATTTAAGACGTTTGACAGAGCAATTAACATAGAGCACAAACAAAAACCAGAAAGATATTTTAAGAGATGTTGAGAATTATCATATCACAAAATATATTAAAAGGATTTTTTTGGTATTTAGCTGTGTTGATATCTAATTCTTAAAAATTCGGTCTCTAAAAGCCTTAAATTTGGTCAAAAATGGCAATTTCTCTATTTTTAGACTATTTTGTCGGCCATTTTTGTTACCATAGCAACGGTAAAATTGAAATAATGCCGAAATTTTACTCTTCTTCTAATGAATCAATCAAAAGAAATTTGTGAAAAGCAATTTTCAGTTTTTGGCTCCAAAGGGGCCAAATTAGCCCCTTAATGCATGTACCCCTTCATCTCTTTATCTGCAAGTGCGGCGTCGGAACAGTTTGAACCTAGATGAGGCCCGAGGCCTTTTGTTATCAGTTTGGACCAAGATCAGACCCGACAAAACGTAGGACCCGATTTAGGACCTGATGTTGAGCCAACGCATGAGACGTTGGTTCAGCATTGGTTTTGTGTGAACCACCTATTTTTGGCGTTTTGTATATTTAACATAAGCTAAGGCAGCTTTTTGGGACTTTGAATCGCCATTGAATTGTTTTCTCATGAAACATTGACGCTCCGCATATAGCTACGATCGAACCGACGTTGTATCGACGTTGGTTCGCTTAGGGGTGTGTGTGTAGTTTACGTTTGGTGACGTGTGGCTTTTTTGAAATTGTATCAGGCATAGTTATGGGCGAATTGCCAAAACATGGGTTTTGTTATATCGATTCGTCTATGCTACTGCGATGCAATTTGGTGGGTTCACTCTCAGATAGAGTGGAATGAGACATTTGCGTGCTTGTTCACGTGATCGATTGCATTTTTGCAGTATTTGTGTAGTATGATTATAGACTGTATATGTCTAAGTCATAATAAATTTCTGTTTTGTTCTGTTCTGATTTGGATCCAAACTATGTGTCATTCTGTTGGTATTACACTGAAATATTTTTGGGGAAAAGAGTAATTTTGAAGAAAATCAACAAGAGACAAAAGTCTCGAACAAAATCCCATTTTGTTAAAGATAATGCATGATATATCGCAATCATACTCTTTCATCATACCTAGAATACAAAGCATGAAAATTCTTCTCTGCAAAAATAGATGATGTTGTTGTTGTTGTTTTGTTTGGTTTGGTTTGTTGCTCTACGTCCCAGTCAACAGCTATGGTCATGGGGGATGGTCAGTTCACCTAATCACACTTTTTCCTGGGTAGTTAACCAGTAATTCGAGCCCATATACTTTCGCTTGTAACTGACAACAACCCTTCTTGGATAAATCAGCGTAAGGGAGGAGAATGACCGTAGAATATATTTCATGATCAATCTCAACGAAAGTATGGAACCAGGCCCGGATCGAACTCTCGTGTGTTGGTGAGTTGTCTCTGTGTATATAATGAATCCTAAAACAGCTACTGGTGCGATCAAACGATCATAACCCTATGTCAAAAGGGTGCTTTTTTGAAATTGGACTAATAGTCAAATTTCGAACTTCTTTTAGAAACAAAACCCCTGCACATGTACAGGCAACGTATCAATTTCGAACCAAGATTGTGTGAGTGAAATTCTATAGCTTCTGTCATCTGAGAGCGTTATTGTTTTCAACAATGATACATATATACCTTACATATGATATCCCGATGATACGACCACATGGTAAGCAACCAATATTGTTTAAAACATGATGCAGCATTAGTGAGATAAACAAAAAAAACCAAAGCCTGAGTTGCATGTGTATTGTATGAATTTCTATGACATTGTGAAATTCTATAGCTTCTGTCATCTGAGAGCCTCATTGTTTTCAACAATGAAACATATATACCTATCATGTCAGTGATACGACGTCGTGGTGAGCAACCTTGTTCTAATGGTTTGAGACAAGATATTACTTAAACCAGCCTACTCAGCTACAGAGACTAGCTTGAATATTGATATTTTGCCAGTAGTAAATAATGATATTAAAATTTCCAGACAACGATTGACATGGGCGGTTGCGCAGGTTGGTCTGTGCCTTTGTTGATCGCATGCAACAATAACAGGTTTTCTCGCGACGAGGCCCATTTTATTATACAGCATTTTGTTCTCGTCATTACTTAACCTGGTTTCAAAGTCGAGTGAGTTTTGTAACATATCACCATGATCACCAAAGATTCTGTATATTTTTAAACCATATTGCGCGCAACTTTCGCGAGATCCCCCAAAGGACACTGTCAGATACTGTCAGATACTAACACATACGATATGCATACGAAGCGTGGACATCATTATAAAGACACGCAGGTAAAATGGGGTCTTCGTTTGGCCTATAATATTTACATGGGCCACATCAGATATTTATTTGACTTCGGTATGTATTCTATAAGTAATATAAGTCAAAAGTGACCAATTTCAATCTGACACAAACACTCAAATGAACAAACACTCAAATGAACATTTGACATCATTTTTCTTATTATAGAACATTGCTTAAAAATCTGTTCCGTGCTGAAAATAATCGGAATTTAGTCGTATTTAGTTAACAATCCTACTTTTTATGTAAAGATGGATGTCTTATTGTTTTCTGTGCCTTTAGTATTATACTTTATGCTCATATTTATATTAATGATATCAAGTGCGCGTTTAATGATGTGAATTTTGGGTGAAGAGAATCTTGGACATTCCACGGAAAAGTCTAAAAAATAATAAATATTCTTCTTTTTATGAATTTACAAGCAATAACATATGTCTCAGTACATTTCATACCCCCTCTCTCTATCTCTCTCTCTTTCTCTCTCTCTCTCTCTCTCTCTCTCTCTCTCTCTCTGCCATGAATTCGAACGTCTGCTACGATATTCGATAGTCCTGTTTACCTGGACACGTGTGTTTTTGCGGAAATTCAATTTGATCATTTTTCATCCGTTTAACGAATCCTGAGGCAAGTTCAATAATGCGAGCGCTCTCGGGCGCTCGTTGTACTGGTGTCAGGCTTTACACATTATGAATAAAGATAGGTACCAATCAACGAGCGCTCGGCGAGCACTCGCATTATTGAACTCGCCTCTGGTGAGAAACCAAAGACTAAAGATTATCCTTTTATAGTCGATCGTTTAATACGATTCTTTGACAAGAAAGTTTGCTTAAGAATGATATATATGAAAAAAGTAAGTGATTATGGTCAGGATCCATGCGTCAACATTCAGTTCAATCGGCAATTAACATTTTGCTCAATCGGCTATCAACACTCAGCTCAATATTCGACTTTGCTTGTGGGAGAAAGAAAGGCTCTGGCGAGACTGCACAGATGCACAGGCTCGTCTGAGCCTTCGCTGCTCGATACTGCATTTTCTGGGTCCAGGGGATAAATGTCTTGCATGTTCTTTTTAGTTCACTTGTGTCCTGTATTCCCGCGTCCTTTTTTTATATGCTACCATATAAATAATTTATTTTATTTTGTTGATGCAGAATTGAGTGGCTCAGTGATAGAACGCTTGACTCGTGATCAAGGAGTTCCGGAATCGAGCCTAATCGGGACCTTGAGCAAGACGCTTTATACTCTGCTAAGTACTGGCCCCGATGTTATAAAACTTGTTCCATGCTCAACTCAGCTGAGCACGAAATTTATCCTGCTCATAAATGTTAAAAAAGTCAGCAATTGTTGGCATTTTATGACTATATCTGAGGGAATTAAAGCAAGAATCTTCATCATTTGTTGGTATTTAAGTTTAATGAGCAGTTGAAATTTCGTGCTGCGTTGAGTTTAACATGAAAAACGTTTTAATAAAATCTCGGGGCCAGGTTCGACCCAGGAAGACCCATCCCGGCATGACTGAAAAATTCTTGACTGGGACTTCAAGAATCAAAACAAACATTAAGAGCAGCGAAAAATGATAATGTTTATTTAACACAACAGTCGTCAGTTTCAACATCAGCTGATGTACTTTGGATTTGACATTATGGACCAGCTCAGACTGCTCTTTTCATAAGGGGAAGTCGAATCAGGGTTCGTACTATTTGCTTCCATGTCACATGCTAAAAGCAGTCTGGAGTACATTACAAAAAGTGCAGCAGACGCAATTTTCTGAAATAAAATACTCTATTTCATGCGGCTCGTTCTTATCAAACCGTATATACTGCCTTGACCACGGACCTGCAACCATAAAACCAAAGTCCCCGCCGTTCCCCGCTCTGTGGGCTGTAGTTATGAATGACTTGTGTATTAGTCCATTTGAAATTTTCAGAACCTAGAAGTGTTGAGTACAATTAAGGTTTTTTTTTGCTGATTTCTGATGAAAATGTGTGTTAGAACAAAATTGGCTTGGTTGCCGGACCAGAAACTTTGGGCAACTCCTAAAATTAGCATAAATCCAAAATGGCCGCCATCAACGCAGTAAAAAATCAACTTTTTAATTTATTGTCACAGAATGGTGTCTTTTATGTATATACAGGGTTGTTTTGGTATGCAGAATCCTTTTCTGGTGTTATTTTTGCATTTTAATGCTCCATTATGGACATATCAAAGATGGCGGCCAGACGCCATCATAAAAATTGTCTTTTTAACTGATTATCATATGTAATATATGTGTTTCTATCATAAATCAGAAATTATATAACTATCAGATGGATCGGACTAAAAGATCTACAAAACAGACAAAAATAAAGTATAGTGTTTCTTTCATTTCTTTATCTTTATTCCTACGCATCCAAAATTGGGTCATCAGGAACACCTACATCTTCATTGTTTTATTCAAGACCATCATCAGAATCATCTGGAAGGTTGCTGTCATTATAATCTGCTTAACAGTTTCCTCCTCAGATGATTTGGAAATTTCCCTGGTTGCAGTGAATGGATTAAAACAATGCTGTCCAACATGACAGTTGCAGAATGGCCTGCTACTTGTGGCATCCACATACCGCCGTAGAACACTTCTTGCCCTGCACCGAATCACATCAAGTAACTCAGGTGGAGCAGGATCGCCTTCAGCAATGACCAGTATATAAATCTTGATTCCAAACTACCACCCAAAGTTTATGATATCTCTTGACTCACCTGAAGTCCCTTCACAACCAGCTGCTTTCCACAACATGATTTGAAGATGAGCCCAAAACATGTGCTGCAGAAGATTTGCAGATATTAGAGGTACAGCCATCACTTTAGGTTTTCTCTTTTTTGTGAATATATTGTAGCAAGTAGATTTCATGGATGTTACTGGTGGCTGACTATAATGAAACCGAGGAAAGCATTGCTGCATTCATCAACTCTGTATGAGTGGTATATCAATGTGACATTTCCTTTGCCTTAAGAATAGGAAGTTGAATCACAACCACTGAGCGCATGCATACATAGTAACGGCAAGCATTTCTGACAAAGATTAGCCTAGATGACATGGAAGTCAAGTACTGATCCATCCAAGCGCTCAATCTGTTTCTTGCCGGATTCACCCAATATGCAAGTAGAACAAACATATCTGTGTCATGCCTAAGTATGCAGAACACAATCACATTTTGGCTAGACTTAACTGCTTCCATCAAGAAGGATTGATCAATCAACTTCATAACAAAATACAATCAGCCCCGGTCTCTGATGTAGCAATCTCGCCAAGATTGAATGGACTTTGGACGTTGGCAAATTTTCGCTTATTGGATTTGGTTTTCATTTTGGCATCTCCCTAAGGCAGATGACTTGCAATGGAGAAATCACAGTCAAGTACAGCTCAAATAGCTTGCCGCACCCTGTCATGGTTTTCGGCAGAGATGTATTGATACTTGTCAAAGAAAACAATCTTCTTAGAAGCTTCAAGATAGTAACTTAAATGTTCTTCGGTTGATGCATTAAGTTCAGATGGACTGCTGACATGTGGCCAGACAATGCAATAGAAGAGCTGTGAGGCCATCACTTTCAGATTTTTATTCTTCTTTGTGAAAATAATTTAGCGAGCAGATTCCATGGATGTTCCTGGTGGCTGACCATATAATGCAAAAAAGAAAGACATTACTGCATTCATCAACTCCGTTTGAGTGGTACCAACGTCACCCAAAGTAGTTAGACTTAAGCAGTTTCCTGATACTATATTATATTCAGTACAGTAGTATTTCCTTTGCCATAAGGGTAGGAAGTTGTATCACAATGACTGAGTGTAAGCATACCTGGTAGCAACAAGAATTTCAGACCAAAGTTATGACATGTGGCATGGGTGTCAAGTACTTGACTATCCTAGCGCTCCATCTGTACCTTGCACTGGATGTTCGCCAAATTCACCCAATACAAAAGTAGGACAAACACATCTGTGTCATCACTAAGAATGCAGGTCACACTCTGACCAGACAAGCACAATTGTCATGTTAGCGTCACAAAGACGAAATCTACCATCATCTGTTTTCACTGAAGTAATCTCGGCAAGATTGAAGGTACCTATCAAAATTGGCAAGTTTACGTTTACTGGATTTGCTTTTTATAATTGCATCTGACTAGATGACTTGAGATGGAGAGGTCAAAGTCGATATCACCTTTACTAGCTCGCCACATCCTCTCATTGTCTTTGGCAGAGATGTTTTCTTACTTGTCAAAACCAAGAATCTTCCTAGTAGCACCTGTATAGTTATTAAAACATTCTTCAATAAATGCAACTAAATCAAAGTGACTGCCATCATGAGGTGTCAAGAATATCTGGACTTTTGACAAGGCCAGGTTTATTATCGATGCTTTCAAAAAAAAACATCCCTGTAGTGTTTCCCATAAAGAGGAATAGCAGGGGGGAGCACCCTGCTGCCCTAAATCTCCCCCCTCCTGCCCTAAATCTCCCCCTCCTGCCCTTATTTTCATTTTAATATAAAAAAAATTGTCATACTGTAATTTTTAATGTCTAAAATAACTTTTTGTTATCCCAATGAATCCTATGCTCTACTAGAAGCTATTCTAACCTTTTAACAGACATAAAATCCTTTATCTAACTCACATTTGGAAAGTCTGTTCTATCAAAAGTGCCCTTTTGGGTGAATTTCACGCATCAAAAGTGCCCTTTTTCTGGCCAGCACCCTGCCCTTTTTCAGGCTGTGGGAAACGCTATCCCTGACTATCAATAAATGCTGGACAAAATGCCAACATCTCGTGGGCAAACAGAGGACCAAGCTCTATCTTCCCTTGTTACCTAATCAGAAGCAGTGGGAGAAATATGGTTTTAAGACATATTTCTTGTTTGGATTGTGTACCTTACGCCTTTCCCATAAGCATACACATTATCTGAATCAGGATGCTAATAGCTTTGTAGAAACCATCAGGGAGACCTATCATGAAATCGCTTTCCACATTTTCACCAATGTTAAATGAATCATCAATGTGTAAGTCTACTGAAGCAATCTGATCAGTAAAAGGGATTGTATAGGTGAGGCTGATTATCTCTAGAGGAAGAGGATATTTTTACTTCAGAAATCCAAGGCTTGTTGGTATTTCATTTTCGCCTTGTGCAGTTTATGTGATATTAAACCATGCTCCAATCCTGAGTAGTTACTGTCCCCTCAATCAGAAACAGTACATGTGAGATACACTCATTTACCAAATCAGCAGATCGTAGTATGCCTTTTGGCACCCCTTTGCCAATTCTAATGGCATTTGTATCACAAAACTAATCTGATGTAGCCGCACTCCAGTATCCATCAGACAAAATCAACATTGTCTTGGCATTTCCATCAAATAATCAGTAATGTAATGTGAATACTCCACATGTCCAGCAAGGAAGAACTACTTCATCACTAACTTTATCTTCAGCTGTTTCAATTGGACTACACCATCCCACTCTGTGGTCTCAAACTGGTGAATCAGGAGTGTTGGCAGGAGGAAATTATCCACCTTGTGTGGAGCAGTTGGATGGATTTGAGCTGTTTTTGAGTACTGCTCAATGCCACCAAAAGGCTTTTGTCTAATTGACAGAAATACTTGTAAGAGTGCAGCCGCCACACTCTGTAATAGTCTCATAGCTTTCATCTATCATTTCCTATTGTAAAATCCACTTATTCATCCATAAACTGCAATAAAATAGAATCCCAAGGCTGAGCAGTTCATTATGGTTTCAATGCAGGCAAAGAACGACTAATATATACAGACAAGCTGGATGGCCTACTATGTTTTTAAATTTTTTAGGCTGGTTCCAGCACACTTATATCGTCATATCATACAACTGCTTGTCAAAGCAAGCATAACTGAACATTTTTCATCCCCATATCAACTATTGATCTCTGCATAAATATTGTTAGGGACTTAGGATGATGTTACTCAGTGGACCGAACATATACACATGTACATGTTTGCAGGGTAGAGTATATTTTGCTCGACACTTCATTGTTAAGCCCATTCCAGAAAACCAAAAGCGAGATATTTCATAAGGCTTAGACTGGCCCCAGTCTCTAATGTCAATTGTTTTTGTAAAACTGATAATCTTTCTAAAATAAAAATTTATAAACTTTACTTGGAAGTAGAAGTTCTTGGCTTGGACATCACTAACTATCAGAGAGAATAGAATTTTTAGAAGATAATTTTTTCATAGTTAAATATAATTATGAATGTAATTATATATATTTAGCGGACTGATGCCAGTCTACACAAGGCTCTATGACTATAAATAACATTCTTACAAAGATGACGTTTTGTTTGGACATCTTGGATTTGGTTATTTGAGACTGTATTCAGAATGATTCCTGCATACCAGAAAACGTCTTAAAAGACATATTTTATAGTTTTACATGGCAAACAGTGAGTAAGCAATTTTTTTTAAAAGATGGCGTCTTGTGGCCATCTTGAATATGATCCTCACAATGCAAAAATACATACATAATTGGATTCCTCATACCAGGACACCTCTTAAATGACATTGTACAACATTCAGTGACATTTTTTTTAGAAAAGTTAGGTTTTCCAAGATGACATCTAGCGGCAATCTTGAATATGGTCATTCCGGGACGTCAAAATGCAAAACTACTTGCAGAAATGGATTCCTCATACCAGAAAACCTCTAAAACGACATATTGTACAATATTCTGTGACACTGATTTAAAAAGTTAGTTTTCTATGATGCCATCTGGCGGCCATCTTGGATATATGCAAATTTCGGGAGTTGCCCAAAGTTGCCATTCTGGCAACCAAGCTAAATTAGTTTTAGAACATCTCTAAAGTGCAAAGAAACAAAAAACTTCATTGTACTCGACATTTCTAGGTTAATGTATATGACATATAGGAGTGTCAAATGGACTATATTAGACAATGTAGAGCGCAGTCAAATGATGTGACCTCCGTTTACATATCTGATGAACATTTTTTTTAAATATTATTATCTGTTGCACTTGTAATATTTGTCCTTGAGCTTTCGAGCAAGCAACAGAAATAAACGAGGCCACAACGCGAGAAAACCTTTTTCTGGGTTCCCGGCAAAGTGAGTCTCAAACCAGTCACCTCGGCTAAACAGGCTCGCTAGAAAATTGAAGTTTTGATCGTAGCAAGTCTAGATATGATTCTAACAAAGTTGCTGATGAGACTGTGCTGATGCGCAGGCTGGTCTACTGGTCTGTTACAAATCACCGAAGACAGTTTTTCTCAGTCGCAGTCCAATTGACCATGAACGCTTAATATTTGATTTTCAACAATATAATATATTTGCGCAGTCCCTTTAAAGGATTTACAGTGTGTATGTAGACACACCAAGAGTTATGTTGCTGGTGACCGTTATCTTTATCATACAACCTGATATGGTAAAAAAACCACGTGTTACCCATATGAAATACATTGAGGGAAAATGAGGCGTTTACTAAATCGAAAACGACTTATTAATAAGTTATTTTATTTTACGAGAGATTCAAGACTTTTTTTTCCAATCTTAAATGTTCAATCATTCAACTGTATATTGGGCGGCGATTAATTATATGCATATGCAAAATTCCAGTCCAAAATGATACCATTAAAGACATTTTAAATCAAAGCACTGAGAGTACTGATGGGGACGGCTGTATTTAAGCGTGCAAGTCTTCAAATAGGGAGATTTTTAGTTTGATACCTTTTATACAACCTGCGATTGAGCTAACAAGAATGGTTAACTAAAACCTTACAATGAAAAAGCCAAACAAGGACCAAGAAAAAATGGAAGAAACAATAAACAATTAATCAACATCAAAACCACTTCCATAGAACTGGCAGCCTGAATTTGAAACCACTTGGTTCCTATATAAATTGTCATTTCTTATTTGTATCTACATCACACGGAATTAAATATGAATTGATGTACTGCCATATAACGGACACGGTAAACAGTTTTACTATAGACTGTTAATGGTTATGCATACGTATCTACAATATAAGAGTATAGGTATTTAATTGCTGAAAGAACAGGACTTACTCTCATACTTTAGAATCACCGTCCATTTGCATGTACATATGTTCAAATTAAGATACTATTCTTTCTCAGCTTTTGACTTCAGCAGAATCAAGAGTGAAGATCTGTCCAGTTAAGTTGATTTTGGCATCAAGTGGTTTCTGCTGCTGTCAGTTCTGAGACAGTGTTTCAGTGTTGACATAATGTCGGGATCATATCTCCTGTATTTGAAGTAGGAATGCCAAAATTCGTAAATTCATGCATCTTGGGGTCATGGAACGTCGCCTACCCTACCTTAACATATGCCCTCAGATCTAGAAAAATCGTGTCACGAGCATAAATCCTATATTATTTGATATAGGAATCCCAAATCTGGTTTGTGGACGCATTTTGGGGGTCACGGAGTGTCGAATATCATTAAGTGTCTCTGTTACCTTGCTTTCTGGCCTCAGTTTTAGAAAAAATATCGTAAAAATGGGCTGTCCAGTGTTGTCAAATAAATGTGTCGCATGCTAGATCCATTATCATAACATATCTTGTTCACTATAGACTATAAATGGCCATGCATAAGCCGGGTACTTAAAATCCAGCCACATAAAAAGAGTAGACCTATGCGCGATGGAAGCACGTCTCTGTTACCTTGCTTTCTGGCCTCAGTTTTAGAAAAAATATCGTAAAAATGGGCTGTCCAGTGTTGTCAAATAAATGTGTCGCATGCTAGATACATTATCATAACATATCTTGTTCACTAAAGACTATAAATGGCCATGCATAAGCCGGGTACTTAAAATCCAGCCACATAAAAAGAGTAGACCTATGCGCGATGGAAGCACGTTTTAAATGGTAAACAATTACAGCTTTGACGTTTATATCTCAGAGCTTCGAACCATTGTAAATGGACAGGCTCGAGAAGTTCAAAATTGAAACATGCAGTGTGCATGAATACCTATTATGATCAGGTTAAACGACCGCCAGGTTTTTTGAAAGCTAATACTTGTTTCATAATTATCATTACCTGCATAGCTTTAGCGAAAGCAGGTCTAGTAGTAGGTCCACTCCCTCCTTTCGTACTCACGAATGGACTCTCATTGGGTACTTTAAATTTCCGAAATATCTTGGTACTTTAAATTTCCAAAATCAATTATGGAATAAACCTCATTTGCATATAAAGGGAGCTAATAAACTCAAAATGAGGTTTATTCCGTTAAACTTTTCTGGGATTTGTTGGGTACTTACGCTTTATTGGCTACCAACAAGAATCCATTTGTAAGAGAGTCCTTCTGTCTGTTTGTCCATCCATCCCCAATACTTTTGGGCGCCTAGTTTTTGTAATCTGTAACTCCAAAAATTGCATTCATTTTTTTTTAAACTTTGCATAGTGATTGTTCACATATCGAAGATGTGCACCTCCTATTTTGTGCACAATTCATGAATATCAAGTTTCTTATTTTTGAGGGGCGTTGCACTTAGACATAGTTTCTGTCCAGAATGCTAAGATGGTGTCTGGTCTGTGAAATCTGTAACTCAAACACTTTTCATTCCTTTATATTCAAACTTTGCATAATGATTGTTCACACATTGAAGATGTGCATCTCTTATTTTGTGTACATTTGATAAATATTTTCTCAATTTTTGACGGGTGTTGAACTTAGAATTGTTTTTACTTCCAAATGGCTTGGGTTTATAGTTTGTGTAATCTGTAACTCCTTTATATGAAAACTTTGCATGATGATACGATTGAAGATGTGCATCTCTGATTTTGCACACAGTTCACGAATATTTTATTTCATGTTTGGGGGTCTTGAACTTAGGCATTTTTTACGTTCAAAATGCTTAGATGGTGTCTAGTTTGTGTAATCTGTAACTCCCACAGTTTTCATATCTTTATTATTCAAACTTTGCATAATGATTGGTCATTAATGCATTGAACATGTGTACCTCCTATTTTGTGCACATTTGAAAAATATTTTCCGTTGAACTTGGACATTTTTCCATCCGAAATGGTTGGGGTGTCTGGTTTGCGTAGTCTGTAACTCAAGCAGCTTTCATTCTTTTATATTCTAACTTTGCATTATGGTTGTTCCCACTTTGAACATGTGCACCCTATATTTTGTGCACATTTGATAATATATTTGGGAGTTTTGAACTTAGACATTTTTATGTACTCTCATGTTTTTCTTCATACGTAGGCTTGGACCCAGCATCTACTGTCTACCCACAAAATATATCGGGAATATCAGCCAGACCCCAAAAAATATTTGTAATTTTGGGCTACCCCAAATAATATCCCCATCCTGCACATTGACCTTAAGAAAAACCCCTGAAATGTATAGAAATGACCCCTAAAACCAGTCCAGTTTTGTTATGATATATCCACAAAATCTTCATACCCCCCAAAACAATGATATTTCTGAAACCCCCCAAACATATTGAAATTCAAGATTTTGAACCCCCAAAAATGGTCCAAGCCTACGTATATATATGAAAAATCAGAGTACCCTCCCGACACACACACGCACTCACATTCTTGGGGCATCAGGGTGTTAAAAGCGGACGTTACAAAAATAAGATTAAGAAAGTGACACCAATTACAATTAAAGTATACTAAGAAAAACAATTGAAGGATATTTAAATTCTTTTGACAATATAATCTTTGATAAAAAAAAGTTAGAAACAAAGTCAAAAAGATGAACAATTTGACAAAATATCAAATTTTGATAACTTATAAAACAATGGCAGTTTGATAATAAGTTAGTTAGTAATATTAATTTATTTAAAGGTTTGCATACTTTTCTGTGTAATTCATGCCACAAATTTCAACAGGTAAGTTGCAGGAGTGGTCAATATTCAAGGGAGATAATCGGGCAGATAAAACCGCTAACAGCTAATATTGTCCCATATGGAGTACAGTGGTTTTATAGCACAAGCTATTGAAAAATGACCATTGCTTATTTTCCTATACAAATGTATTAGGAATCAAATTTGACCTTGTCGTTAAGTAGGTTTAATCCAAAATAATCAGTTATGCAAACTTGTTAGGGCCCTCATCCCCATTGCTCTATACTAAGTCCCAAAGTCATTGGCCTTCTGGTTCTGGAGTAGTATTAAAGGGGTTTTTATATATATGGGAGTAGTGGCTATCTTGATCATATGACCATAATAGATTATATAGATTTTGGCTTGCCTATTATGTTTTTCATTGACCCAGAAAATGTTTTTACAGACGTTACTGCGGCACTGCATTGTTCTGAATGATTGAAATAAATTCTACCAATCGGAAAATAGATTGACATTTACTCAACAATATGGAGGACATCTGAAAAAACAATTTCTTGGTCAATGAAAACAATAAAAATGCCTACTTTGCAGAAATATAAGACAATTGAATGATGCAAATATAATGGTCAGAAAACTTAGGCATTGCAGTTTCAGTGGACAGTGATACGATTTTGAGAACCTTTGCTACTAGATGCGATACTGCTTTATACCACCTTTACCAACTTTAGCATGAAATATCACTTGATGTGCAAGGTCTAGACTGATATAGGTGGTATAAAATAGTTATACCATGTTTGTCCACCTGTACGTAAGATATTCTACTCGTTAAAGCTCGTGGATTATCTCCACGTACAGGTGGAAAACCCATGGTATAACTATAACTTAGTCAGAAAGTAGAAAGGGTTATCCAGAGAAGCTGCTAAATAGACAGATTTTGAGCTTTCGTGACCAATTTTGACCAAAGTAAGTGTCCCTAGTGATTCAAATAAAGAGGAATTTGTATATTAAAATATTTGTACGGCCAGACAGTAAAAAATCTCAAGTTGGGAACTTATGGCTGTCTTCATGCTTTTTGTTTTTCAAACATAGGTATTTTGAAAGCGAAAGTGCAATTGTCCCAATATACGAGGGTCATTTTTTATGTTCGTAGAATCGGGCTGTATCTCTACAAATATCGACTTTACGGTACCATAAGTAACATATTTTGAAAGGTCTAGCTTCTGTCTATCAACTGATATAAATTTTACATCATTAGGGCTGAGTTCGGCCAAGATATATAGCTTTGAATAGGGCATAGTAAAGGACACTGGTCCAAATCCATGCAATTTTAACCATGCAGCCAGCAGGAAATTAGACGTTGTTAAGTTCCGTTCGCTAGGATGATATAAGCATTTGTCAATCAAATTTTTTGCACCATTTAAATGAATTATTCAAACGCTAATCGTAGACAAGAGCAGCAAAACTTTAAGCATGTTGTTATACCAAAATAATCATAGTCAAGTGCTAATTATCATATCTGTTAGAATTACGATTATGAACAAATTTTTAAATTTCTTCTGGTTTTGCATAGCGCATGATATACTTAATCATTTGTCAGCAGTTATATTGATGTATCGATTAAAGCATGTACCTGATGACTTCCGGTACTGTCATACCCCCATGTTATAAAAAGTGGGAGGGGTAAATCAACCCTGCGTAGAAAAAAAAAACTTTTACAATCGTGCCTGCCTAATGTTCTTATTGCAGTGATTCCAAACCTGTTAAGAGGCACTAAAAACAGTGTTAATGTATTTTCTAAATATAGTTACGCTCCATGACCTCATTTATGTACAAAAAAAGGGATTATCACCCCCTAGTTTATTCATTTCGCAGTTCATTTCTAATAAAACAAAAGTATTAACTTTGTTTTAAGGTGAATGGTACCATAACACTTCCATCTAAAAGTCCTTTACAGCTAACATATTAAGCCACATTCAAAAGCCCATATCCAACTTCGACTTGTGTCAATTTTTTAAAATAAATGTTTTTTATATGCCTACTGTACAATTTGCTGAGGTTCCAAATACATCTTCCATATCTAATAAGTGCTGCCTATATGCCATAATGGTCATTTTACGGATTGGCCTGACGGGGGGAGTGGTAGTTGGATTATTATAGAGTGACGGGCTAGATTTGTCCTTACTCAGATTTCTCAGCAAGGAGTCAAGAAAGGGGTCACAAAAGAATTAATTCACAGAACCAAATAGAGCTCCTTGATATTTATATATCACTGAGATTTGTTGTATTATAGCCCCTGTCAACACAATTTACTTGAAGACCTATATTTGCTATGATTCACTATGAAGACTGATGTGAAGCAAAAATGAACTTTTAATCAATATGAACTACGAACATGAAATTCACTAAATTAAATGTTGATGGTCTTTGTGATCGTTTGCTTCTTCTTTTCCTCGCTCCTTCTTGCCGCATAGACTAGCTCATTCAAGTTGAAGCGTAAGATTAAGCCAAAGTTTAAGATTAAGCATTAGTTTAAGATTAAGCATAAGTTTAAGATAAAGCGTAAGATAAATCAATGAAAACAATTTATGTAAATAATAATCTTGCCCCCAGGTCGGCAAGTGACCATATAAATAATAATTTTGCTTCCAGGTCGGCAAGTGACCATACAAATAATAATCTTGCTCCCAGGTCGGCAAGTGACCATATAAAAATAATGCTTGCTCTTCTGTCAGCAAGGGACCATATAAATAATAATGCTTGCTCCTCGGTCAGCAAGGGACCATATAAATAATAGCTCAGCAAGGGACCATATAAATAATAGCTTGCTCCTCGGTCAGCAAGGGGCCTTATAAATAATAATGATTGACCTCGGTCAGCAAGGGACCATATTAACTATGGCAAACTCCTCGGTCAGTTTCGGACCACTACAACGCCTAAACCTCGGAATGTCGGCACAGCGTCAAACAGTTGTCTCTTTGCTCTGGTGCACTGCCTACGATCTCACATCTGAAAAGCTCCACTCCAGGTCCCGGATCACCTGAGCTCTAACTATAATCTAGGGTCTACTATACTTGCAAGACGTCTCTATCTCGCAATATACGACTATTTACAGCAGTTTCTGTGACGCACGAGCGTACTATTAGAAAGCTCAATTATTCATATTTCAAGCTTAAATAAATGAAAATATAGCTTGAGCAATGTATTCAATAACAACGACTACAACATTTAATCACTCCTTATACAAGCATATATCCAGTCAGGGAAGTAACTTCTCCTTTGGTGTTGATTCTCGCCTTCAGCTCTGCAAGGGTAATTGAACTGAGCAACAGTGAAGGGGACGCAACTCCAATTGAAACGTTCACTTTTCTGTCCGTGATTTGCCTCTCTTATGATTAGAACGTTAATCGCAGTGACAATCTACGTTTTGAGCTAATGATTCTTGATGAATGATGACTGAAATCTGATAAAAACTATGAAACTTGGAGTTTGCACTCAACATTGGACTGGTTGAACTTTGGACTGTTTCGACACTATTCATACTCTCGTGATGGCCTGCAGTCGTCTCTTTATCGCTGCTTTTCTCTCATGAGTTTCAGTTTAAGATTAAGCTTAAGCTTAAGCAAAAGCATAAAAAAATAAAATAGGTATCACATTACCTTTTATAAATGATATAACTGTATGCCTGGATAATTCGTCTATAAGAAAATACTGATGTCTAGCAGCGAGGTAACCCCCAGCAAGTCGTGATGTAGAGTGACAGAGCGTCTGCTGTGCGCGCTCTTTTATAAACATTAGGAACGCTGCATGACAATTCCAACGTCGTTGGATCGTCGGAAACGGTTAATTCGGAGAATTAACGACGATCGGATAGTTCCGTCAACCCAACTTAGCTTTCGTCAATCCTCTTTAAAGGAAAGCGCAATACATCGTTACCGCTGATATAATTTAAAGGACTATATCTTGGAAAGAATTTGTAACCAAAGAAATTGCTTAAAAAGTATATATTCAATCAACTATCGCTATTTCAAATTTACGAAATTCGCGTTGGAATCCGCCTGAGGTAGCCGCCATGTTTTTACACCAGTGACGTCACTTACTCACATCGATTTTCTGGTCGATTTACCATGCGCAAGGAGCGCTTGTGTCTTAACAAAATTAGCTGTCCATTTGTATTGAAACTTTGATTTAATTAGCGAGAAAAACAGCTCAAGCGTGTGATAATGTGTAGTCAAAATAGTTATGGACTAATTGGATATAATTTTGAGAAGCTAATTGGATGAATTGGAATTCAAAGTAAAAGTTACGATATCAGTTTAACGGCCTTTTATCTATCTATTACAGTGTTACAGTGTTAAATCAATCACTTTTAAATCCACATCCCTTCATCAAATTTGCTTCGTTTTTACTCGAGGCTTTTATTTATGTCTTTTATATCGAAATATTTAACGCATTTACGCTTCCTATTCAATTGTTTGTTAAAAGTTAACAAAGTCAGAACTGTAAGAAATATAAACGCATTTCCTTACACATCTGCAAAAAATGTACACGCCAACCGACCCCACCGCAGCAAGATTTTTGCTGACATTGCGAGGGTATATCTACTCCTTTTTAATATTAAACTCATAATGAATAAGCCAATAAAGCATTTACAAATAGTCTGGGCCTCAATCACAGAGAAAAAAAAACATATATCAGAACGGATACTTTTTAAGTTCAAACGGACGGTACCTCGTCTAAAGATCGGCCATCTTTGAGAAGTTTTCTCTGGATATTTAATAGAGCACTCATAAGCACTAGTCCCAGTCTATTCTCGAAGGCTTATCAAACGAGATAAACATACATGTACTCATCTTAACATTCACACTTTTTATGCAAACGATATTTATTTCAGTTGCACGACGAAAGCTCGTCTAACCATTTTGGCAAAACGGCCAAAATTTGCGAGAATGTGTAGAGATATGATACCCAATCTATGCCACGGACCCTGAGTAATCTAGTACCTGTGTTCACACGTGATTTGAACGAAGTTTAACCGTTAGAATAAGAAATGAATTTCAGTATTTGTCCAATCTTGTTAACACAATGTGACCCGCAACTTATTTCACCAGCTGATCTATTTTTGACAAGAAAAAAAATGGGGAATAAGCGCATGAAAAAGTTACACAAGATGGGTAACTTTTTCATTTCTTTATTACAGAGTTTAATAATTTAAGCTCCAGTTTTTAGGTCTTTCATTCCAGTCGATCTTTACTCAATATATAAACCAATGATACTCACAAAATAATAATAAAGTGTACACTCCAATATAATCCGACTCACATAAACAATGCGTCTCACACATTCTCAATACACACAGAATGAGCGTAAATGACGTCACGTCCGGGATCCTGGCTCCCGCGCTCCAGGTAAAGCGCTTACAAAAACGGGAACCAAACCAAAAACTATGGCGGCGCTCTCAAGCAAACAAAAATCGCTGTGTTTGTAGATTTAAACGGCGAGATATCATATTCAATCGTCTCCATTTTCCTATTCTCATCAAATTTATGTTGTGTGACACATCTTGAACAAATACAGTTCATGGTTTTTCATTTATTGCGCTTTCCTTTAATCTCTAACCCAAAGGCATGTTTCAACTAAATAATTACAGTTTCACAAATTTCCTTCAAAATATAAGTTTAAACGCCTTTTACAAATGATAAAGTATTTAAGTACTTTAATTCTGACATTTTAAACTTAGCGCTACTAATTTATGCATGACGTAAGCAGACCATAAGCATGCGCAGTAGCCATTATTGAAACTCGGAAAGCAGATTGATGACATCGCTCATTACGATGGGATACTATTGTGGATTTATGTTCTTTTGGATTAATTAATCATTCATTCTACGCCATGGTTCTTGAGTTTGTGAGGTCTACTAACGAGGGTTTCTTGAATACTGGTTGACATCGTCGAATAGGGTAAAACAGATAAAGCGAAAATAGTTTGTCATTAGATTTCGTTACTAAGTAATCTTCGAAGCATGTCTGCATGGCTGAATCGTCTCAGTCATATAATATTGTAGCATTTAGTGTGTGTCCTTTATCTGCATCCACATTTTCAGAAGCTGTGTATGGCAATTGACCCATTTTCATGCAATTGTTACTAACGAATACCAAACATAGATTTGGTCAAGAACCCAGTTGTCTTGACTTATTTTTATCTGACAAAGACGAGTTAATTGAGACTCTGAAGATAGGTGATAAATTAGGGGCTAGTGACCATAACAGTATTTATTTCATGTTACATGTCAATTTGAAAAAGAAGAGGTAAATCAACAGAGACCTAACTTTTACAAAGCAGATTATAGAAAATTTAGAGAATATTTGAGCCCAGTTGATTGGAGAGAAATGGAAGGTTTGAATACTGAAGACTCATGGAACTTTTTATTGAAAAAAAAATCAACATTGTATAGTTCACTTTGAACTTTTGAGGTGGACTTGTAAAAATTTTAAGAAACCTACGTGGGTGGACCAATATTGTTTTAGGTAGGTTAAAAAGAAATATCAGGCATGGAAACGATTCACTTTTAGTCGTAGCTATACTGATTATAGAAACTATTGTAAAATCAGAAACAGTGTGACCAATGCAGTAAAGTTTGCAAAAATGAAGTATCAAAAGGAACTGGCAGCTGGTATAAAACTTCGCCTAAATCATTCTGGAGCCATGTTAAGGAGGAGACAAAAATAAATTACTATTGGTGATTTGATGACAAAGATGGGGATTTGAAGACTGAAGATCAGGAAAAAGCAAATATTTTGAATGGCTTTTTCTCATCAGTGTTCACAGTTGAGGGGGATTCTGAATTGCCTGATTTTGAACAGAAAGTGAAAGAAAGAGGATTGTATAAATCAAATAGAAATTAACGCCATGAAAGTACTGAAACAATTGAAATCACTGAATGTGTCCAAATCTTGTGGTCCAGACAATCGTCACCCTTCTTTCCTGAAGGAGTGAGCTGAAGAGATTTATCTCCCCCAAACTGACATTTTTTATAAATTACTATCAAGCGGTGTCATTCCGGATGATCGGAAAAAGGCAAATATCACATGTTTATTTAATAAACAGGCAATAAACAGGATCCTGGAAACTATAGGCCAGTGTCATTAACCTCTGTCATATGTAAATTATTGGAAAGAATGGTGAGGGAAGAAAATGTTAATCATTTGTCAGTTAATAAATTGTTATCAGACAGTCAATTCGGATTCAGGAAAAACAGGAGTAAAATTTTGCAACTTTTGACAGTCATGAATGAGTGGACAGAAGCCTTAGATGATGGCATCCAAATTGATACGGTTTACTTAGATTTTCGCAAAGCATTCGACAGTGTGCCACATAAAAGACTCATAAAAAGCTGGAAGGTTACAGTATCAAAGGAACTTTGCTTGAATGGTTTAAAAACTTTCTAAATGGAAGACAGCAAAGAGTGGTGATAAATGGGAAAACATCGGACTGGACTAATGTATTATCGGGGATCCCCCAGGGATCAATACTTGGACCTATATTATTCATCATATCCATTAATGATCTCCCAGGAGGAGTAGGAAATTTATGCCAGTTATTTGCAGATGATTGCAAGTTGTATAAAAACATTAAATCAGAAGCAGACTTAAAATAACTTCAAGAAGATATATATAGATTGTGCGAGTGGAGTAAAGAATGGTTATTAGGTTTAATTTCAAGAAATGTAAAATTGTCTCATATGGGAACTTCGAATTTGAATATGAATATTATATGATTGATAATCAAAATAAATATCATAAACTCTCAAATGAGGACTCTGAGTGTGATTTAGGGGTATTGTTTAAGTCAAACCTGAAATTTGATGAACACATTGACAACACTATTAACAAGGTTAACCGCATAATAGGTTTGATCAAGAGGAAATTTAAGTTCATTGACAAAGACCTATTTCTGACATTATATAAATCTCTAATACGGTCACATTTAGACTACGGAAATTTGATCTTCTACCCTAATAAAAAGAAAGATAAACACGTGTTGGAAAATGCTCAGCGTAGGGCTACCAGATTAGTGCCAGAATTGAGAGGACTGTCATACAGAGAGCGGCTAGTTGAACTGAATCTCTCTACATTGAATTATAGACGGAAAAGATTCAATATTATTCAAGTTTTCAAGATTATACAAAAAATTGGCGATATTGACTTGGATGTTTTCTTCTCATTTGATGAAAATACCCAGTTACGAGGGCACAAGCTGAAACTGAAAACACCTAGGGCTAATAAATCAGTAAGAGCAAATGCTTTGAGAAATAAACCAGTGTGGAATAGTCTACCGACAGATACAGTTAACTCTAAGACAGTAGTAGAATTCAAAAACCAAAGTTGACAAAATCTGGCAAGATAGAAGATATGATATGGCTGATATATATTAATTTATTAACTATATTGTTAATCTTATCACAATTCAACCGGAACCAACGACATCGAAAAATCAAGACATCGAAGGGAATAATAAGCCATCAGGGCTTAATAATTTTCCCTATCATCAACAAGAAAAAATCAACAAGAATAAAGTTCTGTCAGAGACTAAGTCCAAAAATGTCATATTTCTACCATATAACCAGTGTCCGATATATAGGTATGTCTTTGCCTCTTGGAAGTCATAAAAGTAATGCATTTTGAAATGATTTTAGGTTGCATGTAAAGATAAAAGCTCAATCTTTTCAAATATATACATGATGTATGCATTTACTTTCGCTGTTTTTATTAAATCTTCCACTCTAGGAACATACAAAAACGTCCCTCGTACATATCTTGGTCCCTAAAACTTAAAACTAAAATACGTTACAGACCCCTACGGCTCGACAGGGCTCGCGAAATAGATGTGTTATCTGGTGCCTCTTTGGCGTAGGTACTTGTGGTTTATATCATGGCATCAGAATTGTTAAACTCAAGTCGGGTGAAACTCCTTAATTGGCAAAAGCGTGAATGTGTTTTACTTAAAACATTCAAAGAAGCAAACTGCAACCAAGCCAGCAATATATTATGGTACTATTCGCATAGGCGAACAACCATGGATGGCTCAAAGAGCCACATAACCTGCCAAATCTACTCATCTCGCATGCATATGCAGCCGTGTGATGGTTCAGGCAAAACAAAACTTAACCCTCCCTGGATAGCTGATCGTGAATGCTTTAACGTAAGGCGATACCGATGGGATAAGCAACACAGTGGCATTGGTTAGCCATAAATAGTCTGTAACGAACAAGGCACACTTCGAATTGAACTATAGTCCGTACTATTGGAACTAAAGTTTGATTCGAACACCTATAGTCGCTACCAGGGTGACGTCACAAGCCTACTAGAGATGAACGCCGGGTCGGAGCACCGTTACTTTAGTAGATAGGCTGGCTCCCTACTCTAGACTTATCCAGCAAGATGGGATCTAGATCGGTCAGTAGCCTATAAACGATTTGTATAAATTGTGCATAATTTTTGGTCCCACTTACTCGTAACTGATTATTAAAAAAGGCTGTACAGTTTATAACATCTTTTTTGTCTACGATGAAGAATTGATATTTGGTTTGCATGAAAGACCCCTAACTTATCAATGCATCATCTCCTAAAACATATAAATCAAGATAAAACAAGGAGATAAAGCAAATATAAGGACTCAACAGTAAATAAAACTGAATACGGCAGCAAAAGAAATCCAACAGGTAAAACCCGGTGGGCCCGACAAACAGCCAAAGTATCAGGCCCCTACCATCTCATCAATAGATAAGTCTTTAAGTCGGAACCATCATAGAGTCTGAAGTCCGACCCACGGGCGTGCAATTAAAGAGGAAAGTAAAGTTGCCAACCAGGATTGGGTTGACCACCAAGCATGCAGTCTGTTGCAATACATTAATGTTATATATAGCCAATCTTTTTATAATGGGAAATTATCTTAATGAACTGCGCTGAAAAATTATTAGAACCAACAATCTTCTTCAATTTATACAACCAAGTCACCATAGAAATCAGGTTCCAAAAGTCCTTGGCGCAAGAGTCCAACTTGGAATTTAGAAATCAAATCATAGTATCGCCTATAAAATTTTGAAAAAGTTTTGCGAAGTTTATGATACAGATAGCCTTGTTTAAGAAGTTTCAGAGTTAACAATTTATTGCGAGTGTTGAAGTCAGCAACATAGCTAGATGCTCTAGCAAAACGAATGATTTGAGAGATATAGACTCCATAGGATGTAGAACGAGGAACATCACCATCTAAAAATGAGAAATTGACAATTTCAAAATCAAAGTCGTCACGTTTATCATAAATTTTGGTATAACAATATCATTAGAAATTGACAAATGCAAGTCTAAAAATTTGGCTTCGGTATCAGAGGCAATGGCTTTATTCAGTTTGAGCTCTGAAGGGTATATTTGACTTAACGTATTGTCAAAATAAACATTATTAATATTTAAAATATCGTCCAAATATCTGGAAGTAGTGTTAAACGCATCAATAACATCAGCCTGCTTATCATCAGAAAGAGACATAATAAAGTCCCTCTCATAACAAAACAGGAATAAATCTGCAACCAGGGGAGCACAATTAGTGCCCATAGGAATCCAAACTACTTGTCTATAGAGCTTGGTGCCAAATCGAATAAAAATGTTGTCCAACAAAAAGGTCAGCGCATCACATACATTTTGACACGACCATGCATTATATTTTTTAGGTTTTTCTGAAGTAAAAAATGCATTTCTGTCATTACATGCAAGGTAAGGTGAGCCTTCTCTCTGGAAGGTTCTACTGACCGTTCCAAGGCGGTACTTCTTTTGTGGATCTTTTATGTTTTTGTTCTGTCTTGTGTTTGCTTTGTTTTGTGCGCGTCTGTTTGTATGTGCTTTGTGGTCACCTGCTGGGAAAGGGCTGACCTCTTGGCTCTCGTTTGTGGTGTCTTCTGTGAGTTTGTCACTTTCCCATTGGTATCCTGGGTCAGGTGTGGTACTTGATTGTATCGATTCCTGATCTTTGCACCATTACTTACTTTTATTTTTCTTTCAATAAAATCAATAAGTTTATCTTTAATTAAATTATGAGGTAAAGCAGTGTATAGAGTTGAAACTTTCACGTTTATGAACAAAGAAATTTCTTGTCAGATCCACAAGTATAGTGTTGGGTCATATCATATCAAATTTCCATAAGCAAATAGAGAAGACCCTGATCAGGCAGCTCTACAAAGCGTCTCTTTGAGGTAAAGGGTTAACCCTACTGATTATAATACTTATTCTGGTCAAACAGCTTGAGTACTGACGAGAATGCGCTGTGCGTGATTACATCTAGATATGAGCTGTTTGCATGAAATACTAGGGTAAAGTCGGGTAACTTCGAACATATATATGCAAACAGAGGAAATCCTGATGAGACGGCTCCTTATGAGCCGTCTCATCAAGATTTTCACTGTTTGCTTAGTTAATCTATTTCTTTATTCTAATAATCAAAATATGAAACAAACAAGGTCGCTGTCCGAATTTACCTGATGTCCGAAATTAGCATGGTTTCTTGTTGCAAGTAAGAGCTTTTGAAATAAATATCCCCTTAAGTCAGTCGCTCGCAAGTATTTTAGCAAGGACGATGAATATTTCTGTAGTGGAAACAAACCGTGGTCAAAAAAGTATAATCTGGGATGGTAACCGATGTAGGCTCTATGGAACTCTGAAAACAGGCGATATTTACTGGCGATGCGCCAAATCCAAACCACCATGCAAAGTCAGAATAAGAACAGACGCTGCATGCTCGACTGTTATTTCACAGAAATATGAGCATTCACACCCAAAGGATGAGCGGCACCACATCAGATATAGAGCCAAGAAGAAGGCAACAGAATATACATGTGTTAGGCCGTCGAAAATCATACGAAGCGAAATCCAGGCTGTTGGTGAAGAAGCGTTACAGCCTAATGATTTAAAGAGCATTTCAAAATCAGTGTACAGGGTTCGTAGGAAGACGTATCCACCATTATCTAAAAGCAGGGAGGGGGTACACCAGGCAATCTTTGTCCTGGCTATCAATTCACAGGTATACAGGTAATCCGCTGAAAAGGGTTACTTTCATTGCGCTCAGATGTCCACATTTTTGCCGCTCAAACGTCCGTTTTTCCCCGCTCATTAGTCCTCTCAATCCGCTCAAATGTCCTTCGCCGTAATAATTAATTGGTCTTATTTTAATGAATAACCCAAAATTTTAATGAGATAAATACCAGACCCCCCCCCCCCCCACATCCGGACCCTCTTGCATGAATTGAACACACTTCTTCACATTACATTTGTCCCGTTGTATGTGTTTTTGCTCTAAGCATATACGGGAAAGTGCTTACATTTAAATGCCGTAAAATTATAACTCATGTTCAACTCGTGTTTTATTCATGCAATATAGTGTTTAAAGCTATGGCACAATTTTTAAATGTACGCAGGGGTCGCGAGTTCAATCCCGGCCCGTTCCTATACTTTCGCAGAGACTGATCATGAAACAATTTCTACGGTCGTTTTCCTCCCTTTCGCTGTTTTATTCAAGAAGGGTTGTTGTCATTTACATGCGAAAGTATGTGCACGAAGTACTGGTTAACTGCTTGTTCTAGCTTGCCTAGGAAAAAGTGTGGTTAGGTGAACTGACCGTCCCGACATGACCATAGCTGTTTTCTGGGACGTAAAGCAACAAACCAACCAACCAACTTTAAATTTACACCCTTCCTATATATTTTTGAGGAAAACACATACAACAAAAGTAATGTGAAGAAAAGTTCTTAATTTATGCATTATTCTTACTGTACTGCAAAGAATATGATATAAATAATAAGCCGGCATCCAGCATAATGTGCGTAGAGTGAAGATACAATCAGACTGTGCCATGTGCGGATCCAGAGGGGGGACAGGGGGTCCGGACTTCCTCCCCTGAAAAATCACAAAAATATAGGGTTTCTTTGCTCTACTGGTCCGGATCCCCTGAAAAATCATAAAGCTACCGAGTCAGCATTTAATGTTGGGCCATCATCGACCCGCCAGCGAAATGCCATTTAAAAGGCGTTTCGCTGGCGGGACTATGATGGCCCATTTATATAGGTATTTGGATCCTCTATCCCCTCATCAACTAAACAAATGAAGAAAAAAAACGTTATCAAATGTGGACCCACTCTGACTAACTTTCTGGATCCGCGCATGTGTGCATACACACAGTCTGGTCAGAGTCTTAGGTTTACGCCTGAACTTGAAACGTTGGACGCTTGGCTACCTATACTATGCCCATTGAATACTCTGATCAGACTGAGCAAATGCAGAGGCTGATCTGAGTCTTCGATGGGCACATTTGCCAACTTGTACCTTTTGTCCATATCTCTTATTTTTATAGATATGAATCAATAGTTGGCTACCACAAATAGAAAGGGTTTAGAATCTTATACATGTAATGTGCATGTTATTTTTCTCGACAGGACAAAATTTTTAAACTATTTTGTTATTTTTTATCACATCATGTTTTGTTACACTAGATCTAGATAGATTATAACAATCCACCATGAGTGTCCATGTAGGATAGAGATATCTCACCCGAGGGGTCGGAATTTTAACCAGGGACGAGGCTTGCCGAGTCCCTGGTTAAATTCCGACCCCGAGGGTGAGATTTCTCTATCCTACATGGACAGGCTCATGATGGATCGTTTTTCTCCCACTTTTCGAAGCGTTTTTGTCAGAACATAAAAACTCCATGAAAACCTGAAATTTTTAACTTTTTACTCGTTGGGTTTACATTATTTCTGAGTTCACGAGTGTTTTTATTGGGCATTGAAATGGGTGTAAACGTAGTTTGCACCTTGTTATTGCGAGGAAAACACCCTTGGAGCATTAGTTAAGTTGCAATATGCAAAATAAATTCCTGCTTTGCTCCCTGTGCCATTAGCGTAACATTGCCGTTTTCGTCACGCGGTGTACGTTCGGTGACGTCATTAACGTTCTATGACGTCAGTAAGTAACGCTTAACCTTGTCTGATGCCTTTTGGTTACCTAGGCGCAATATATTGGTCCTTAAAGTATATGGAAGGGTATCGGGCTCATAATTCAAATACGCATTATGCCTTATACCTGATTCCATTTACGTGTTATGGATGTTTATTATGCTTTACCACAAAGTGTCTATCAGTTGTATGCAGTTTAAATTCTACAAAATGATCGTGGTAATAATTCCATTTGGGTGTTTTGTACCCCCAATTTCCTGTCATAATTCCATTCCAGTAATGTGTATTTCTTATTTGCTATAACAGACAGTGCGTTTCAGCAATATGCATTCTGCATTCTACAAAATGTCTTTACGCTTGATGCCATTTAGTCATTATATTATGTGCTTTATGGGTTTTCTCAATCCGCGAAATTAGCTCTTTCAAAGTTTCTTATCTCTCTAAATAGCTGTTATTTGCTTTCTTGCAATGCGCGTTTCAATTGACAACAAAGTCTTATTTCGTTGTATTTCGGCTTTTCATGTTGTCGCAAATCGATTTATGACTGAACACAATACGCTGTACATGTATGAGACGCCTATGCTGCTATAAATGATGACAAGAATACTTCTGGGCAGGCATAGATCTTTTGTGCGGCTATCCGCTAGTCCCTGAACAGCCAGTAGCGGTTCTTGATCCGTTGTCTTAGCCTCTTAGGTAGATTAGTATTCCTCGTCAGTCAGGGGTGGGTCCAGGATTTCTGGAAAGGGAGTTCATGTGTATAAAAATGTGGAGCTGGAACCTTTGAAAATTATAGTTTTCGTCAAGACATAGGTTGTAACAATGAGGCCCTCCCGGGAGTTTTGGAGAACAGGGGAAAAAGGACATTAATTTAAGGGGAACAAAGGCCAATTTTGAGGGGAACAAAGACAATATTGGGGAACAGGGAACATAAGAAAGCAAGTTTTCGATTTTTGGGGAGCAGGGGAACAAGCCAATTTATTTCAGGGAACAAAGGAACAGGTACCCCCCCCCCTCATTCCCTCCACCGGGAGGGCCTCAACAGTTAAGACAAGGCCCTCGTCGGCGGTACGGCCGGTCCGGCCATGGCCGGACCACTTTTTTTGGCCAAAAAAGGTTTTAGCCGGACCACTTATTTTAGGCCGAATATGCCTTTTTGTCTGGGTCATTTTTTCATTTTTCTATTGACTTTTTTACCTTGATTTATATTAACTCGCAGGGGCGTGCCTGCGTATACGCAAAGTACGCAGCTGCGTACTTTAATTTTTTAATGTCCAAAAATAAAAACGTCTTAAATCGCGAAAAATGCAATAAAAACATGCCTCACCCGGGTTAGGTCTTTACATTAGAAGTATACCGATTTTGTAATAATCCTGAACCAAAGCAATAGGATTTTGACTGTTTTTTTACTTTGTTTTGGAAACAATTAAGTCGGTGTTTAGGTTCAGAAAACGCAGGAGAAGCCACCATTTAGTTCATATTTTGATTTTTTTCCTAACGTATGGGAGGGGGGCACCCCCTCCCATGCCCACCCCCTGCGTACTTTGATTTTGCCCTCAGGCACGTCCCTGACTCGGACATGTATATGTCTAGATAAGCAAAATTTTCCAGCGTAATATTGTGAATATTTTCTTATCCATCAGTTTTAACATTTGTTTTCGGTGCTCAAAAGAATCGTTCTCATCGAGACGGTTCTTTTGAGAATCCACAACCGGGTCCACAACACATGTTTTAGTAAAGATTTAAACATATGTTTTGGGTGCTCAAAAGAACCGTCTCATTGAGACAGTTCTTGAGTACCCACAACATATATTTTAGTTGATAAATAGGAAACTTATTTTTAATTACGCTCTCTTTTCTAGAGGCCTGGGAATGTATGATCATGTATGTATCGAACTGATAAAATCAAAACAACAATCCCCCCCCCCCAAAAAAAAAAAAAAAAAAAAAAAAAAAAAAAAAAAAAAAACAACTAAAACAACAACAGATATCTGTATCAGAATTACTAGCAAACTGTCAAGTTTGATGCCATCACTTGATGAGACCCACCGAGGGGTCAAAACAGTTGTTAATACATTGCTGGTGGGGGGTTCAAAAAGCTGTCGTAAGCATCTGAAATGCAGCTAATGCTTGTAAAATAAGCTTGGTATGACAAGAAAGAAATGCCTCAAAATGCATTTGTTCGCTTCTTCAGACATCTTGAATTAGAAAATTTTCTTGGGGCTCCCCCCACACCCCCTGACAAGAGGGGTCATCCACCTCTCGTACCCCCCCCCCCCCCCCCACCACCCCACTCATGCCTTCGACACTCAGAAAAAACGGCTACGACGTTCCATGGCCGTACCACTTTTCAAAAGCCGACAACGGCCCTGTAAGAAGTAATATCACACTATTTGGTAGATCTAACCTCAATACTAACAAAAGTTTTTTCTCCTTCCACGGGTAATCAGGATAACTCTTGACGGGCAGAATTTACCTGTACACTGGGTTATCTTCCGAAAGTATAGACATGCGCAGACAATCGCCTCGCGTGTTTGTTTTTTTTTCATAAAATGAGGGACAAAAAGTAGAGAAGAATTCTACTGCAGAATTATTTATTAGTTTCATTATTTTAATTTTGCGTTTAGCATTTTTTGGTGAAGCTAGTAATTTAGTTGCGTAGTCGAAATAGACTTAAGCGTATTGCGGTTTGGCAAAAACAGGTTTACCGGATTGAACCAGAATATGGAAAGCCATTCTGTAGAAAGCGAATTCCGAATTACAGAAATGCAGTCACTGCTATATTTTTATAGAAATAACCAAATGGAATTATCGCCTGACCCTTTTCATTGAACGTAAAATGCATATTACGGAGAGGCACTTTGTGTTAAAGCATAATTAGGGATTAGGGATACAGAACACCCAAATGGAATTATCACCACAATCATTTTGTAGAACGTAAAATGCATAGGCCTACAACTGACAGACACTTTGTGATAACGCATAATACACATCCATAACCCGTAAATGGAATCAGGCATAAGGCATAATGCGTATTTGAATTATGAGCCCGATACCCTTCCATAAAAGTATCCTTTTTTGGAATAAAAGAATATTTAACTCTGCCCATGTAAGAAAGCAGTCACGTGGTCATGTAAGATGTAATTTTCTTACATGAGCTGACAGCCTATCTTACATGGGCAAAGGTGGGAGAATTATATTTCTCTGTTAATAAAATCTAACAAAGATGTCTTTGTTATTTATTTAATTACTTATTTATTTATACAATATTTCAAGAGGGTGACATATCTAGCTCGACGTCCAGTCTACCATATGGCCCTCTAAACATATAACTGATATTAAAAACATAGACACAAACAAACAGTAATATGTACATATATACTATGGAAGGGTATCGGGCTCATAATTCAAATACGCATTATGCCTTATGCCTGATTCCATTTATGGGTTATGGATGTGTATTATGCTTTATCACAAAGTGTCTGTCAGTTGTATGCATTTTACGTTCTACAAAATGATCGTGGTGATAATTCCATTTGGGTGTTCTGTATCCCTAATCCCTAATTATGCTTTAACACAAAGTGACTCTCCGTAATATGCATTTTACGTTCTATGAAAAGGGTCGAGGCGATAATTCCATTTGGTTATTTCTATAAAACTATAACAGTGACTGCATTTCTATAATTCGGAATTCGCTTTCTACAGAATGGCTTTCCATATTCTGGTTCACCTGAACTTGCGTTTTCCGGTAAACTTGTTTTTGCCAAACCGCAATACGCTTAAGTCTATTTCGACTACGCAACTAAATTACTAGCTTCACCAAAATTTGCTAAACGCAAAATTAAAATAATGAAAATAATAAATAATTCTGCAGTAGAATTCTTCTCTACTTTTTGTCCCTCATTTTATGAAAAAAAACAACAAAAAAAACAACACGCGAAACGATTGCCTGCGCATTTCTATATATACTTTCGGCAGATAATGCACGCGAGACCCGGTGTACAGGTAAATTCTGCCCATCAAGAGTTATCCTGATTATCCGTGGAAGGAGAAAAAAACTTTTGTTAGTATTGAGGTTAGATCTACCAAATAGTGTGATATTACTTCTTACAGGGCCGTCGTCGGCTTTTGAAAAGTGGTACGGCCATGGAACGTCGTAGCCGTTTTTTCTGAGTGTCGAAGGCATGAGTGGGGTTGTGGTGGGGGGGGTGCGAGAGGTGGATGATCCCTCTTGTAAGGGGGTGTGCAGGGAGGCCCCAAGAAAATTATCTAATTCAAGATTTCTGTAGAAGCGATTCTAATGCATTTTGAGGCATTTCTTTCTTGTCATACCAAGCTAATTTTACAAGCATTAGCTGCATTTCAGATGCTAACGACAGCTTTTTGAACCCCCACCAGCAATGTATTAACAACTGTTTTGACCCCTCGGTGGGTCTCATCAAGCGATGGCACCAAACTTGACAGTTTGCTAGTAATTCTGATACAGATATCTGTTGTTGTTTTAGTTTTTTTTTTTTTTTTTTTTTTTTTGGGGGGGGGGGGGGAGGGGGGGGGGTTGTTGTTTTGATTTTTTTCAGTTCGATACATACATGATCATACATTCCCAGGCCTCTAGAAAAGAAAGCGTAATTAAAAATAAGTTTCCTATTTATCAACTAAAATATATGTTGTGGGTACTCAAAGAACTGTCTCAATGAGACTGTTCTTTTGAGCACCCAAAACATGTGTTTAAATCTTTACTAAAACATATGTTGTGGACCCGGTTGTCGATACTCAAAAGAACCGTCTCGATGAGAACGATTCTTTTGAGCACCGAAAGCAAATGTTAAAACTGATGGAAGAAAATATTCACAATATTACGCTGGAAAATTTTGCTTATCTAGACATATACATGTCCGAGTTAATATAAATCAAGGTAAAAAAGTCAATAGAAAAATGAAAAAAAAAGGCATATTCGGCCTAAAATAAGTGGTCCGGCTAAAACCTTTTTTGGCCAAAAAAAGTGGTCAGGCCATGGCCAGTTCCGGCCGTACTGCCGACGACGGCCTTGTCTTAACTGCTGAGGCCCTCCCGCAGGGGAGAATGAGGGGGGGGTACCTGTTCCTTTGTTCCCTGAAATAAGTTGGCTTGTTCCCCTGCTCCCCAAAAATCGAAAACTTGCTTTCTTATGTTCCCTGTTCCCCAATATTGTCTTTGTTCCCCTCAAAATTGGCCTTTGTTCCCCTTAAATTAATGTCCTTTTTCCCCTGTTCCCCCAAACTCCCGGGAGGGCCTCATTGTTACAACCTATGTCTTGACGAAAACTATAATTTTCAAAGGTTCCAGCTCCACATTTTTATACACATGAACTCCCTTTCCAGAAATCCTGGACCCACTCCTGACTGACGAGGAATACTAATCTACATAAGAGGCTAAGACAACGGATCAAGAACCGCTACTGGCTGTTCAGGGACTAGCGGATAGCCACACAAAAGATCTATGCCTGCTGTCATCATTTATAGCAGCATAGGCGTCTCATACATGTACAGCGTATTGTGTTCAGTCATAAATCGATTTGCGACAACATGAAAAGCCGAAATAAGACTTTGTTGTCAATTGAAACGCGCATTGCAAGAAAGCAAATAACAGCTATTTAGAGAGATAAGAAACTTTGAAAGAGCTAATTTCGCGGATTGAGAAAACCCATAAAGCACATAACATAATGACTAAATGGCATCAAGCGTAAAGACATTTTGTAGAATGCAGAATGCATATTGCTGAAACGCACTGTCAGTTATAGCAAATAAGAAATACACATTACTGGAATGGAATTATGACAGGGAATTGGGGGTACAAATCACCCAAATGGAATTATTACCACGATCATTTTGTAGAATGTAAACTGCATACATCTGATAGACACTTTGTGGTAAAACATAATAAACATCCAAAACACGTAGATGGAATCAGGTATAAGGCATAATGCGTATTTGAATTATGAGCCCGATACCCTTCCATAATATACAAGCATGCATAGCATTGCTAAAGAAATAAAATAATGGATAACAATGTAGTTTCAGACTAATTAAACTATCACACAGTCTTACGTCAGGTGGCATATTTGTTGTGGTCTGAAAGATATACTGTATGTTACAATGTAGTTTCAGACTAATTAAACTATCACACAGTCTTACTTCAGGTGGCACATTTGTTGTGGTCTGAAAGATTTACTGTATGTTACAATGTAGTTTCAGACTAATTAAACTATCACACAGTCTTACGTCAAGTGGCACATTTGGTGTGGCCTGAAAGATATACTTTATGTCACAATGTAGTTTCAGACTAATTAAACTATCACACAGTCTTACTTCAGGTGGCACATTTGTTGTGGTCTGAGAGATTTACTGTATGTTACAATGTAGTTTCAGACTTATTAAACTATCACACAGTCTTACTTCAGGTGGCAAATTTGTTGTGGCCTGAAAGATATACTGTATGTTACAATGTAGTTTCAGACTAATTAAACTATCACACAGTCTTACTTCAGGTGGCACATTTGTTGTGGTCTGAAAGATATACTGTATGTTACAATGTAGTTTCAGACTAATTAAACTATCACACAGTCTTACGTCAGGTGGCACATTTGTTGTGGCCTGAAAGATTTACTGTATGTTACAATGTAGTTTCAGACTAATTAAACTATCACACAGTCTTACGTCAAGTGGCACATTTGTTGTGGTCTGAAAGTTATACTGTATGTTACAATGTAGTTTCAGACTAATGAAACTATCACACAATCTTACGTCAGGTGGCACATTTGTTGTGGTCAGAAAGTTATACTGTATGTTGCAATGTAGTTTCAGACTAATTAAACTATGACACAGTCTTACGTCAGGTGACACATTTGTTGTGGTCTGAAAGATATACTGTATGTTACAAAGTTTGCGATCTAAACAATTTTTGTGTTTTACCATCAGAAGAATCGGAAGAATCAAGAGAAAAATTGAACCAGCAAAGAATATTTAAGGCCCAGTCTCCTCACCAGTGGCATTGGATAGTGTCTCTTCTAAGGTGGTGATTCCGCATGCAGCCAATCTTTGCGCTTTATTTTGAGTTTGCGATGAACTCAAGTTTTATAACCTTGGGATGCTTTACTTTAATTCTGTTGTGGTTGTCTGTGTTCTATGTCTCTTCCTTATGGTGCGATGGGTTGATCAGCGGTATGTGATTGTAGCATTTCGTTTGCCATGCCATCCAAATTGCTAAAGGATGCAGATTTATCAAAATAATTAAAAGGTTGTTTGTGTTCTATCTCTCTTCCTCACGGTGCCATGAGTTGATCAGCGGTATGTGATTGTATCATTTCGTTTGGCATGTCATCCAAATTTCTAAAGGAAGCAGATTTATAAAAATAATTAAAAGGTTGTTTGTGTTCTATCTCTCTTCCTCACGGTGCCATAGGTTGATTAATGGTATGTGATTGTAGCATTTCGGTTGTCATGCCATCCAAATTGCTAAATGAAGCAGATTTATCAAGATAATTACAAGGTTGTTTGTGTTCAATGTCTCTTCCTCACGGTGCCATGGGTTGACCAGCGGTATGTGATTGTAGCATTTCGTTTGGCATGCCATCCAAATTGCTAAAGGAAGCAGATTTAACAAGATAATACATGTAACAAGGTTGTTTGTGTTCTATGTCTCTTCCTCACGGTGCCATGGGCTGATTAGCGGTATGTGATTGGCATGCCATCCAAATTGCTAAAGAAAGCAGATTTATCAAGATAATTACAAGTAGTTCTGGTGCAATTAATTGGGCCTCGTCGCGAGAAAACCTATCTTCGGGATTTCCGACAAAGCCAGATTCAAACAAGCCTGCTCAGCTACAGAGACTAGAAAGAAAGTTGAAAATTCGCATGTAGCAAGTTTGAATATAATACTTTCAAAAAAGCGAAAAACAAAGGCGCTGATCAGACTGCGCGCATGCGCAGTCTGGTCTGCGCTTTTGTTTTTCGCAAACTCCCGAAGACAGGTTTTCTCGTGTCGAGGCCCAATTATTAATGAGCAATAACCTGACACCACTAGATACATGTATGTATTTTGGACTATGCCAAGATTATTGTATCAAACTAGAAGGAAAGTTCCATTGGTATACAAAGGGTTGACATTTCATAGTTGTTTGTTAAATGTTGCAACAGATGCTCACATGCCTTATAGCATGGATATCTTAACTTTGTATAAATTCACCATCACAATAAATCCTCAAAAACGCAATCAACGTATTAGTATCCATGTTTTAAAATTAGACAATTGCTTGATTATCCTGTTTAGGCTTCTTTTCTCATTGTGCCAGTTCTTTTCGTAAGGTCTTTTAAGAAGGTTCACGTTCCCACGAAATGCCATTAATACACCATTTTCATAAGATTGTACTAGTTCACGTAGTATGCTCAAAACGCATGTAGCATAATCCTCTGATGTGTCTGTACATATTTTACAATGGTGAAATAGAATTATTTTTAAATGGTATTTGGGAGGCACCCTAAGGAATTGGGAAATGAATTTTATGATTAAGTAGGCTTTCTTATGCTTTTCTGACACACTGTTGAGAAAATACTCAATTTCGCCAAGGCAGTCGGACAATCTGCAAAGACGATCACAGAAAGAACACCTCTTAGGAACAATAAAGAGTGGGTTAGATCCATTTATCTGTTGTCCTCTTATTTTACGTGCAGGTATGAAGTCAATGTGTATGGGAAGATATTTTATCTGTTTGGTTGTCTGTAGTGTATCATTGCAATCAAAGTCGGACAGACTTGATACGTAGCTAGTCCATAATAATTTCAAAGAACAGCCACGGTATTGGCTGATAACCTTTGGCATAACCGTTAAGCAGCCAGTATCCATAGTAACTGTGCAGCTAGGACATCCGTTAATGTTAGGGTTAGCTGGTTCAAAAGAAAATGATGTGGGAAGAAGTTGGTTATGATGGAACACAAGAGAAAAACAACTACATAAGGATGCTATAGATCTGCGTAATTGATTGTTGAATACATCATCAGAACCATCTCCTAGAGGAAATCTATCGCCATCACCCTGTTTTAGTATAGACTCTCGCCCAAAGTGACACCCAGGACAGCCACCTTCCAAATTCACATCATCTGGTAGATCAAGGATTGCCAGATAATCGAATTCAATATATTTTGTCAGACGTACTCCATTGTAAATATATGACTCAGACTTTAGAATTGACGCTTTCTCCTCCATACTACCACAAGGCTGTATGTGAGATATTTTAAACCCTGATTCTGGATCTGCGTTCATTTGTGCTGTAACTCTCTCCAACATCTGTCTAACTGCTGTCTGTATATCTTGAATTTCTTTGTTATTAAAGTTAAGTGGTGCATTTCTCAAAATATTTTCATAAAACGTTTTGAGACGCCTATCCCTTGCTATAGCTCGTGCCCTACGTGGCATACTTATTTTTTCTTACTCGGTAGGTTTGTTCATCTAAGTATCTCAGTTGCCATACTTGTTCATCTTTACGTTAGTTAACATTATTGTTCCATTTTCATAACATGTTTTTTCACCTCAATCTATACACTATTTCCCTGTAGTTAACATCATATTTTATCTTGTTCACTGAAGTTCAACGCAGATGGAACCCTTTCTTCTAAGTTGGTATGCTAGCTTGATCTTCACACTTTGTATTTTGTTCACTTCAGTTGATATGCATGTTCACCATAGAGTAGCTTTATCTAGAACAAAACATGAAGTATTAAAATTCAACCATTTTGAAAAAATACTGTAATTGTACAATACTGAAAACATGAACATTTATGTACAATATTCAGCGGTTATACTGTCCTGCCAGCCAAGAGTGATAGTGACGTCATGTTTTTTTTTACAAAGTTATTAGGGATTTAGAATAGATACTGTCCTGCTAGCCTGACAGTGGCGTCATGTTTTGCGTACAAAGTTACATGTATCAGCGACATATAATCGATAGATTAATTGTGTATTTATCCTATCCGCAGGATATTATTGATACAAAGTGATTTATCGATTCGCGTTAACTCAAGTGGAGTGTACAAGTTACTTTTTATTTAGCAATTGTAAACAAAATATTACATCACTGTCACTCTAGGCTGGCAGAACAGTAAATTACAAGTGTATTAATCCTATCCGCAGGATAGGAATAAAACACAAGTTATCTCTCTTTTAGTGTTAGCTCAGGTGGAGTGTACAAGTTAATGTTTTACTTAACAATTGTAAACAAAATATTACGTCACTGTCACTTTTGGTTGGCACGACAGTAGCTGTCACCATATGACCTTAGTTATTGGTGGGATGGTAAACACATGCTCACACACTTAGCGGTAATCTCGGAATTCGTGATCCTAAAATCGACAATTTTTCTTTTAAAAATATTGTATTTCGAAAATATAATGCCTGAATCACTATGGCCTGCGTTTTCAAAAGAAATATTTTCCTTTTTTTCAACTTAAGTAATGTTGTGAGTACTCAAATAAACCGTCTCAATGAGACGGTTCTTTTGAGCAACGCAACAAAAACATTTGTTTAAACGAAAGGGTAAAACCATTTACAATTTTACACTCAACATTTTTGTATCTAAACCAGTGAAATTTATCATTTTTTCATCCACTTTACCTCATTATCATACATGCACATGACAAGATATGGTATAACTGCTTACAAGAATCATTCTACAATCTGAGAAATTTCACCCTTTGTATATTAATGGGCTCTTACTCCTGATATGACATAATAAACATGGGATGACTTATTGTATATATTAAGGGGTCACACGTTATAATATCCAACTAAAATTTACTTTTTTTTGAAGGTCGTTTTAGTAAGCAAACAGAAAGAGTTTGGTGAATAGAGGATCTTATATGAGTGCTCATGTTTCATTGAATTTATTAAATGAGTTGGGAAAAGAGATAAAATGCGAGGTTTGCCGAGGGAGTTTAATTAGTTCAATAATACAAGAGCACGAATGTTAGGTTCTATTTATCGTATGACATTAAGAATACTTTTAAATCTCATTTCTGGGGTAAAAAACGTTATGATTTTGTCATTATAAACGCAACGTTGCTGTGGACGTTATAACGTTTCCATTAAACCACTTGTGGTTTTTCGATAGTATACATAGGGTAAATGAACATGCAACCGGTGTCTAAAGTGTACTCCTATAGTGAGCTCTCATAAACCGCCAGCTGTCATTTCATATCACGTCATATTAAACCACACACTTTTTAAAACTACTACTTGACTCGAGACCGAGAGGTTGCGGATTCGAGCTTCACCGGCCTCACTGCGTTGTGTCCTTGAGTACGACACATAAATCCTTTCTTAGTACTGTTTCAACCCCGGAACCCGTCCTCATCTATGAAGAAATGTTGACTGGCGCGCAAACAAACAAACAAACAAACAAACAGGCACAATTAACTATTAAACAAAAGGGCAACGATTTCGAAATTCATAAGATTTTTAAAACAAATCAATTTTCAGCCTCTACAGCTACTTTTTTTCCTATAAAACAGACCTATTCACGTCTACCAATTCAATAATATAAACAAATGGAACAATTTCTGGTTCGGCAAGGGAAAGCATAAAAAGTAAACTAACTTTGCATTTTCTTACATTTTGGATAAAGAATAAAAATAAGACATGTATTGAAAAATCGGAGGATGTCATGCAACCATCCAAGGGAATCAACGTTTGCAGAATAGTTGATCACATACTTTGTACATATTTGCGGAATCACTTTTCGCGTGTCGAAGGGATGTCAACAGCCGCCCAAAACACATTGAAATTGGGTCAAAGATCGTGATTTACTCTGCGTTGGTGGATGATGTTGATTCAGTGCTTAACCACAAAAATTCAGACATGTATTAAAAAATCGGAGGATGTCATGCAACTACCTAAGGAAATCAACGTTTGTAGAATAGTTGATCACATACTTTGCACATATTTGCGGAATCACTTTTCGCGTGTCGAAGGGATGTCAACAGCCGCCAAAAACATATTGAAATTGGGGCAAAGATCGTGATTTACTCTGCGTTGGTGTATGCTGTTGATTCAGTGCTTAACCACGAAAATTCGGACTGAATGACCTTGTCCAAAATGAGAAAATAATATGAATTTATGACAAATCTTAATCATAACAATTCAACAGCAAAATAAATGTTGTTATTGTTTTTGCGGAAAAGAAATGATTAATACTGTCGTGCCAACCAAGAGTGACAGTGACGTAATATTTTGTTTACAATTGTTAAAATAGGGGATGACTGTATTCAAAATTTTCATTTGGGGAGGTATATCGTCGGATATACGGTCGGAAATTACGTTTTACGGCGACGCGCGAGCGGAGCCGTAAAACGTAATTTCCGAACGTATATCCGACGATATACCTCCTCAAATGAAAATTTTGAATATGGCTATCCCCATTCTAATGCACTTCTGCAGTTTTAGCTCAAATTTGAGCGTTGCAAGCCGTATAAAGCCGCACGTCATCCAACCGAAGATGACGTAATTAATGACGTCAAACTATTTCCGACAGTATATTGCAGGCTATACTGACGCAAATTTTTGACGTTATCCAATCAGACGTCGCGTTACAAACTCATGTGCATTAAAATTAAGAAATAGATCAGCTCCAGCAGTGAATTGTTGAGTAATAATTCACTGTTTGAAGGTCGGTTGTAAAGAAGATCAAATCACGAGCACGCAGCGCGATTGATTTATCGTCGTACAACTGACCGACAAACAGTGAGTTATTACTCAACAATTCACGCACTGGAGCTGATCTATTTCGATTCTAACACACAGTAAACGACGAAAACACATTCGAAGTCTTCAGCTTCTTCCAACTTTCCGCCATTGCACTGAAGAACTCCCGCCAATTCTTAGGCTACGTCGCATACCTTTACATGTAATTGTAACGTCTTTCAAGCGTAAAAACGACGTTACACCGTCTAACGCCATGAGTGACGTCATTTTCTAGTGACGTCAGCTATCACACACTTTAGCAGTGAATTATTGTGCGATATATCACAGTTTGTTACCGTTGGCTCTATAGGCGAGGTGTGTTAGAATAAAACATAAAAGTGTACACTTCACTTGAGCTAACGAGACTCAATTGATGACTTGTGTATCAGTCCTATCCTGAGGATAGGATTAATACACAAGTGATCTATCGATTATAAGTCCATGATAACTTTGTAAACAAATCATGAAGTCACTGTCACTCTTGGCTGGCAGAACAGTAGCTATCTACATCATTATTCAAGAGGTGATATATATTTCATCCTAAAATGTAGTGAATTTCCAAGTCAGAAATGAAATACTGGCTAGTTTTTGTGAGAAAGGCCAACACGCAAAACTTCAAATATAGAAGTGGCATTTAGAAGTAAAAGATGTTTCAAATGTCCCTATCATTTATATAGATCATATGCGTAGCCATGAATTTTAGACAATTTCCCACTGATTTATCACTTGTGCTGCTTTGTCAGTCAGACGGATCATCATACATACTACCGTATGTTTCCATCGTGTGTACAACATGACACGTCAAGCTTCTAGCAAGGCACCAAAGCAGTGTAAATCGAGGGTCTTTGCCTCTGTTCTCATGTGTTTTGGGCGGCTGCTGACACCCCGTTGCCGCGAAAAAAATTTTTTGTTTGTATTGATTCTTAACGTCTCAGTCAACAACTATGGTCATGCGAGATGGTCAGTTCATCTAACCTCACTTTTTCCTGGGCAAGCTTGATCAAGTGGTTAACCAGCCCTTCGTGCACATGCGTTCGTATGTAACTAACAACAACTTTTTTTTGAATCAGCTGAAGGAGCAGAATTACGGAATAAATGATTTCATGATCAACCTCCACCATGTTTTGGAACCGGACCCGGATCAAGCTCGCGACCCCTGGAACTGCAGTCAGCATCGAGAAAAATGATTCAGTAAATATGCACAAAGCAGCTGAAAGCTACTCCGTAAATACAGCAGATATCCTTGGGTGGTTGCATGACATTCCCCGATTTTTCAATAACTGTCTCATAATTTAATTTTATTCCAAATGGAAGCAAGTGAAACGTCTGCTTACTTTTTTACGACTTACAATGCCAAACCGGACATCACTGCAATATTTTTGCTGTCGAACCGTCGGTTAAGAATTAAAATTTGAGCCACGACATGTGATTTCCAACAATGTGAAATTTTGACAAGTGTTTACTCTCAGACGAGCATGTGCAGCCTCCTTTTAAGCTTAAATATCAAAATGATGTTTGGTCAATAGCTTGACAGACATAGAAATATTCAAGCGACTAGCAAAGGCCCTGACAAGACTACGCGTATGCACAGGCTGGTCTGAGCCTTTGCTGGTCGCATATACCACATTATTGGAAATTTCATGTCATGGCTCTAATATTTTTTTTTTATCTTTTTTCTTATCTTTTGTCACAGGTCCAAGCAAAACCAACCCTCTCAAGCGTCTGATGAATCTGATCAATGAATAAGAGGGCACATGGGCCCTAGATCACTCACCCCAGTTCTTGTCATGAGAAGAGGATGTTACCAAAAAATATAAATCCCATTTCTGCAACACCTTAGTCCATATTGGTAATCACTCGGATAAGAACCATATCTTATCAAGTCATTGAGTTCAATCAAAATATATTAATCTGCACAATTTTTCATGTCTGGCCTTTATCCAGCCCAAAAGGCCATTGTTGTGCATCAGGTCAAACTTTTACTTGCATAATGATCTAAACTTCTTTCCTTGTATTTTGATAAGCAACATGACCCTCTTTACAAAAATTTTTGGTCTTTTGACCTATCCAGAGGTCGAGTGTGTGTAAAAGAGCAGAATATTTGCTAGTATGTTATTGTATGTTTCATTTCTGTTTGTCGGTAGCAAAATGTAGGCAACGCAAATTTGTTTCAAAGCTCAGGATTCATCATCATCTCTATTTTGCATGTTCTCTTCCAGAATTTTATATTACGCGACTGTCTTTTTGAATTTATAACAAAAACTAAGTAAAAAACGACGTCAGTTTTCAAAATTTTGAATTCCATCATTAAATTTTCTTGGACAAAGCTACAACACAAACATGCCATTAAAAGTAAAAATATTCCACATTTATGTCGTAGAGTGAAAATATTTTACCTGCCCCTGCTGGGAATCGAACCCAAGTCGCTGGCTTCCACCGCAAGGCAGTAGAAGTGTATCATATACCTATACCCTGTGACATAAACATTTATATAACAGGACTTTAAATTTAGATGTAGCGTTTCTTTTGTCATTCAGTATAGCTTAAGCACAATAAGTATGGAATAAGGTTGTAGAAGCCTTTAAATTATAATGAGTTCGCATCAAATAGATTCAACTCACTTCCTAACCTATGTTACTCCCAACAAAGGCCAAAGCCTTGCAGAATCAAAACAAATCCCCCTTTGTACAATATACTGAGGAATAAGTACATCAACAAAATAACGTCAGGACTGAACTTCGTCCCCCTTCCCACACGAAAATCCTGGATCCGCGGATGTAAAACGCTCTAAACGTACCTATACGCACACAGACACAGGAGAAACCAACTAAACCGTTAAACAATCAGTTTTGCTGTAGAAATGGACTGTTTAATCACCACGACATGTCCGAGGAAAACCTCTACTTTCATTTTCAGTTGGGAATTCCATGGGAAGATAGACATTCCACATTTTCTAAAAATAGATATATGTTAAAAGTATTGGCTTTCATAAAAAGCTTGCTTTTGAGGAGCACCCCTGACATACTTTATTAAACTTAAATAACTTCTCAACAACTAGGTACATCAACTCACTTCCTAATCTGTGTTAATCCGAACAGAGGCTAAATCCCTGCAGAATCAAAGTTAAGCCCTCTCCGTACTTAAATAACAACAATAAAAAACGTGGAGCTGTTCTTGGACCCTCAATCCCTGATCCGCGCATGAAAAGCACTGAAAAGCACTGTTCCATACGTACACTGACCCAAAGCGAAACAAGCTCAATCGTTTAGCTATCAGTTATAGCAGAAACTAGCTAGTCAGGCCCATGAAATATGCACACTCGAGTTTCAGTTCTTTGGTGCAGTGTTTGCTTCCAAACGATACTCTTTTAATGACATATTTGACATAGAAATCGACGTGTTTAATCATCAATGTATTATCTGAACGACATGTTTAAGGAAACCCTACACTTTCATTTTCAGTTGGGAATTCCACATTACACATTTGGTCTGCTAAAAGTGGTATTTGGATCTCCTCTCCCCTCATCAAAAATGTTGTCAAATTTGGACCCCCTTTGACAAAACTTTCTAGATCCGCGCATGGAATCCCAAAACAATAGCAGAATTGCACCGCAGGAGGGTATATAAGCAATCCATAAAATACCCAAGATCTGCCGAGTGAGTGCACTTATGAGGTCAAATGTGGCACACTTGCGCGGATCCAGAAAGTTTTGTCAGAGGGGGTCCAACTTCGACATTTTTTATTTGCTTTTTTTTTAGTTTTTTGGGAGGAAGGATCCAAATACCACTATAAGTGGGTCAATATTTAAATGGCGTTTCGCTGGCGGGCCGATGATGGTCCAACATTGAATGCTGGCTTGGTAGCTTTGTGATTTTTCAGGGGATCCGGACCAGTTTTGCTAAGAAACCCTATATATATATCTGTGATTTTCCAGGGGGGGGGATGGGTGGGTCCGGACCCCCTGCCCCCCCTCTGGATCCGCGCATTGCAACCGTCTAACCAGTGTACATATGAATAATGTAGAACGAAATGGGAAACTGTCCGAAACTACATGTGTACATGTATAAATATCAATACATTGTTTTTTCAAGTGTTTAACAACTTTCAAAATTCCGGAAGTATTGGATTGTTAAATCATGACATGTAGCTAAATTTACACCCCTGTCTTTCCTGTTGCATTGATTCGCTTATCTCCCATTACATTTTCATTGCTGATATCATAAATATAGTTTTAATATTAGTTGCACCATCATCCATCTATCTTAAATTACTACTTCAACTTTGTCACTGAATGGGGTACCATTAAAAACCACATTTAGTTGCCCTTTAATCATCAGTTGTTAATAAAATTATTGTGTTTATTTTGAGAGGAAAATACACTTTGTAGGTTGTTTAACATATAAAGCGGAGTTCCAAAACAGTAGAAAAGGATGTTTGATCATTACATAGAAATGCCCAGGATCTTTGACTAAGAACCAAATCATTTGGTTATTAATTACTTACCAACAAAAACTTAAATATTTTTAAATCATTAACCAATAACACAATTTCCAGCTCGGGAGTCTAGGCTGTGGATTGGCCTCCCTTATGTTGACCCCCGCATGAAATTTATGAAAGAAGGGGTATAATTTTATAGACAAAGGTGGGAAAATATCAAAATTTAAGCAAAATATTCACTTTTTATTAAAATTCCCTCCTGGTTTTCAAATCCTAGAATAGACATTATTTCATAGAAAGTAACTATATACTGACGGACTTTAAATACGCAGCACCAACTTTCCTTCATATCTTGCAAAAGACAGTTGAATGTAAACTTTCCTTGCTCCAATGAGGTCATAATGAGTTGATTTCATTAGCAAACACTTTAGTTTTAATTGTACAGCTAAACCTGATGACTTCACAGCTTCGTATAAATTTAGGTCTTAAGAAGAGGAGACTTTTAAGCCATTGAATGAAGGGGTACAAGCAGATAAGCGTCAAATAACCAAGCGGACTGTATCGCAGACCTGCCAAACAATACGAGAATGATTCCTCGATGATTAACAAAGTCCATGACACAAGTTTGATACTTCTCGTGTTTCTAAATTTAAAGAAGTAGGGACTCTTTCACTGATAGGGATAACATTTTGTAACATGAAAAAATTGACCCATATCACAAAAAAGTTTACATTTTCAGTGCGTTTAATTCATTTTAATTGAATATTTTTGTGTCACTTAACAATGAACACTGATTGTTTTGTCTTCATTTTGAAACATAAATCAAAGCTGCTTTCCAAATGTTGCGTTTTAAAGTCCGACAGTTTATATTTATGAAGCGCAACACATACATATGTTAAGTTTACCAATTATATCATTCGTTGAAACTGGAGCAATGTATACCACGTGACAATGACAAGGTACATTTGTTGGGCTATACTTGATGCGCATGCGCGATATCAGAAAGTTTTGTCAGAGGGGTCCAACTCAACTTTAACGTTTTTTGTGTTGTTTTTTTTCTTTTGTATTTGATGAGGGGAGAGAGGATCCAAATACATTTATCACTAAAAGCGGACCATCATTGGCCCACCAGCGAAACGTCATTTAAATGGCGTTTCACTGGCGGGCTGATGATGGTCCAATATTAAATGCTGGCTCGGTAGCTTTATGATTGGATCAGTATTTCTAAGGAACCCTATAGCTTTGTGATCGGATCAGTTTTTCTAAGGAACCCTACAGCTTTGTGATTTTCCAGTCTTAGTCTTCTGCCAGAAGAAAGGATGGACCCTCGGCTTTCCATAGAGCGACCATCAAAGACTCTGATCAGACCGCGCAGATGTACAGGCTGATCTGCGTCTTCATTAGGCGCACCAGAACACCGACTCTTACAAAGTATATTGGTTAGGCATACATATGTAACAGTATTTAAATTATGGCTTGTCTTTGCAGCTTACAAGCCTGGTTACCAGTCTTACAGATGACAAATTATACTGACGGGCAAAAGAAACGCTACATCTTGTGATAAATTACTAATAATGGCGTAGCCAGAACGCTGAAAAAAATACGCACATCAAAGGGAGACTACTGGAACAAGCAGTGATTCTCTTCATTGGCTTCCCTTTTCAAAATGGGAACTTCTCTTAATGGAGCGAATTCTTTCCTTTAAGAGCAGTTCCTTCTGGTATGAAAAATCACTTCTACCACATCGTGTGACCTCTCTTGAATGTTACTATTTTATTACGCACGTGCGTAACTGCGTAATGGGAGCGTAACGCAATTGACTAAGAAGGAAAAAGTGACAGCAGTTAAAATATATACATGTATATTAGCCAACAAACCTTGTAAACAAAATCAACAAATTGAAATAACCCCGGTGCTTAACTCAAGAGTCTGGTCATGGTAAGCTTGTGCAGCTCGTGTTTGTTAGCCACATACAATACATGACAAATTTTACTGTAGCGTTTCTTTTGCCTGTCAGTATATATACGAGTATTATCAGATTTTTTTTATTTAAATGAGGTGACACTTTTAACCTCTGTATTTCTTCTAATTTTTTTACTGTCTTCAAAGCTATGTGTTGTGCCTTCTGCCGCATTGTGCCGTTTAACAAGGCCCCCAGATAAGCACAAAGTGGGGCGTCAAATTGTTAATATTTTCTTATACATTAGTTTAAACATTTGTTTTGGGTGCTCAAAAAGATGGCTCTTTTTAGTACCAACAACATATGTTTTGGTTGAGAAATAAGAAAATTATCTTTTGATTATGCACTCTTATCTGGAGGCCTGAATTAAATAATTGTTTAAATCTATTGCTTTACAGCATTGCGACAACATACCGTCTCGCTACAGTACTGTCATGATTGTGGAAACTTCCAAACTGCACGCTCATGCATTGGCACAGGATCATTTAGGAATCTTTTTCTATTAGTGCCTTTAGGGAGCGCAGTGGCTCAGTGGTAGAGTGTTTGGCTCGAGACCAAGGGGCCGCGGGTCGAGCCTCAATGTGGTCCTTGAGCAAGACACATTTTTCTCGCCCACTTATCGCTCAAGACAAGCTGTTCCATAGGCAAAACGCCGTGCGGAATTTCCTTATCCCATCCACGTGACCTGCTTATCCCATCCACATGACCTGCTTATCCCATCCACGTGACTTCAAATTATAACAATTTAGGCTGTTTTCAGAGTAATTCACGCCTAAATATTATGTAGAATTATCAAAACGGCAATATCTAGTGCGTCCGCCGTTTTCGCATTGTTGAATGACGTCAAAAAATGTTCTGACGTCACTAAAATGCATCAACAACGTGACACGCATTATTGACACAGTTTGGCGCCACGACGTCTTTGTCAATAGATATCGATACCAACGTTAGTTTTAAACCCCAATAAAAACAAAATCGACGCTTGAAATGCTATTTCGCTTCCGTTTTTAGGTGCTAAACTATGTTTACACCCATTTCTGCATCTGGAAAATTCGTTGGTGAACTTATTTTTATACCCGCTTTTTCGTTAGAAAAATAGGGTATATTAGTTTCGTACCAAAGTCGGTCCGTCGTCCGTCTGTCCGTCACGTTTCTTTTAATTGTATCTCCACCTAAACCGTAGGATGTTTACAACTTCAAACTTTGTAGATACATAGATCACCTGATGTAGAGGGAACTGGGCGATGTTTCATGTGACCTTGACCTCACGTTCAAGGTTAAAGGTCAAATAATGCATTTTCTTGTAAATGCACCTTCTCCTAAACTGTTGGACACAGCACCTTCAAACTTTGCAGTTGCATAGGTCACATATTGTAGAGGGTACTGGGCAACACTTCATATGACCTTGACCTTGTGTCAAGGTCAAATAACGATTTTTTTTGAAATTGTAACTCCTCCTAAACCATAGGACGTAAAAACTTCAAACTTTTTAGATGCATAGATCACTTGATTTAGAGGATACTTGGTGATGTTTCGTGTGACCTTGACCCCAAGGTCAAATTATGTATTTTCTTGTAAATGCAGCTTCTCCTAATCGGTTGGACGCAGCAACTTCAAACTTTGTAGGTGCATATATTACATGATGTACTGGGCAAAAGTCAGATAATGTATTTACTTGTAAATGCCTCTTCTCTTAAATGGTTTGATTTAGCAACTTCAAATTTTGAAGGTGCATAGATCACATGATGTGGAGAGTACTGGGCAACTTTTTATGTGACCTTACCCCAGGTCAAAGTCATATAATGTATTTTCTTGTAAATGCATCTCCTCCTTAAACGTTGGACGCAGCAACTTCAAACTTTGCAGGTGCATATGTGACGTTATGTAGAGGATACTTGGCAACATTATGTGTGATCTTGACCACAAGTTAAAGGTCGCATGTAAAAAGCGGGTATTTGCGATGGTTTACCATCGACTAATGCTCTAGTTTAGATTGAAACAAACGCAAAAAATCTAAAAAAAATATGCGGAACTGACAGATGTCATATAAAACCTTAAAAAGTCACAAAGTGGGCGAGAAAAAGTATTCATCATGATGTATTGTTGTGGGACAAGGAAATCCCACCCTCGGACCTGATTAATTTTGTCAGAAACTCGGCAGAGCCTCGTTTCTGACGAATTAGTCTGGTCCTCGGGTGGGATTTCCTTGTCCCACAACAATACATATGAAGGATACTCTTAATCCCAGCTGAGTACTGGTTCAACCCAGGAAGCCCCGTCCCTGTTTAACCAAAATATTATTGATGGGACGTAAAGAATCAAATCAAACAAACTATGAGTGCCTTACTATTTAAGTTCATAAAACTACATGTATTGCTTTACAATAAAAAATGTCTAATATTTCATTGCCATTTAAAACTGATGCTTTTGTTTGATCCCGAACATACACGCGCGCGCACGCAAGCACGCGCACACACACTCGCGGGCACACACACACACACATGCACACACGTCATGCTGATCTGAGATAACATTTCTCTGCCATGAAGAATGATAAATCGTTATAAAAATGAAACCTTCTTTTTTAGGGTTATACAGAGACATTTGTCTTCAGTGCCTGACAGATATTCTGTCCTCAGCGCTGTACGGAGGCATTCTTGTCTTGGTAATATGTCTTCAGTCACTGAAAGGAACCTACACATGCCTATTTACCCTTTCCTTCATGATGACTCTGATCAGACTGTGAAAAATGCACAGGCTAATCTGAGTCTTCGATGGGGGCACATCCTAACTTGTAGCCTTTGCTAGACATCCGGTAATATCTCTTGCTATTTTGTAGCTAAGAATCAGTAGTTGGGTACCAACAAATGGAAAGCGTTAGAATCTTACGTTACAGTGACGACAGATGCATGCTATTTTCTCAACAGGTCCTTAGTCTACACAGGTTTAGATAAACAAACAATGTCAGTGTAAAACTGTCAATATTTTCTTACCCATATGTTTTAGCATAGGTTTTGGGTGTTCAAAAGAACCGTCTCATCGAGACGTTTCTTTTGAGTACCCACAACATATGTAAGAATTTTTTTTACGCACTCTTATATAAAGTCCTGTATATATTTTTTTGTTATTTTTCATCACATTATGTTTTGTTTCACTAGACCTAGATAGAATTATATTTCTCTGTTAATAAAAGCTAACAAGATGTCTTTGAAATTGTATTTATTGTGGCCTGAGAGATATACTGTATGTTACAAAGTTTGCGATCTAAACAATTGTTGTGTTTAAGCATCAGTAGAATCTTGAGAAATATATGACAAGTAAAATATAAATGAGCCAGTGCATGAAATTTCCAAAAATGTGGTATGTGCGACCAGCAAAGCCTCAGATCAGCCTGCGCATACGCGCAGTCTGATCAGAGTCTTTGCTTGCCGCTTGAGTATTCTTTGATTGTTAAGCTACTTACTGAACACCATTCGGAGTTTCGAAGTTTAAAAGGAGGCTGCAGAGGCTCGTCCGAGTATACACATGTCAAAATGACACATTGTTGGTAATCACATGCGCAGGCTCATATTAAAGCTTTTAAGCTCCCGTTCCCTCACCATTGGCATTGGCTAGTGTTATTCTGAGGTGGTGATTCTGTTGTTCTTGTTTATCTATTGACCGTTGTTGCTCCCATTGGATTTTTTTTTGGGGGGGGGGTTGTATTGGGTCCTTGTTTTATGGAGTTTTTCTTTGTGTCCAGTCTAGATTAGCAATTTAATTATGTTGTGGTGTCTCTTCCTCACGGTACCATGGATTGATCAGCGGTATGTGATAGTAGCATTTCGTTTGGCATGCCATCCAAATTGCTACATGAAGCAGATTCATCAAGATAATTACAAGTAGTTTAGGTGAAATTGATTGAGCCTCATCGCGAGAAAACCTGTCTTCGGGGCTACTGACAAAGTCAGATTCAAACCAGCCTGCTCAGCTACATAGACTAGCTAGAAAGGTGAAAATTCGCATGTTACAAGTTTGTATATAATACTTTCAAAAAGCGAAAAACAAAGGCGCTGATCAGACTGCGCGATGCGCAGGCTGGTCTGCACCTTGTTTTTGGCAAACCCCCCGAAGACAGGTTTTCTCGCGTCGAGGCCCAATTATTAATGAGCATGCTTGATTCAAGCATAACCTGACACCACTAGATAGATATGTATTATGGACTATGCCAAGATTATTGTATCAAACCAGAAAGAAGAATCCATTGATATACAAAGGGTTGATATTTCACAGTTGTTTGTTAAATGTTGCAACAGATTCTCACATGCCTTATAGCATGGATATCTTAACTTTGTATAAATTCACCATCACAATAACTTCTATCGCAATCTACGCATTACTGTCCAAAGGGTTGATATTTCACAGTTGTTTGTTAAAGTTTGCAACAGATGCTCACATGCCTAATAGATCTTCTTAACTTTGTATAAATTCACCATCACAATAACGCCCAACCAAATCTACGCATTAGTGCCCATGTTTTGAAATTAGGTAATTGCTTGATTAGCGTGTTAAGTGTTATTTCCTGGTTCCACCAGTCGTGCCGCGAGTCGTAACGTTTTACGTGAAGTTTTTTTAAAATGTCCTCAAGAAGGTTCACGTTCCCACGAAATGCCATTAGTACACCATTTTCATAAGATTGTGCTAGTTCACGCAGTATGCTCAAAACGCATGTAGCATAATCCTCTGATGTGTCTGTACATATTTTACAATGGTGAAATACACAGTGTAGGACCGGAAGTGTACGGTATTTGTGCTTGTACATTCTTTTGAGATTGTACATCGACGGATAAGTTATTTGTGCAAGGCGGTCGCTTGGAAACGGTAAGCAGATTTGTAGTTTTTGTCAGTTTTGATTATTTTTCTGTGAAATAAAGTATCGGCATTGTTTGCGTAATGACTCGGGGACATTTCAGGTGCATGTACATGTTATTCAAAGTCACGGTTTCGCAACGAAAAGACTTTAATCATGTCAACATAAGAATTGTGAAAACATCTGACATAAAATAGACGCCGTTTTTGAGATGTTATCGAGTATCCTTTTGAAACTTTATATGTCAAGAACAAAAAACAGCAATAAAAATGAACGGCACTATCAAGTGTATGTGAGTGTATTCTCACAATGAGGTAAAAATGCTAAGTAGGTCATCGGTTTCAATGCTAATTTTTGTACGGGGTATTTGCAAAAGTCAACTTTGCGTTTGTACAGGTATCTGTCATTAGTTTGTACAGTAACTTGGGTAAGCTAACTTTCAGAAAACGCATTTTATTTCCTTTGTTAATCATAATTAAATAGATAAAGGGTTGTCGCTTTCAAAGTACAGACGTTAAAGTTATAATATCATGGTATATCGTAATGGCAGCAAGTTAAACTGCTAAATTTCAAGTGCCAGTGTAATGAAATAGTTGATCCCCTTGGAAAAATTATCCCCTTTCCTAATACTATGACTCCCATTGCATTGGAGCCTGCATTTCGGTCTGAAAATGGCGAAAACCCTCAGCCAAAAGAAATCTAGGCTGAAATTATAGTTTATAAAACACAGAGTCCGGCAATAATAACGCGATTCAATTGACTGAAAGTTTTATCTGGCCAGTCGATACGTACATAGGCGTTTGGAATTAGATCTGAGTATGATGCAAGTCATCCGGGGACAAATCCTCTTAATTGTATTGCCAGATGTTTAGATCATACGAGGGTCATCCAATTAGGAATTGGACTTTTTCTATAGCGCAATCAGTTTACATGCTAGACAGATGAAATTCGGTATATACCTGGTACGTCTTGTTAGCCATTCGCACATAACGTCAGGTGTGCGTATGATGACGTCATCAATCGTGACGTCACGTCGCGCACTGGTATTCGAAGCACAATGGCCACGTTCAATGCCGTTGAACAACGAGCGTATATAAAAATCGAGTACTACAGAGATACTAAAAGAGTTAAAATACTGAATACCCTGAAAAGTGTTTGTGGTAAAGATGCTCTTCCGAAAACAACAGTTTACCGATGGACTGACGAATTTAAAAAGGGGATATGTTGGTTTTGAAAACAAGCACAGTCCAGGACGGCCAGTGGAGGCAACCGCACAAGAAAAAATACACGAGCTTTTAAATTCAATAGTTACAAAGATATATTACAGCAATAAAATGGATAATGAAAAAGGTGAAATAACTATGTAATGAATAAAGTCAGAGTTAATGTTCTTGTTCTCGACACATTGTCTATTGATGCCAAACGATCCTATTAAGTTTCATAAGATATCTGTGACAGTTTAAGATATAATAGCCGTTTTATGAGAAAATGTCCCTTATCGCATTTCCAATTAGTGCAGATCCAGATCATCCTGCGCTTCAACATTATCACATTGGAGTCTTTCTTGTTTCTTGAGTTGTTAAAGAGGCATTTAAGATGCTTCGAGCGAACAGTGTTCCCCTGATCAGACTGCGCGGATGCACAGGCTGATCTTGGGCTACACTGGTCGCAAATGCGATAAGGGAGATTTTCTCATAAAACGGTTCATATATAAACGATTTTAGCTAAGGGGGGATAACTCTGTTCAGAAGGAACGTAGAGTTGTGGTTCTTGTTCGTGACACATCGTCTTGCCATGAGGAACAATTGTGTGAAGTTTCACTGAAATCCCTCTGAAGGTTTAAAAGTTGTAGAGATGAAACGAGCGCGACGCACAGACAGACAGACAGACGGACAGGGCAAAACTCAATATGTCTCCCATCCTTACAGGGGGGGGGGACATACATCATCCTGAAATAAATGCTTAAAAACGACACAACCAGACTAGTAAGTTGTCCTGAAAAATAATTAAAGACTTGCAAATAACTCTCAACAACAGGCTAAACATGGGTCTGGCAGTGTTGGCCAGAACAAATGTTACAGGCAACTATACTGCCCCATGAACTAGGATAATAAGCAACTGACTGTAGTAGACCAGAATATCCCACAGTGCACAAAAGCCAACTGGGACGGCCCAGCAATCTATCACGTACAAACTTGAAGGAAAGACTAGTGATATTAGATTAAAGTCAGTCATGGGAATTAATGAGGTTTTTCTATGACAAGAGGGCTATGGTGGCCCTTATATCGCTCACCTGAGTACCACTGGTCATAATGACCCGATCAAGTGCCAAATGAAGCTGCGTGAGCGTTAACAAGTCCCAAACAGCTTATTTTGCTGAATAAGGGACAATAACTCTAGACATATATGTGCAATCACACCCAAAGTCGAACTTGACCAATATCTCATTGCCATTCATCATTTGTCAAAATTTAATTAACATTGCTTTAAAAATGAGGCTTCTAGAGTGTTAACGAACGCAAAACCATCATCTTTTGCCGAATAAGGGGCCATAACTCTAGTCATACATGTGCGATCCAACCCTAAGTAGAACCTGAGCAATGTCTTATTACCATACATATTTTCTATAAGTTTAATTAAGATTGCTTAAGAAATGTGACTTCGAGTGTTAACGAACTAAAAAACAGCATTTTTGCTGAATAAGGGGCCATAACTCTGGTCAAACATGTGCAATTATACCCAAAATCTAACTTGGTCCAGGTCTTTTTGCCACACATATTTTCTATAAGTTCATTAAACACTGATTGAGAAATCCGAAAAAAACCCAGCTTGTTTTGCCAAATAAGGGGCCATAATTCTAGTCATACATGTGCTATCCAACCAAAAATTGAACTTGAGCGAGGTCTTATGGCAATACATATTTGTTTAAAGTTTAATTAAGATTGCTAAATAAATGTGATTTCTAAAGTGTTAACGAACTCAAAAACAGCATATTTTGCCGAAAAAGGGGCCATTACTCTATTCATACTTGTACGATCAAACCCAAAACCGAACCTGAGCGAGATCTTATGGCCATACACGTTTTGTTCAAATTTAATAAAGATTGCTAAAAAATGTGGCTTGTAGGGTGTTAACAAACTCAAAAACAGCATATTTTGCCGGAAAAGGGGCCATAACTCCGGTCATACATGTTCCTTTATTTGTACAAACTTGAAAGTCCTTCACCTAAATATGCTTTACACCAAATTATTTATACTATTGGACTACTAATTCTTTAGAAGAAGATTTTTTTTAAATTTGAAAAATACTGGTTTACAATTCGGGAATATGAAGCCTTGAAGTCCCCTTGCATGACCTTTACAATTCGCAACACTTTCATTTGAACAAACTTGAAAGTCCTCCTCCTATAGATGCTACATGCCAAATATTAAGGCTCCTGGATAGCCGGTTCTTGAGAAGAAGATTTTTTAAATTTGTCCAAAAAATACCCCTTTTGGGGCCCCTCCTGGCTCCTTAAGGGGGCGGGGCCTCACCATTTGTAAAAATCTGTAAGCCCTTCACCCAATAATGCTTGTGACCAAATTTGAACCAAATCACCCCGGGGCCAGTAGTTTCAGAGAAGAAGTCATTTAAAGGAAAGGTTAACGGACACCGAACGCCGGACACTGACCATAGTAATAGCTCCCTCTAAGTATAGCTCAGGGGAGCTAAACATGGATGCACCCAAATATTGAAGTTTGGAGAGGTATCCAAGATTTGGAATCAGAGTGTTGTATTAAACTTACGTTCAAGATTCATTTTAGGACTTCACATAACTTGAATCATTATTCAAGATATTCTCTGGCATATATTTTATGATCAGCTACTAAAGAGTTTTTTTTTTATCACAAATACGCTTTCTTACAGAGGTATAGGGCTGCAGATGACTGTACAAATTTTTATGGCAATTTCCAAATACCGGTTCAATTGCCGTTCAAATAACCGTACAAATATGGAATTAAACAGTGCAAACAAAAACCCCTCCCATGACAGTTTTATTGTATGCATCGATAAACAAGCCTATAAACTAAGTTTACAGATTACTAAAAATGTGAAAAATAGTGAAAAACTGAAATAAACAAATGTCTGGTTGAAGATATCGAGCTTGCAAAGACACTGAAACTCGGACGAAACCAGGTGATAGCGTGATTTTCGTTGTTTTGTGAAACTTTCGGATTTAATGAAAAAAATCGAATAGTGGAAATCGATAGCTCAGCCTGTGTAACCTAATTTCCATCCACCAGAATTCCACTTAGAATGAAAGGCGTTTGAAAAAAGAGAAACTTCTTGTCAACCTACCCCTCGCTTCATTGCACAAATAACTTATCCGTCGATGTACAATCTCAAAAGAATGTACAAGCACAAATACCGTACACTTCCGGTCCTACACTGTGAAATAGAATAACTTTTATATGGTATTTGGGTAGTTCCTTAAAGAATTGGGAAATGAATTTTATGATTAAGTAGGTTTTCTTATGCTTTTCTGACACACTGTTGAGAAAATACTCAACTTCGCTAAGGCAGTCGGACAATCTGCAAGACAACCTACAGTAAGAACACCTCTTTGGAACAAGAAAGAGTGGGTTAGATCCATTTATCTGTTGTCCACTTATTTTACGCGCAGGTATGAAGTCAATGTGTATGGGAAGATATTTGATCTGTTTGGTTGTCTGTAGTGTATCATAGCAATCAAAGTCGGACAGGCTTGATACATAACTAGTCCATAATAATTTCAAAGAACAGTCACCATGGTTGAGGTTGATAACCTTTGGCATAACCGTTAAGCAGCCAGTATCCATAGTAACTGTGCAGCTAGGACATCCGTTAATGTTAGGGTTAGCTGGTTCAAAAGAAAATAGTGAAAATGGGTTATCATCCTCATCACCTAGGCACATAAGAGAAAAACAACTACATAAGGATGCTATAGATCTGACTAATTGACTGTTGAATACATCATCAGAACCATCTCCTAGAGGAAATTTATCACCATTACCCTGTTTTAGTACAGACTCTTCCCCAAAGCGACATCCAGGACAGCTGCCTTCCAATCTCACATCATCTGGTAGATCAATAATTGCCAGATAATCGAATTCTATATATTTTGTCAGACATACTCCATTGTAATCATATGGCACCAAAGCAGACTTTAGAATTGACGATTTCTCCTCCATACTACCACAAGGCTGTATGTGAGAAATTTTAAACCGCGATTCTGGTTCTGTGTTCATTTGTGCTGTAATTCTCTCCAACATTTGTCTTACTGCTATTTGTATATCTTGAATTTCTTTGTTATTAAAGTTAAGTGGTGCATTTCTCAAAATATTTTCATAAAACGTTTTGAGACTCATCTCAGTTGCCATACTTGTTCATCTTTACGTTAGTTAACATTATTGTTCCATTTTCATGACATGCTTTTTCACCTCAATCTATACACTATTTCCCTGTAGTTAACATCATATTTTATCTTGTTCACTAAAGTTCAACGCAGATAGAACCCTTTCTTCTAAGTTGGTATGTTAGCTTGATCTTCTCACTTTGTATTTTGTTCACTTCAGTTGACATGCATGTTCACAATAGAGTAGCTTTATCTAAAACAAAACATGAAGTATTAAAGTTCAAATATCTTGAAAAAAATACTATAATTAAGAAATTGATCAGCTCCAGCAGTGATTTGTTGAGTATCGCGAGTGATTTACCTTCTTACAACTGACCGACAAAGTGAATTTTTACTCAACAATTCACACACTGGCCAGGAGCTGATCTATTTCGATTCTAAAGCCCCATTCTCACTGTGCCGGTGTAGCCACGGTTCATCCCGATGCAGGACAGCCGGTATACCGTGATGCACCGGGACACATTTCATAAAAAATAAATTGCGTTCTCACTGTGCCGACGTTACCCCGGTATAGCCCCGGTTCTCGAGAAAGCAATGCGCCGGTTGATCCCCGGTTCACCACGGAGCACTTACGGTGCAGCACGGTGGAGCCACGGTTCGTGCCGGTATACCCCGGTGTTACCCAGGTTGTTTACGGTGATGTCCCGGTAACGGTTGCGCCACGGTTACATGCCGGTAGGGCCACGGTTGCGTCCCGGTGCTACTCTACACTATAAAACCAGGATAAAAACGTGGAGTAATCTGTCTCTATCGCATAACAGTTATGACACAAATTGAACTGCACAGCCATATACGAGTTACTAGAGGAATCATGATCTGTGTAGCGAAAGCAAAATCGCCTAGTAACCTCGCAGCTCATTTGCATGACAAATAAGCAGTAGCAGACCTGTTTTCTTACGACGAGGTTTAAATGTTGTTGATCTGGGCCCAGAATTACAATGCCTCCTTAAAGTTAAGGAAGACTTAATTTAAGTCTTGATATACAACATGTACATTTAATGCTTAATAAATTGCCAAGACCGATGCAGTACTCATGGTCAAAGATATCATTGTGATCTACAGAAAAAAATGAAACTATTTTGGTTTTAATCAGTTCGGAAACGTTATTTTTCGCATCCTGGAAATTCAATACTTAACTTAAGTACTCCTTAACTTTATGGATAAATTGTAATTCTAGGCCCAGATTGTCTTGCTTTTTCGTAAAAAATATATAAACACTTTGAGCGGGGCATGTGATTTCCAACAATGTGATATTTTGAGAAGTGTAGACTCAGACAAGCCTGTGCAGTCCCCAATTAAGCTGTAAAGTTGTTCGGTCAGTAGCTTAACAGTCATAGAATAATCAAGCGACTAGCAAAGGCTCTGATCAGACTGCGCCTAGGCGCACGCTGATCTGAGGCTTTGTTCATGGCAACTACCACATTGTTGGAGATCTCATGTCGTGGCTCATATATGCTTGACTCTTCAGTAACTATAAGTGCATTTATTCATAAGCTTTGTAAATGAGCACATTTATACTGCTGATAATTTAACCAGCTTGTGACGAATGGACTTTCCCATCCTTATCATTTGGATGAATCCACTTTCATTTTAGGTGCAGCAGGAGTGACTTTTCATTTTTATTTTGCATTTTATTACATATACATAGGCAGTGGAACCGCACGGTTTATCACGGTGGAGACACGGATGTTCCCGGATTACGTCGGTATCGCCCCGACGCCGTCCCGGTGGAGACACGGTTGCTCCCGGCGTCTTCCCGGTTTATCACGGTATTTGACAGCCTTCCCGGTTACTCCCGGTGAGTCCCGGTTGTTTTAAACATTTTAAAACAACCGGGGACATGAGCCGGTTTAACACGGTTCAACACTGTTCATCCCGGATCTCCAAGGTTGTCCACGGTGCCACCACGGTTGTGACACGGTTCATCACGGTTCATCCCGGATCATCAAACCGGGGTGAACCGGCACCTTAAACCGGGACAGTGAGAACGGGGCTTAACACACAATAAACGACGAAAACACATTTGAAGTCTTCAGCTTCTTCCAACTTTCCGCCATTGCACTGAAGAACTGCCGCAAATACTTAGATTACGTCGCATACGTTTACATGTATTCAAGCGTAAAAACGACGCTACACCGTCTAACGCCATGAATGACGTCATTTTCCAATATCACACACTTTCGCTGTGAATTATTGTTTGATATATCACACTTTTTCAACATTGGCTCTATAGGCGATGTGTCAGAATGGTACATACTGAAAACATGAACATTTAGTACACCTTTTAGCAATAATAGCTGCCACCATATGACCTTAGTTAATGGTGGGATGGTAAACACAAACTCACGTTATCTCGAAATTCGTGATCCTCAATCCGACATTTTTAAAAAAAAAAAAAAAAAAAAATATTGCATTACGAAATTATAATGCCTGAATCACTCAGGCCTGCGTTTTCAAAAAAATATTAATATTTTCTTTTTTCATTCAACCAAAGCATATGTTGTGAGTACTCAAATGAAACGTCTCAATGATACGATTCTTTTGAGCAACAAAACATTTGTTTAATCAAATGGGTAAGACAATATTCACAATTTAATGCAGAACAATTTTGTATTCACTTATTGTATATATTAAGGGGTCACAGATTATGATATCCGACTAAAATTGAAATCTTTTTTCTGAAGATCATTTTAGTTTGATGAAATGCCGTAGTATGCCGTACTTCGATAGTCGTTTGCCTACGTATCCATTTAGGGTTTCCAGTATACATAGGGGTTAATGAACATGCAACCGGTGTCTAAAGTGTACTCGTATAGTGCGCTCTCATAAACCGACAGCTGTCATTTCATGCACGTCATATAAACCACACAATTTCTACTTGACTCGAGACGGAGGGGTTGCGAGTTTGAGCCTCAGCGTTGTGTCCTTGAGCAATCTTTTCTTAGTACTGTTTTAACCCAGGAAGACCCGTCCGGATATAAATGAAGAAATGTTGACTGGGACGCAAAGAAAGAAGGAAAGAAACAAACAGACAAGTACACTTAACCATTAAACAAAAGGGCCAAGAGGACCCGATTTCGAAATTCATGAGCTTTTTAAAAACAGAATTATTTTCAGCCTCGACAGATATTTTTTTCTATTAAAACAGACCTATGCACGCCTACTAAATGATCGAATTCAATAACGAAAACAATTGGAACAATTTCCGGTTCGGCATGGGAAGGCGTAATCTTTAAAGGTAAACAAGTTTTGCATTTTCTTCTATTTAAGACAGTTTTTAAAGACATTTATTCGGAAAAATCGGAGGATGTCATGCAACCGCGCAAGGAAATCAACGTTTATTATTGCATTAAAAACCGTGTTGCACGCTATTAACAGCCATGTTTAAACCGAAAAAAAAACAACATGTATTAATTAGGCAATTCACGTGCTGTTGATGCACGGCTTTTGTACTTTGCATCGTCACATAAAATTGACGTCATCAACAGTAACTTGCATAGAAATGAACGCAATTTAGCGAGGTAAGTATGACGTAAGTATTTGCTCTGGAACAGGTGTTTTCAAAACCTGCGTATCCTTCATGCTTTTGTGCGCCATTGTTGTAATACAAAAAGGGAACTTTTCGAAGCGTTTTTCCAAAGTTCTCAAGTGACAAAATGACTTAAATGCAATAATAACAATCAAAAATGGTTAACTGATACATTAAAATTTGCTAGACCCCTCGGGGTCGTTAAAACCCTCGCCTTTCATGCTAGGGTATCAACACCACCATCGGGGTCCAGCAGATGACAATGCATAGAAAATGTGTTAGCATTTTCACAACTACGACTAGGGTGAATAGATAGATCAAATTTGATCAGGTTTTCATAGCAACCTAATGGAGTTCTATAAATTCCAAAGACCCTAGTTCCTAGAGCGTATTTGCGGAACCACTTTTCGCGTGTCGAAGGGATGTCAACAGCCGCCCAAAACACATTGAAATTTATCGCGATTTACTCTGCGTTGGTGGATAAACATTAGATCTTTATGTTGATCCAATGCTTAACCACGAAAATTCGGACAGGATGGCCTTGTCCAAAATGAGAAAAAAATATGAAATTACAGCAAATCTTATACATAACAATTATACGGCAAATTAAATATTGTTGTTTTTTGGGGTTTTTTTTTTTTTGCGGAAAAGCAACGATACGTAGGACTTTTACAGCATTATTTAAAAGGTGATATATATTTCATCCTAAAATCGCTGGTGCCCAACACCATCACAACGATTTTTGGATTTTCGCCTATAGGTCTTCGCCAAACAATTCGGAAAACAGAAGGACAGAGAAAAGACGTAACTTGTTTATCACTTTTGTGGGTTATAAAGGTCTAATATGTGCTTTTATTGTTTGAAAACTGCCAGATATATTTTCCACTTCGAGTTTTTAAGTCATTTATCGTTTCTAATGAAAATAGCAACACAATCATAATCACTGCATTTGCACAGAATTGAGATCGACAGCGATCGAAGTTTGGTTGACACAATCTGTTTAAGACAATGTCACAGCTTGGACTTTGATAGAGTCACGGTTTGGCTAAGAGCGCAACGGTCTGGTTGAGATGAGTAAAATGCCAAGTAAATGCATTTTTTCACTACATAAGCGTTATTTTTCTCCTTAACTCATAGTTTTGAGTTCAATAACTCAATATTTTGAGTAAATAAATATTACTGCATAAAAAGCTATGTCACATGATATAACAAAAGTAACGTCTTAATTAGCGTAGACTAATGCATCAAACAAGGCAGATCACATGCCGTTGATGTTTTTTGTAGTTTTTTTTTTGAATTTTAATTATCATGTGGTTTCTGGGCCATCACAAAAATGATGTTAACAAAAGCAACGTGCATAGAGGTGAACATAATTAAGTGACGTCAGAATGGCGTAAATTTTTGCTCTGGATTAGGCGCTTTTCTCATAGGCTAGAGTTAAAATAAAATTTCAAAACGCCTTTTGTCCAAAAATTCCCAGCAAAAATGACTTTATGCAATTTTCTGAAAATAGCGATGAAACGTGCTTTACTTCTACACTAACATCTTCTTAGCCCCTGGGGGTTGTCAAAACCCTCAATTTTTTTGCTCATGTTTCAACGCCACTCTTGGGACCCAACAGATGTTAATGTATAGGAAATCATGTTTGATCCCTATATCATTACGCATGTGGGAAATACATTTTGATTAATTCATATAAATATTTCAATTTGAAAATAAAGGGAAGAACGCCTGGTAGCTCAGTGGTTAGACACTTGCCTCTGGTGCTAGAGTTCCCAGGTTCGATCTCCCCTCCTATTGAGGAAAAATTCGGTGTCAGAACAGGGCATTCTCTGGTGTCATTTGCACGGCTGACACTAGATAAGTGCATCGTCCTTAGGATTGGAACGTTAAGGGGATGCCCCCTGTACAGGGAAAGTCATCCCATGTACAAGCTAAAGAACCCTACGACAATTTCGATATGGTTACACGTAGGCTTTCATCCTGCAACCCGGAGTGTACAAAGTACACATGCCGATAATACTCGTATGAGGGTCTGGCAGTATATAAAGAAAGGATAGCCTAAGCAGTTACACTTTTCGCGGGGATTTAAACTCATTGAGACAACCCGATAAGTACCTATGAAATACTGGTCTGCGAGTCCAGCTTTCAGACTTCATGCACAGCTATATACCTTCTTGGGCTAAGTATTTAATAGTCTGAACCTACGTCTACTTCCCTGAAACACGTTCGCTACACCTATGGCAGTGGCAGTTCAGCTGCCATCACATTGAGTGTAAAGTAACACTATTTTGTTATTTCTTATTCCCTGAAGAACAAATCAGATGATATACTGGCTCTAGCTAGCCTGCACTTTTTGGGCTGACTCACCTGATCCTTCGCTGCTGACAGATATACGCTAAGTACCAATTTCTCACGAATAGAGTTGTCCTGTTTTCAAATTCTTGCAGGTGATGAAATTTTCAGGATTTGAGATTCAAAGGTTTGTGTGTTTTGGGGTCAAAATAGATTAACCATTTAGACGCCAATAACAACAAATAGTATCTGCTCTTGGTGCTTAAAATTCTTTTGATCAAGCAGAGTAGACTCAGATCAGACTGTGTATACAACTTGTATTAGTCAGTAATGTTTGTAGATGTTAGTAGATATATTCAGCAGATAACATTTTCAGGCGCTCTAAGGGTATCAAGGTTGAATGGCAAATAAATCTGTCAGTCTTGGTTATTAGCTGTTAAAATACACCTGTGACGTCACTCCATTGTAGAAACTATACATTATTTTTCAGGAATGGCCAGTTAAGTGTACATTAATTTTGTGTAAAAAGCATGATCCCTTTTACACAAAAACTAATGTACACTTTCTGCTGCCTGTACGGAAATGCAATTTTCTAAAACTGAGTAGACATAATGCCTTTTTAAAACGCACATATGCGCTAAAATGGACGTTCGTTTTCATGCCACCTAGGGGACATAACTCATGAAGTTCTTTTATTTTATGCTATTTTCCTAAAAAGTACCGTCTTTCTCGCAATGCCAAAAAATGCATTTTAAAATGTCGTCTGCTAAAGCCGTCTGCTACAAATTATTGCTTATAATAGTACTGACAATGAAAGTATAGATGCAAAAAGACAAGGCCCAGATCAGTCCCCACTGTTTCGTGTCATACTCGGAGCCTTTTTAAATATTTTAGCATATGAGAGAAGCAGACGTCTTTTGTTGTGATTGGCGCTTTAAGGGTTACTCCTGAAAGCATAGATCACACTTAATCTTTACATATTGTTTCCGTTCTGGATACCGATTTACATGTATTTTAGCAAACTACAGGGCAAAATAGAGAAAAACACACTTTTTGGCAATAAAGAGCCGTGAAGACGAAACCCATCAAAGGCGGCATTTCATCACGGTCTACATTGTTTGTTAAAAAAAAATTAACATTAAAATATCTTTTTCATTGAAATTTTGACCGACAACCCCTTAAAATACAAAGTTGATTATTCCATACTAATTTACTAATATTTAAGGGATAATCTATAAGATTAAAAAGGGTAGCGGCCTCTTCCTTCTTTTTATCGGGTAAAATAAGACTTGATATATTATATAAATCGTCTCCCAGAAGACATTTACTACATACATGTATGTATTTAGCATTATAGAATTTGAAAATATCAACTGTTGCAATTATAGTATACTTCCACAAAACGCTTTGAGGCGTGATACTCATGCGCGGATCCAGACCGTTCAGTCAGAGGGGGTCCAAATTTGACTTTTTCTTTATTTTTTATTTTTCCAATTGATGAGGGGAGAGGAAGGATCAAAATGCCACTATAAGCGGGCCCTCATCGGCCAGCCAGCGAAACGCCATTTGAACGGCGTTTCGCTGGCGTGGCTGGTGACGATGATGGCCCAACATTGAATGTTGGCTTGGTAGCTTTGTGCTTTTCAGGGGATCCAGTCCAGTATTGCTAAAAAACCCTATATTTTTGTGATTTTCAGGGGGGGGGGGTCCAGACACCCTGCCCCCGTCCTCTGGATCCGCACATGACAATATTGGTTAATACATTTAATGAATCTAGGGTCATTACTAAGAGGCTGTGGTAGAAGTATTTGCGCCTTAAGGGTTACACAGTCAAAAATACATGTAAGTTTACACAAAAAGATGTGGCAGTCGAGCTGCCAGCAATTCAGTTTAAACTAACTAAGTGAGGTCAATAAATCGCTGGTGCTCTATGTAAAACATTTCTAACTGTTATTGTTATTCTCAATTATACTGATTTTTATACAAATATAGTAAAGAAAAGAAATTTACAAATAGATATGCCAGACAAGTTCTGCTTAAAATGAATGAATTAATATCAAATGCCATAAAGTGGAGGATTTTATGTTCGCTTGCCAATGTCTTTTCTACCGATAATCTTTACAAACATTTTAGTTCGGGCCCGTTTACCTTCCATGGATGCAATAATTTCGCACACCGAAGGGAGACTACTGGCATGAGCTGTGATTCTGCGCATATGACTGTGGGAGATGATTAGGATTCAAACTTTTTTGAAACTCTGCTTGTACATTTTGAAGAGAAAAAACAGCAGGTAAAAAGCATGCAACATTACTCAGCATGGCAACTTTGTATTTATGAGCAGACTGTAGAAGCATTAATTTTGTTCAGTAGGTTAGTTCGAAAATGTTAATAGTTTATTTGTTACTCCGCCTGGGATTTGGGGAAATATTGACGTTAACGAATACGTGCGCAGTCAGGTACATGAAAGCGTCTTTTTTTCTTAAGGGGGGGGGGGGGGGGGGTGGAGTGGATACTCTCAACTAAACGATGCGCTAAGCACGCCAATTGCAAGACGGATCGTGTTTCTATCAACTCTTTTACCGATAGATGATTATCAGGGAGTTACATGTATGTTGACGAAATTTATTCCCGGAGTAGACACAGTAGAATAATACCCGGAGGTGTGGTCTTGGTTACATACGACCGTGCATGATGACTTTTGCTCATGTTTATCAGTTTACACGTATGCCTTACAACTATAAGCAATTAGTCAGTCATGTCGGGAGACATCCCTGTCTCCCTAGGTTGTAGCTGTACTGATAAGTAAAAAGTAAAAAAAAAGATTCCTGTGAGTCTCGAACCAGCGACCCTTTGATCCCAATTCTAACACTCTACCAACTGAGCTACTGGTTCAAACTAAATTTAGCAGAACTATGTTAGTTTTTGTAAAAACGACATACAGACCTTTAAACTTCTATCGTTTTCACTGTCGTAGTCCCCAAAAGACGTTCTCAGTTTCTATACTTTATAAAGTTCTACATCGAAAACGTTTTGGTAAATTATTCTTGGCACATCGAATCATAATAAGTACTACAAAAATGAATAAATGCCAACGTGGTGAGCGAAATAGTGCGGGAAAATGCACGCTTTAAACATGCAGATGTTAAACACCTCTAAATTTACATGTGGTTTCACACCACGAAATCCACGCATGTTTCGCTTGAATGCAAACACTGTTTCCTTTAATGGGCCGCCCGTGAGGGGAAATTAAGTTTTGTTGAAATCTAAAAATGATACAATGACAAGAATGTTGCATTCATTTTCTGAATTCGTAGTGCTGTAATATAATGTCTTATTAAGGTGTATTTTAAGTAGCAGAAACTCCTCATATCTGGCCATTCCTGAAATACAATGATTACTCGGCCCCTTTGGGGCCTCGTTATACATTATATTTCAGGAATGGCTAGATATTCGTAGTCTCTCCTACACATAACGGAACAATGAATATTATTTAACACTAACATTACTACACCGAAAGGTGGTGCGCCTATCAATATGTGGAATATACTGAAGAAAAGAAAAGAAAAGTGTATAAGTTTCCCATGATATAATTTAGAAATAATTGCACAAACAATTGTCCAAAAATAACCTTATAAGAAAGCAAAGCTAGGGAAGCATCATGTTAAACATTCCTACCTATTATTGTTGTAGTTATCTCTGGATCAGAACGATCAAACAGAGCATATATTTTAAAGCAGTGGAAAGGTTACACCAGTAGCAGTGGCAGTTCAGCTGCCACCATATTGGAAGTAAAGTTACACTAATTTTTACAATGTATGGAGATATTTTATTATTTTAGCCCCTGCTGAAAAAAATCAGATGGTATATTGGATTGTAGCCTTCGTCTGTCAGCCCCATTGGCCCACCTGTGGCTGCATCTCTTTGAACTGTTTGGACTTTAAGCCCATAAGGCCTACCTGTGACTGCACTCTTTGAAGTGTTGCTTAGAATTTCATGAGACTTTATGGGACTCTTTGCGAAGACAATGGAAAGGCTGCCCCTACCGCCACTTCATCATGTGGAGTGCACTGCCTTATACAACATTTGTTATTGAGTGGGCCAAACAGTGTTCATTTTGATGTTGTTTTGCTATGATTACACGTTAAAAATGTTTTAAATAAACCATGACAGTTTCATCAGAATCGTTTTCAAAACCGTGACATTGTAACAGCCAAAATAAGATATTTCATTTTTTGTTTTGTTATTTTATGCGATTTTACAACAGATATGCACAAGACATTAAATATAACTATTTTATGAACTTCCAGGTTACATTATTTTTATTTTACTAATTCAAATTATGAAAACGCCTAGGACTACTTGTTGCCAATTAAACACAATGATGTTTCAAACGCTGAGTAAATAGCTATGAATATTATTGGTGTGCTGTATGTTATCACTTTAAAACAATATCGACGATAAGGGATAAAAATAAATGTCTAACCATACTTATTTCGACCGTATGCGAGTCCTGGCATATGTTCGCTTAAAGTCAGTGATGTTGTCTGAAAAGTTTCTACACAGTTGTAAGTGAAAATTCGTGACGGATCACTGTAAATCCGAAAATAGTTGTGACGGAGTTGGGCACCAGTGAAAATGTAGTGAAATGAAATGAAAGAGAAGGACAACGCTCAAAACTTCGAATATAGAAGTGGCATTTAGAAATAACGGATGTTTCAAATGTTATATATACTCATGTCCAATGAAAACGCAACACCTACTAAAATGACTATATCTTTTTAACTACATAAAATTTTATTTTTGCAATTGCGTCTTATTGTACTGTAGCAATTCCGTAAGTAGCTGATAGGTTTTTAAAACGGAATGATCACTGATGACACGTGCTGGAAGCATTTAACAAAACAAGCGTCAAAACAGAAAGTCACAGATCCAGCCATCGAATGTGTCAGAATTTTCAAAAGTATTAATCTCGCTTTTTTTCTTTGTGAAAATTGCAAAGAATCTCTTAATTGATAACCCTATCATTTATATATACTGAAGGACTTTAGAAACGCACCACCTGCTAAAATGCTAACTTATTGTCAAAATGTAATATTTGAATACTTTGAAAAATAAAATTGACAAGTCCCTTCATTCAGCTTGCATTCAATAAGAAAATCGAAACGCTGTGGCTTATGGTTGCCCTGACGTCGCGATTATTCTGAGACGTCCCAAATTTAAGAAGTCACAGAGTACCAATACCTTCCATTATGAGCGCAAAAAAGTTTTCGAACCAATGTTTGTTCTTGAAAGCACAAGGAAAGATAAAATCAAATCATGAAGTTTTAGGCCTCTGGTAACGTTCATTTCGTCTAGGTGACGTCATTACTGTTTTTGACGTAATTGGCTGTTTATATCCTAAGGATCATGAATAATCAAAATATTTTAGTGCAACAAGATACTCCACAACCCTTTGCGTAGAAGACAAAAGTATCGCGACATGCGCGAACGTCATCCGCCTGTTATTGCTGTTTGAAAAATTAAGACTGACGTTAGCAAAGAAACGCTGCAACTGGGAGTCTAAATAAACGATTATTTCCGATTATTTCCGAAACTTTTTTTTTGTTTTTCGGTTGGTTAAGACATCTGGCTACCAGCTCAAAGTGTTTGCTTTTAAATTGAACAAATCTCACAGCTGTCAAACGACAATTGTTGAAAAACACTAACGTCAGTGTTACGTCAGAATGAACCGCATTAGCAAATCGAAACTATGGCAAATTATGGTCCATTGTGTAAGCGTATAAAAAGGGATAAAGAAAACATCCTCAAATCAACCATGTGGAAGAGACAGTGAATATATAAGTGGTGCGTTTCTAAAGTCCTTCAGTATAGATCATATGCGTAGCCATGAATTTTAGACAATTTCCCACTGATTTATCACTTGTGCTGCTTTGTCAGTCAAGAGGATCATCATACATATATACTACGGTATGTTTCCATCATGTGAAAAAAATGACACGCCAAGCTTATAGCAAGGCACATACGCAGAGTTAATCACGATCTTTGCCACCATTCTCATGTGTTTTGGGCGGCTGCCGCGAAAAGTTTTTTTTGCAACACCTAAGTCCATATTGGTTATCACTCGGATCAGAACCATAACTTATCAAGTCATTGAGTACAATCAAAATAGACTAATCTGCACAATTTTTAATGTCTGGCCTTTATACCCAATCCAAAAGGCCATGGTCGTGCATCAGGTCAAACCTTTGTTTGCATAATGTTCTAAACTTCTTTCCTTGTATTTTGATATGCAACATGGCGTAGTGGGTGTTGGGCAATATTTCAAGTGTCCTTGATGTCACAGTCAAAAATAGTAGGTGAGTATGATCAGGAAATACCACAATCATAAACCGCAGACAAACCCATGGTACCACGAGGGAGAGCCACACAACCATCACGAGACACCAGGAAGACAAACTAAGCAAAACAAGTTCATATACTAAATTTTCTTGTAGATACATTTCTAATCAGTTCCATAGACAAGAAGAGTTAAGCCTTCTATAATAGATTTTTTTCTGCGACTGAGTGACAAGATCTGTCATTGACCTTCTAAAAAGTGAAAAGACAACCTACCTTGATAATATCGTTTTCTCGGCAGTCTCCGTTCTTTGAATGACAGTGAGAAAAATCAAGCTGAAATCCTACAGGCGCCATGCATTACATGGGTCGTGAGATGGTAAATGGTACATCAGATGGTTGTTACGGGAAAACTACGGGTCTGCTGTAGACGCTGCATGTGTAAATTCATAGTCTTGATAGAGAATTGATCAATCTTTGTACTGGTACATGTACATACCAGGAAACTGCTACTGTACATTCCAGGAAAGAGGCTGCTTAGTACTGGTTCATTTTTATAAACAGGATACTTAGTATCAGTACATTCCAGGAAATAGGCGGTACTTACCTCTGGTACAAACCAGGAAACAGGCTAAGGTTCGAGAAAGGTGCCGTTTTTTAATTGAGCATTGCAGACTTGGATCTTGCTGGTGTAATTGGAGACTCTGACGCAATTCAAGTCCAGCCTGAGAGATGTTATTGATGTCCATAAACCAGGTCTGAAGGTCGCTAGAAGGCAAATCAAACACATGCATGCATATTACACGAAACATACGTCTCAGTTCATGTGTATGAAGCAAAATTCAGACCAGCCAGCTACAACCCTCTGTTTATCTCCATAAGGGAGCCACCAAACGCGCACAATGCTAAAACACACACGCCCCCACTCGCATGACAGTCCGGGGCGGGTTATCATTGACACTGCCCGACGTCTGGGTTGCGCCTGATGGTGCTCATCCTTCTCGACAACAAAACATATCAACTTGCAAGACGATCCTGGAACAACGATATGGATACAGTGGCTCTATGAAAAAGCTCTTAATTACTCAGACATGTTAAAGCGCCCGCTAAAAACTAACCACTTTTCGAAACGTTTCATACATTTAAGGGAGAAAGCACGAGAACAGTGCCAGAACCAAATTTTCGAACACATAGGAAATGTACAAAAGTTTGGACTGCAGTGAGTGGTCAGTTCTTAAGCAGTTATGAAAACCGCTGCATGTCTGTAACGAACCCGAAATGTTTGACTGTGCTGTTAAGCATTGGAGCCATGACATGAGATTTTTGCGACCAGCAAATGCTCAGACCAACCTGCGCATAGGCGCAGTCTGATATGAGCCTTTGCTATTCGCTTGAATATTCTAAGAGTGTCAAGCTACCTAGTCAGACTGAAAATCATTTGGAGTTTCTAAGCTAAAAAGGAGGCTGTACAGGCTCGTCTAAGTCTTCACTTGTCAAAATGTCACAAGGTTCCGGCATTACCCAATGAAATAGAGTTTACCAATGTGCGTCATTTGATATTGTACAATAATACTCTTCGATGCTTGCCAAACACCATAAGCAGTTTGAAACAGCTTGTTTCATTGGTTGCTGATCATAATGAGATTCAAACGCTTCCAAATTCAATCTGTGAGATGCGACAACTGAAGGTTCTTCATCTGAACGACAACAAGATCACTTCACTACCAGAGAACATGGATAGCTTGACAGAGTTAAAGGAACTACGTTTACACAAAAATCCTCTGAAAACACCACCAATGGACGTCTGCGTTAGCGGCGTGATACAGCCAATTGGGAGGTTCATTAGAAGAGCACTTGAGAGAGAAGGTAACATTTTACAATCTCATTGTCAACTAGATAGCATTTGGTTCTTATGATTTAGAAATGTAAATGTATCATGTATCTGATATTTGATGACCCTTTGTAGATCGAAACCCCCATAACGGGTACTTAGGCATACAGTGAAGACCCAGATGACTTGTTGCATAGTGCGGTATTTCAACAGGGTCTGTACTGTTTTCAAGGACAAAATCGATCTTCAAAGAAAGATATACATTTAAGAAAATATTACCAGTCCTGTGGCCCCTCATTATATACAATGGACCATCCTGACTTTATTATATGTAGCTTGATGGAAAATTACATTGGTCTGAAAAGGGATAATATGCAATGTTTGCTTAGGTCAATTACCAAGCAAAATACGACGAAGTTATCCTTCTTCTGGTATCTCTATGATAGCTAATTGATTTCGTTGATCTGAATATTATAAGATAGAACGCAGAGAGAGAGAGAGAGAGAGAGAGAGAGAGAGAGAGAGAGAGAGATTGCTTTGCTGATTGTTTTTCCACAAGCCAAAACATTCACTCCACTCCTCTTTCTAGGATAAGCGTTGGTCTGTGGGCATGGCACGTGCTATGCACATTCATTTGCACCATTCCATGCATTAGAAAATGGTACAGTTCAAGCCTTTAGTTAGGAGTGCGTACTCAAAATTATTTTTTCTTATTACTCATTCAAAACCTATGTTTTGGGTACTCAAAAGAACCGTCTCAGTGAGGCGGTTCTTTTGAGCACAAAACATATGATAAAACTGGTGGGTAAAAACATATTCACAAGTTTACGTTCAAAATAGTTTGATTATCTGAAACAATGGTTACTCAGTTATCCAGTGGTACTGGATGCCTTGTTATTATGCCCCCAACTTTGGAAAAGTTGATGGGGCATATTGCCTTAGGCTCGGCCGTCCTTCCGTCCATCCATCCGTCCGTGCGTCCGTTCAAATTTTTTTAAGATACAGTTTTGAAATTTCATATATGGATTCCTCATCAAAACATAATTGACGCGTTTTTTAAGTCTGGATTATCTCCCTTTGTGTAGTTATGCCCCTTTTAAAGGCTCATAATGATATTTTGCAATCAAGATATCTCAGAAACTATAACAGCTATGAGCTTCAAACTTGGTCAGGTAATAGAAGATAATGAGTACATACCCTGGTGAAAATCTTTTAAAAAAAGTTATTTTTTTTTAGTTATTCCCCTTTGCAAATTTTGGCATTGAAAACTTGTAATCAAGATATATCAAAAACATTTACAGCAAGTATCTTCAAACTTGGTTAGCTGATAGAAGATAATAAATAGCTAACCTGGTGAAAATTAAAAAAAAAATATATATATAAATTTTTTCGAGTTATTGCCCTTTGCAATTTTTGGCATTGAAAACATGTAATCAAGATATCTCAAAAACTATTAAAGCATGTAGCTTTGAACTTTGAAAATAAACATTTCATACAACTAAATTTTTTTAATAGATCAATTACGATTTCATGACATGTACTTTCTTCCATACAGAGATTAAAAAACGTCAGTTGATGAATTTGGTATGTTTTTGTTGTATGATATCAAAACCAGTTACGCAATTGAATAGCATTTTCTCATCAATTGTGACTATAGGTATCAAACATGTTTTTTGCTATGCATTAACATCTGCTGGACCCCGGGGGTGGTGTTGAAAACCCAGCCTGTATCAGAAAACCATGCTTGATCGTTATTATTGCATAAAGTCATTTTGTCACAAATCGCTTCACCACTTCGAATGTATCCACAGAAGTCTATGTGTTTTCAAATGCCCTTATGATTTTTATAGACCCTATGCGTAACCATGAATTTTAGACAATTTCCCCACTGATTTGTCACTTGTGCTGCCTTGTCAGTCAGAAGGGTCATCATACAAACGACTGTATGTATCCATCGTGTGTAAAAATTGGCATGCCGAACTTCTAGAAAGGCAACATCATAGAGTAAATCACGATTTTTGCCTCAATTTCCAGGTGTTTTGGCGTCCGCTGACACCTTTCACCACGCCAAAAATGATTCAGCAAATATGCATAATGCATATGGTCTGAAAGTTACTCGGGAAACGTAGACATCATCGGGCGGTTGCATGACATTCTCCGATTTTTCAGTAACTGTACTCAAAAAATATTAAATCCAAAATGGAAGAAAGTACAGAGATTTTTTTTTACTTTTTTACGACCTCCTCAACCGAACCCGATGTCGCTCCAAAAGTTTTCGTTATATAGCCTGCGGGTATGAATTCGATTGTTTGGTAGGCATGATTTGGATGACACTTTTTCAAAGTCCTCTAGTATATATACTTAAGGAATAAAGAAACACAACACACACTTCGAGTTATTGTAAGCATACAATATGATGCAAGTTTCTAGTGCAAATGATATTTATCGATAGGAGGAATATGTGTCCGTAAAATTACAGCAGGTTCAGCGTAATTATCGATTACGTTACCATTTTGGTATGCGCGTAATGGCAGCCTGACCCCCAGTAGTAAATAGCTGAAACAGGGTCAATAAAAGCAAAGTTTGAATCAATCATAAATTTTTTTTTTTTTAAAAAAAAAAAGTCTTGGCATAGATTGCGGATCAAGGAAATGATCAAATGGCGACCTTTCTGTAGGATTCTGAAACTGGCGGATTAACCTCATTAACGTCAACTCTGAATACTGCGTGAAACTCGTAAACTTTCTTTTCTGCTTGAGATTTATTCATTACAAGGACGTTTTGTTCAAGAATTATGACTTGAGATCTTCAGACGTCAAAAAAAAAAAACTCAATTCTGACGTCAAAATTCGATATCCTACGTTTTAATGGTATGTGTTTTTCAAATGATAAAATGGTCCAGTGACAAAGTTTAGGCTACATGTAACAAGTTTGGTGTTCATTCTCGGCATGTAATCAGATGTTTTCTCTTGCATTATGTCGTGTTTGGTTTGGCTAACTTCAATATAAACACCTTACCAGCGTTTTCTACGGTATCTGAAAAGTCAGTTTTCCCAAGAAAGCATGTTCTGATGTCTCTAGGTTTATCTTATCCCATATATTCACCAGCGACCCAGACCAGACCTGACGGCTCTAAGTGACGTTTATCGTTTATTTACTACCATTGTGTATCTTGCCATTCAAGTAGCGTGCTTTGACGCAATATTTGACTGCATTACAAATATGATTGGACGTTTGTTTAATTTGCACATTGTAAAGTCGACATCTAGTAACCAAACATGGAAAAGACGGAGTTTGTTGATCTTTATTCTGACGGTATCGTCACATTTTACGTTTTCATATGTTTTCATCTTGTAGCGTAAAATGTAGCGTTAAAATGACGTTTTGGTATTTCATCACATGCTATTAATACTCAAAGAAACATTTTCAAAAGAGATTTCACCACACCGTCATTTAAACACGCAAAAATTGTATTTTTGTCTGTTGCGTTTCTTTATTCCTTAAAATAGTAAGTGAGTATGATCAGGAAATACCACAATCACAAACTGCAGACAACCCCGTGGCACCGCGAGGAAGAGCCGCTCAACCATCACGAGACACCCGGAAGACAAATTAAGCAAAGCAATCAGCTCTCTCTTCCCCATCAAGATGATTGCAATACTAGAATGGACATAAAGTAACGTACAACAATACATAGAACAATTACAGACTCCCACAATGGGAGTAACAATAAACAAAAAGTCAACAACAACAGAACCACCGCCTTAGAATGGACAGCAGCCTAGGCCACCGGGGGGCTTAAATGCATTTTACTGGTACCAAATCTTAAGAATATATACAATCCGTGAGGAACTTAGAATGTTGCAAGAAATAACACTTATCGTATCATAAAAAACATATTTTATCCGCGGATTGGTAAACGCACAAGTTTAAAAAATACAACCGTGAAAATGTTTTGATTTCCTGTTCAAATTCTCAAGTGGATAAGCCTACGCAATTAGACCTTAGGTGACAAGTCGTCAATTTTCAACGGTTTACAGTGACTCCATAGAGTGAGGATCACCTGTGACCCCACTCAAGATTGGTGAATAATTGACTGGGGTGGGGTGGTTTCTTATCTCAGTTTCGGTAGGAACGAGGGGTCTTTTACCTACCGATACAAGTTTGCGTATCAAGTTAATTCCATATACACGTAAGCAGAAAAAATGCAAACAGAACAAAACAGGCCCGAAATTTTATTTTAGACTTGAACTTATTCCCTACAAATATACAAGCACTACATTTGAAACGTATTTCTTTTTATGCCCCACCCACCCCTCGTATCGAAGATGTTGCGTGTGTGTGTGTGTGGGGGGGGGGCATTGTCTTTGGTCTTCGTGCGTGTGTACGAGCCAAAATGTAAAAGTACTTCAGTGTTTGAGGCCTTGGCCAGATATCACGGCTTTCGGAGGGCATACGTAATACATTCACACCACTTGCGCAAGACTTCCAGGCGAAATGTGATGCAATTGTCGCCGATATTCGGGAAAATTGACAGGTTGATTCGTTTTTTCTCTCGCAATTTCGTGTAAAAAACTAGTCATAAGCACAGAGAGGATGCTTGCCTTAGTTCAGGCATCGGTGTTAACCCTTGGCTTCCTTCGAATGAATGCATCTGAAATTTGTTGTCCACTGAAGTCGTCTCCTGTAAGCTTAATGTTGTTCTACAATGGGGTTTCTCCAATTTGAGACTATGACCACGGGTCGATGATGAGGTACACAATTTAAAAAATCTTTCAGAAGGAATGTTCTCTATGCCTTTGATAATTTTGAATGTCTGAATCATGTCACCACGTCTTCTTCTATGAGCCAACTTAGGTAAAACTTTTTTAATCATTCTGTATAGGTCATATCGTTCAATTCAGGAATAAGTTTTGTAGCACGTCTCTGTATTTTCTCCACACTTTCAATGTCTTTCCTTAAGAGGGATACCATATTGTATTCCCATATTCCACATGTGGCCTAACAAGGGATTTGTATAGGAGAATAAAGGAGTCTTTCTCAATATAATCAAAAGTTCTAACTATTAATGATAATGTACTGTTAACTTTTTCAGCAATGTGACTACCAACCTTTAAGTCCTGTTTAAGTCCCCCTAAATTCTTCTCTTCACTTGCAGTCTCTATATCTTCAAATTTCATGGTATACTGATAAAATTGATTGTTTTTACCATAATGAACAGTCTTACACTTTTTCACATTAAATCTCAATTGCCATATTTGTGCCCATGTACACAATGCATCTAAGTCTTGCTGGATGATGTTACTATTACTGTCTTTGTTATACCTTTTTGTATCATCTGCAAATATCTTAACAATACTATTCACGACTTCAGGAAGGTCATTTATATATACATGTAATATAAATAATATAGGCCCCAGGACACTGCCCTGGGGTACCCCACTTAAAACATCTTTCCATGAAGAAGATCCTCCCTTCACTGATACATATTGTCTGCGTCCTGTTAAAAAATCTTGTATCCATGATAAAACAGATCCCCAAATACCAACTGCTGATATTTTGTGTAATAAACGTTTATGTGCCACACTCGCAAAAGCCTTGGAAAAATCTAAATAAATAGTGTTCCAACTTTCATCATCCTCAATGTACTGTGACCAATCTTCCATGACATCTATCAACTGTAATATACAGGAACGATTAGAACGGAATCCAAATTGAGAAACAGATTTATCGATATGTTTATTTCTGATAAATGTTCAAGTATCTGACACAGTTATTTCCCTCGCTAGACTTCGAGGGCTGTTCAAATATGAATGCAAGTAGCCTCATAACTTTCTTCACATATATGCTACGACATAATGGTAAACGATTCTATAAAGGACTATATGTCACCTTTAAACTGGCACCAGACCCAAAGAAAAATACAGTATACTTATCGAGCTATGGCGCTTAGAATGAGGGTCACGTTAGTATACTAACAAACTCAATGCTTCGAATATATACCAGTGATAAAGACGAGTGTATAATTCTTCGATAAACAGGTGACATTTCTTGAAATTTTTAAGGAAGTATCCCCATATTCTTATATAATGATTCTGTGAAAGTTGCAAAAATCTGACATGCTTTTGTTAAATTATAACGAATCGTTTTAGCTTAAGTCTCCTTATGTTTTCAAATAAATCGTAAACAAAACGCCACCTTTCAGTTTTCAGTTAAACTTATCTCTAACAAAATGCACGAAGCAACATTTAAACTACTTTTAACTCAAAGACAATATCTCGATCGCTCATACTGAGTTGTTGCTACAAATTATTGACGGATAGTGGGTAATTTTTTAACATTGAAAAGCATTGTTATTAAGTCAAAGATGCCTTAAGTGAAGGGGGTAGAGAATTTACACTTATTTTTTAGGCCATAACATTGCGACTTTATTCTAAATTTGAACGTAATCTTTATATTTGACCACTATAGACATTATTTACAATAAAATTACTCACCTGGTATTAAGGACTAGACAGATTGGGCATATTTTAACTAATGTAAACACGTAATTAAGAAGCAAAAAATGTTTGAAAAAAGATATGAAATGTGATTACTCTATAAATAGAGGACGGCGCATTTTGAAAACTCCCTTATGACATATATAGCATGTTTTCAACAAAACGCGAAGAAAATGACACAGCGATGTTCATTATTACATCACCAGTAGATAACTCAAAATGACGTTTATAATAAAATTAATTCTTGTCACAAACGTGCCGGTTTACCCGAGATTGAAGCAGGATTATATCAACTTTTTCCTGCAAGCAACTTTAAGATTGTTCCTTAAACTTGCATCCAAAATTTGGTGCCATTTTGTCTAAAACTTACAAAGACATGACACCATATCCGAACATGTACCAAAACGTGCATAGCAATTTGCTTCAGAAAATCTTCAGTATACAGGAATGGCCTTTATATAAGGGTCTATAACTCGAAAAATAGAGTGTGTGTTTCTTAATGGTTGGTGCCATTTTAAAGGTGGCAAATAGTTCTTTCCAGAAAGGTGTGACATTTTGTCGTAGCATATATGTAAAGAAAGTTATGAAGCTACTTGCATTCATATTTGAACAGCCCTCGTAATCAGTTATCACGACATAATGCTGGAGCAAGATGTATCACCAATAAAACTTAAGTCACATAAGTTACCGATGACGATGATTTTTATCTCCTTAAATAAAGATTACCCTCTGTCATATGACCGTTCCTAATGTTTTGACAGTTTACAAAGTGAAAGTAGAGTGGTGGGGTACGCAAACTACTTCATATTTCACCATTTATTCGGTTAACGATTAAATGACAACACTATCATAATACGAGATACATATTTCAATTCAATGCTTACATATGTATTATGTACAAACTTCGCTACAATGTCAAAGTTCAGCAAAAATCACATGTTCTTGTGCAAAATTAGCATTTGCCGAGTTGTTACTTTCACTTCCTGTCAATGTGGCGCATGCGCTATACAACTCTAATGCAGTGTAGATGGACTGATCCGGTGTTTGTTAGGCTTAGTTGTATGCCTAGGCTTAAGGTTTTTTTGCCTGTTTATTGGTGAGGGGTCTTAATTTGGGGAAATCTATCGTTGAGAAAACGTGTACATCACAAAATAATTGACATTATCAATAACTGATCTTGAAACATTATAAGGTCTGTATTAAACACTTACCAGTCTAAACTGAGAAAACTTTGCATTTCTGCTTGCGTATGACAGGTGCTTGCTTAATTACTACTGATGACATATAACGTCAATTAAACTTGATAAATTTGTATAAGACCAAATGTAGAGATAACCAGTATTCAGGGTTTGCGATACATGTAGTATGCTACTCAATTTTGCTTGCTTACCCACTAAGATTAGATATGTTTTTGTTGTTTTTTTAATTTGCATGTTGACTACAGTATTATTGGCTAACAGGTTTATCTTTTATGTTAAAACTGAAAACAGTATGATAAAATATATTAAAGATCAAGTTTCAAGAAATTGTAAGATTAAACGAGACTTACACAGTAAGTTGAAGTTTGATCAAGATTTCATATACCATAAATACCCTTAGGGTTCACATAGAGTACGAGTCACGTGATCGCTAGAAATTCATACTTGAAAGCCCAGAAAATAATTCTTGGACCCAGCAAACCCAATAATATGGGCAGGGTGAAAGGGTGGGTATGTGAACCCTAAGGGTATTTATGGTATATGAAATCTTGATCAAACTTCAACTTACTGTGTAAGTCTCGTTTAATCTTACAATTTCATCCCCATAAATACCCCTATGGGTCCCCATAGAGAATTTAGAGTTGCTGTGTCCAAGAATAAACAAACCAAAGCTTACCAAATATGTTGAATTACTTCATATCATAAGCATATTTTCTCACTAGCTACGTAAAATACATGCATCTATTAACTTACATTTGTCCTTCAGATACTCATCTGTTGACATAAATTTTCTTCAGCAGGTACAAGTACAGCAATGTAAATCCGTCAGTAGGTACAAGTACAGCAATGTAAATCCGTCACAGTTACATCCCTTTGTATAATCAGTAACACTTATATCCAATATCCCTTCAAACTGAATAATATTTACATCTCAAATGCACCTTATCATAATCAATTTCCTAAGATTGCAGATTGAAAACAGGACTTTCCCTGTACAGGTTTGTCATAAAACTTCCTAAATGTGCTATTTTGTGTCCAGCTGGCTGTGTTCATAATCACACTCAAGGGAGCACCCTTAGCCTTAGCATGTGATGATGCTGCTGCCCTTGTGCTATGAGGTTTAAAACATTTGACATCAATTCCTGCTTTATCCATAACTCTTTTCACCCATCTTGAGATAGTAGCACGAGCCACTCCTTTAAAGGGAGCTTGCGTCGAAATGAACAGCTGTGTCTCCTGACTTCTCAAATTGGACGTTCTATCTATATACTCACGCAATAGCGAAACAATGCATAATTACTTGTTTTGAATATATGACTGAAACTTAATATTATCCTGATGCACTCCAGGTCTAGTATGTTTAAGCACAACAGAAAACTGTAACTAACTGCCACCGGAATTTTTTTGCCAAACCAGTTTTTGGCAAAATGACCTAGTACTTTTAGTTGACATAGAAAGCTAAAGTGACTTATTTCCAGTAGAATAGACCCTACTGAGGAAATTCTATAGGTTTTTGGCTTAAAATCTGTAATGACCTAGAAAATATTCCACGACAAAGGTCAAAATTCCCGCGGGGATTTGCAAATCCCCGCGGGGAAAATATTTCCCCGCGGGGATTTTTCACCATCCCCGCGGGGATTTTTTCCCCGTGCGAAAAATTTCCCCGCGGGGATTTTCGAAAATTCTAAAACTCATCTTTTTATTCAAATATGACAAGATCTCATGTTAATGGTGTGTAAAAATGAATGTCCACCAGTAATAACAATTTTTCATTTTTCCCCGCGGGGATTTTTCCCCGCAGGGATTTTTGGAGAAAAAATCCCGCGGGGATTTTTAAAAATCTGTTTAAGGGTCTAAAATCAAGCTTAGGTTCACTCTTGCAATCTGTTTGACACATTTGAGTATGTTTCAAGTATATATTAACATTTTTATTTTCCCCATGGGGAAAAATCCCCGCGGGGATATTTCCCCGCAGGAATTTTTCCCCGCAGGAATTTTTCCCCATGGGGATTTTTTTCTGCACAGTATTCATCCTTAGAGGATTTTATTCAATGGCAAAGTATTTTTTCTGCATTTATTCACATTTATATTGTATATGGTATGGATCCAGCTCAGTTGCTGCATGTTGTAGTGAAGCAAGCAGGTAAACTGTATTTTAGATTTACTTGATCACAAACCAAAAGACAGTTTTTCACATTATGCTGCCCATATACCTGTATTCACAGTAAAGCTGCAGCTGTTAGGGCCACCTGCTTGTTCCATCTCTTTATTCACTTTGCAAAGAGTTTAGATCCAGAGCAGGCCCTACATCTCAGGTACAGATTACAGGATCAGGATCCAAGCTGTTTGATATTGTGGTGTTTTTTTCTGAATTTGCTTGGGCATAGTAATAAAACTAACATTGTTAATATCAGCTAATAAAAATAAATCATTTGTCTTCTTTAACAGTTTAAGTTAAATAGTTGAGAGGTTATATGATTTTAGCATTTAATGTTGTCTGCTAATTCTTCATGATTTAACTTCTTCAAAACAAATTCAGTCAATATCAATAGAATGACAAACAGTTGGATTCAGACTTTGTCTTAAGGGATAATTAGTAGGTTTGTTTTGACATGCACAGTCAAACAAACCCTGCCTCCTTTAAGCAATAACTGTTTGAATCCAGATCAGGCCCAACAATGTGTTAGACCGGATCTTCGTCAAAACTGTTTGCTTAATATTTGTTTATCAGCAGACAACATTAGCGGATAAAAGGTCGGAGAGGCGATATGCATATGACTTAATTACTGGCAATAGTACAGTGTACTGGGCCGACCGGATTAGTACTCTATGTGCCAGAACAACCACCTAAAACAAGAAAACTGGACACTTTAGAGTACTCCACAATAAATCAAGTTATACAAATATTTACACCCATGTAGGCAGTGCTCCACCATCTTGTTTTGGAACTAAAAAATCACCACCCTCTACCACCTGACCGCCCCCGCCCCCCTTCAGATTTTTATATTATGCTGCCTAATAACTGTATTTACTGTAAAGCTGCACCTGTTAGGACCACCTGCTTGTGCCATCTCTTTATTCACTTTGCAAAGAGTTTAGATCCAGATCAGGCCCTACATCTCAGACCTGATCAGAATCCAAACTGTTTGACATTGTGGTGGTATTCCTGAATTTGCTTCGGCATAGTAATAAAACTAATATTAATATCAGCTAAGTATACATAAAAAATTCCACTTTAACAGTTTTTGTTAAATAGTTGAGAGGTAACATAATTTTAGCATTTGTGTTGTCTGCTGATTCTTTATAAAATTACTTTTCAAAAATTCAGTAATACCAACAGAAAGCGAAACAGTTTTGATCCGGATCAGGCCCAAATGAAATATGTATTCATAATTTTGATGACTTTTTGGCCATATGCTACACTACAAACTTCGCCACGCGTAGAAATCATATAATAATTATATGATTCTTATATAAAAACTTTCATATAATACTTGTTAAAAAAGGCAGCCGCATGCGGATCTTATAAAACAAATTATATTATTCTTATATAAGAATGATATAATTTTACGTAAATTGAAATACACATGATAATCAGATGATACTGATAATCATTTTCACATAATAATTATATAAAAAATTATATGAAAATCATATCATTGCCCTTTTATATAAATATTATATATGTGCCTTTATATAAATTTACATAAAAAGGCAATCACATGTGAATGATGTGTAATGCACAGTATATGAAACTTACATTAAAATGTTTACAAAACTTAATTCACCACACATGAATACCACATGTATTAGTTTACTTATAAATCTTATATGACTAATTTTGTGTAATAATCATACAAGAATCCAGGCCTCCTGTATGAACTTCTTTATTGTTCAGCATCTCAACAGCCAAGCCTGAGGTTGTTTCTTTTTTGGTTATTTTTTCATGCTCAATCAACTAAGATTGAAATTTCAAATGCTAAATGAAATGCTGATAATAAAGTCTTTTCCAAACTCTTAGATGTTGTAATTATCATGCTAATAAATGATAAAATGAATTTGTAACATTTATGAGAATGATTAATTTCATGCTCAATTGAGTTGAGCATGAAAAAAAGCTTGATAACCTTAGAGCCAGGTTTGTAGGTAGAATAAGAGCAGTTTCTACTGTACCAGTTCTTTTGTTTTAGATAGGTATTTAAACAAACCTATTGCAGTGATGCACGGATTACAGACAAAAGTCCTCAAAATTTTGAATGGAGATATGGGGACAACATTGAACCATGCAATAAAATGATGATATCACTGTCAGACTGATAAAGTATAAACATTACAAAAACAGATAACAACATGTATTTCGATCTTCTAATTTTTTTTAATATAACAGCAAAGACATGTTATAATGAAATACATATATATATATAGCAGGAGTGAAATTTGAAATTTTCCAAAATCCTGATTTTCAAAATTCATATAATAAAATTTTAAAACATGCTGTATGCTTATGACAAAGTATTAACAAATTAAAGCTTTAAAGGTCAGTTATCTTTAGATTTAGTCTGAAAACAAATCAAAAGCAATAATAATCTAGGAATTCAGCATTTTGAGGCTGACTTTCCATAGAATAGAAAGTCAGCCTCAAAATCCTAAATTCAGGAATTATCCTGAAAACATCAGAAATGGGGCGAATTAATCGTTAATGCTAATGCATTATCAATGCATTACTTTTTTCCAGTAATTCAAGGTAATGATTAATTCACCAGTTTTTGAATTACTTTAATGCTAATTCAATGCATTTCTTTAGTCAAAATTCACTGCATTACTTGCATTACTTTGAATTACTGTCTAACATAAGCCTTGCCATATACAGACTGCACAATAGAGAAATGAGATACACAACAAAAGGATGTGTTTCCATAAGTTATTTCCAATCACAGTTTCCTTTTGTTCAACTTGCTTGTAAAGACTTCTATTTGACTAAGGAATATGCAAAATGATCTGTGAAACTTGCAAGTAAAGGTTTTGATTTTATATCAATAATGTGAAACAGCTTACAGTTACTGGCAATCCCCCATGAACCTAGAATAGTGAAAATGTAGTTAGGAAGTGTTGAAATGTAAGGTATTTTATCCCATTTTATAAAAGTCAAATGTTTTTAAAATCTATAAATCATTTTAAAACTAATTAAATGAGTTTAAATGGTGTGAATATGTTACAATCCGATATCAAAGAAACAAATGTGAAATGTTTTGATCACACTTGATTGTTCTGTTCATACATTTTGACACTTGACCACTGACACTAACAGTGTGTCTTTTAGGTCAGTTTTGCGGCAGGGTAAATATATTGGATTCAAAAAAAATAAGAGATTAGGGATTAAGATACAGCCTGCACTTAGTTGATTGGACTATCCAGTCAAGATACTCAAATTGTTTATTTTCTTCCCATAAAATATACTTCCAAATAAGAAACTATTTTGGAAAGCTTCGCAGTGGTATAATAATAATATACAATTAAATATGATTACATTGGTTGCTACATCTCAGTGATACTCCCTCCAATCAGTGACCTATATTAGAGTGACTGGACACTTCATTTTTCAGCCATATAGGTATGTCCTGGCATGTGTCACGTGACTAACGCCTGGTGCGCCTTTTATCGTACACACTCAAAATGGCTATGCAGCTTGTGAAACCGCTGCATTTATAGGTACATTAAAGAGCGTACTTCGTCGTAAATATCGCTTATTGGTAAATATTGTTAATAACAATCGAAAAAACATATATGAAATATTGCTAAATGCTTTGTTTCTGCAATGTAAAAACTAATCCGATTGAGTTATGACCGTGTAAATATCGGCTGATTTTAAAAAAGTTGCGGAAATCGGCAAAAGTGGCTTCAAAAATACCTCTTTCACTCTGACGAATAAAGCTTAAAACATGGCTATATCTGTGTCTCGATTTATCAATATTCATAAACTAAGATGTCCAATGATTCATAATTATCGGAATTATATAATTTTGGTGTTTATAAAGGTGTTAAAAAATTAGGTAAACAATAGAGAAATTACGCTGTGTATTCAAAAACAGCGGTAAAAGCCAATAGTGTAGATAAATGATATCGAGTTTCCCTCCTTTACCTGTGTAAGATACACGACAGTGTTATTTGAGTTGAGTATTGGAATTTTATTGGTGTTTCTAGTCACTCTTATATAGGTCACTGCTCCAATTTTCAAAAAAAATATGAAATTCCAACAAATGTTACTGATAAGATTATAAAATTCACTACAAAAAGTGTACATATTGTAGCCAGTGTGGCTCATTTGAAATATTTATATATATATAAAATATCTATATGCGAAATTTACATGTTTAAGGTATGCACATATTTTGTTCAGTGTGTTAAAAAATGTGTGCGGCCTGGGCTTCAGAGATAACAGTATTGTAGGATTCTGTTTCATGTAAATGAAAGTAATGCTTAATTCAATGCATTACTTTCTTAAATAATGCTAATTCAATGCATTCCTTTTTCAAAATCAAGTAATGCTAATGCTAATTCAGTGCACATTTTTGGCAAGTAATGCTAATTCAATGCGTTTCTTTCCGAAGTAATTCGCCCCATGTCTGGAAAACATTCACCAAAGGGGTAGGCATGGTAGGAGAGGCATAACTGACTTTAATATTGTCTATTTGTATTGTATGACACTATCTTCCTTGTCTTTAAGAGTCTACCGTATATCTTCCTACAAAAGCCATTCCAAAAATTAGAGCAGGTCTTCTGTCTAAATAATTTCTTCTGAGCTACCAAAGATTTCTGAAAAAGAATAAAATAATAAACATTATTTAGGAATATTATATTGACTTTATCATCGATGTATAAACTCTCGCCAATCACTTGCAAACTTAAAGCCCTTCTGGCTTCACCATTAATGATTGGTTAATTGATTAAACAGAGAGTTAAAACATCTAACAATTCACAACTAGAGAACCATAGGTTTTAAATTGCTGAATATGACACAAAAACAAAAGAATTTTGATTTTCTTAACCATTTTCTAGCTAACATTTTTGGGGTCTAGAAATTCTAAAGTCATCTGCTTAGTACATCTGCTGCTTATATCAGTGTATCATAGATGCAATTCTATGAATCCAGATCAGACTGCTTCAAAGGGAGCAGTCTGATTAAGGTTATTGTTGCAATACATGTATATTATGCCACAAAGTACTTATAAGCAGAGAAGTAAGAGCAGAATGAGTGTGAAACTGAGGTCATCCAATTCAGAATGAGACTTTCTATAGTGAGGAGAATTTACATGCTAGACTTATGAAATCTCGTACATACCTAGCATGTCCCTTTGTTCACATGCTAATTTTCCAGATGATAAATATCTTCAGTTTGTGTTGCTAAGTAACATTTAAAAGAAGACTAGGTAAACATAAATGGATGGCTTAAACTTGGCGGTAATCATGGCAACAGATTTAGATATATGATATATTTTTCAATTGCTCCTGTAATCTGTCTTTAACCCCTACCAGAAAAGAAACATTTCACAGTGTACACAAACACAATTTATAACTATTATCATGGAAATAAAGTGGCATTTAATAAGGGTCTACAATGTTTGTTTAGATAAAAACAAAAATACATTATTTAAGTAAAATTGTGACCAGTAACCCCTTGAAAACAATTCCATATTTATTGTATCAATGTACTCTCAATTTACATTCAGTTTTTAAGCGAGTTTTTATTTATTATTTTTGTAAAATGTAATCATAAAGTAATCACTAAGTAATCATGATTGCATGCTATTTAGCAATGTAATCAATTATATTACTATTAGTAGTTGTATTCATAAAAATCCATGATTACAGATTAATTAATGATAACTGAAAAATTTAATAAATTACAAGTAATCATGATTACAGATTACAATTAACCAAAGTCTGTTGCACTTTGTTGGTGTAGACCACATGCTCTGTGTCCTCCGTTCTTATCTACACTATTTGCCTATGTCCCACAAAAAAAGTAAACTTTAAGACTTTTCCGACTATTTTAATTCCAGCTGATGACCTTTGCAAATAGGATGGACCCAGATCACGCCCAACAAAGCCTTGGGCCAGATTTGGACCCAATATGTTTGATAATCTCAAGATCTTTTTGAAAAAGATGACTTTGAAAAAAAACAACGCAGACAACCAAAAGGCATGCCAAATTACCCAATAGGTGTCCGATCTGGGTCTGCACTGTTTGGCTTTAACCCTCGAAAAGGATATTAGGCTTACTTTGGTTATTTTGTTTGTTTGATTTGATTCTTTACATCCCATAAACAACCTTTCAGTTATAAAGGGACGGGCCTTCCTGGGTTGATTTGTCTGTTTGTTTGATTTGGTTATTTACGTCCCATCAACAATCTTTCAGTTATGTAGGGACCGGTCTTCCTTGGTTAAACCAGTACTAAAGTAAGAATTAATGTGTCTTGCTCAAGGACACAACGCAGTGACGCTGGTGAGGCTTAACCCTTGGCCACTCAGTCTAAAGTCAAGCACTCTACCACTGAGCCACTGCGCTCCCGATTATGTTGGTTATGGCTGTCTACTAGTGTTTTCTGCTTGTAATCTTTGCAAAAAGGTTGAACCAAGATCAGGCCAAGCAAAATGTCGGGCCAGATCTGGATCCAAACCAGTCAACATTCTAATGGTAGAGACCTTCATCAAACCCCACATTGTGTATTTCTGATCTGGGGCTACACTGTTTGCATATACCAGTTGGAACCAGATCAGGCCTGACCAAACAAACAGATTGGACCTATGATCTTGATCCAAACTTTTTGCGAACTGAAGGTGGAGACAACGCATTCTGTGGTATCTGATCTGGTCTACGCTCCACAAAAAGGATATCAGGCTCACATTTTGTTAACTCTTTGCCTTCTACACTAATGTCATCTGCTGATGGATTAGATGAGACAAGACAAAACAATTGGTCTGATCTGGATTCAATCTCTTGGACGCTCCAAAGAAATTTTCGCAAAAGATGACTTTGGAAAAAATCAGGAGACGACAAAAAAGCATGCAAAATTACAATAGACAGATAGTTTAAAGGAGTTCTTTGAGAAAAAACCCACATCTTTTATATATTGAGATACTTGTTTTACTTTGTTGCATACATTTTGTCATCTGCTGACTTTTTCAAAACCATCTCTTTCGAAAAATTTCTTCAGGAACACCCTGAGAGTGTCAAACAGTTTGGATCCAGATCAGGCCCAACACATTAAATGTCATAAAATAGTCAGAAAAGGTGCCTGGTTATTGACACTTGTATACTGTATACTGACTTAGCCAGGTGTTTTACGTAAATCATTCAGGAAAACTATGAGAGTGTCAAACAGTTTGGATCCAGATCAGGCCCAACACATTACATGTCATTAATTTGTCATAAAATCAAATCTAGTTGTGCCTGGTTATTGACCACTTGTAATGAGCTGTATACTGACTTGATCATGTGTATAACATAAATCACATAGCTAATATGTTCAAAGCCCCAACAGAAGTTTTTTTAAACTAGAGTGCAGTGGTCTAGATAAGGATTTGGACCAAAGGGTATTTCACCCCCTACTTTTTAATTTAATGAGTATTTTACTCCATATTTAAAATATCAAATTGCAGAATATGCAAAGCCTTGTAAAAAGACCCAATTATTTGCTTAACATATTTTGAAGAAAAGTTGCTTGTATCAAATGCATGTTGCATTTTTAGGAAAACTTCCAAGATTTATAAAATTGGTGTATATATATTAGTTTTTTTTCTTACTCAGAATTAAAAAATCACCACATAAATTTAATATCAGCACTGAAACCTCAAAATGCAAAGGGTATTTTCACCCTTCAATTTAATTTTCAATGCTGAATTCCAAAAAATCAATGCTGAAATACCCTTTACCCCCTCTTATCTGGAGCCCTGTAGAGTGGATTAGGTTTGATGACTTCAGAGTAAGGTGCTTGGAGTACACCATGTATTCTCTGCTCAGCCGCCTGCTGGTTTCTTTGAACTACTCCCATTTCATTATTGTCGTATTTTTTTGACCCTGAAGTTCAAAGGTAGTGACCTATGCTAATTTTATATAGGACCTGTTATTGAAAGTTTTCGCCAAATATACTGGAATAAATTAGGTTTTCTAAAATTCAATGTATCATAACAGTAGGAATTTGACAATATTGTCCGCTGTGGTGTAGTGGCCTAAGCCTTGGACTCTTATTACAGAGAAGGCAAGTTCGAATATAGCAAGGAGGGTTTTTTTTCCAGTAAATTACTTTCTATGTACCGACATAACGCAAAACTCTAGAAAAGCGTGAACATGCTTAATTTTTGTGCAATCGTGTATATGTACACGTGGTTACACATGTAGTGGCTAGTGAAATCGAGATTGGTTGACCGACATTCTTGATTTACTAGCAACTGAAGTGTTATCCTGTGTACATTAAAAAAAACAAAAACAAAAACAACATCATTTTCTCGCTTTCCTGTGTTTAGCGCATACCATCGTCATTTTCTCGCTTTCCTGTTTTTAGCGCAAACAGTTCCTAACAGGAAAAAATTAAAGAAACGCTCCTTGTGATGTTCGTACTTACCTGCTATGTGCTAGGAGTCCTGCTCCTAATCCACTACACCACTGCGGACGATCATATTGAACTGTTACTTATATCAGATCGTCCATTTCAAAAAAACAAATTAATTGTGTATATTCGGCGAAAACTACCAATAACAGATCGGAGATAAAATTAGCATATGCCACACCCTTTGAACTACAGGGTCAAAAATATATGACAATACTCATAGTTTAACATTTGCAAGGGTTTTTAACACTTTGGCATCTAGTGCCATCTGCTGATAACCTAAAAAATGCAAACAGTGTGCATCCTGATCAGGCTCGACTGATCTGGACCGAAACTGTTTGACACTCTGATGGTATTTCTGAAAGAATGTTTGTAAAAAAAATCAGCCGATGACAAAAAAGCAAGCAAAATTACCCAGAGTACAAAATGGACACATATTAAATACAAAATCACAACTTTGGTGCAATTCACTTTTATTCTTATTTTTTCTCATAAAACAATTTTCTTTTTCCAGCTGTTAAAACTTTATGATGCTATGCGACCAGATTATATGCATGGATGAAGTGAAAGAAATTTACCTACCCCAGATCAAAATTCTAGCACTTAAAAGTTGGTATTTACAAGAAATAAATAAACCCTGACAGACCCTCTTGATCGGTACTCTAATCTATTCCTAAATGCTTACATAAATCACCATGTACATGCTGAACATTCCACAACAATTGAATTCTATAGTCCCTTTGGCATACAGTGTGTTTTTCTATGTACATGTAGTATTAACACCAACAAAAATGGAAATACCTACCACATCCGCTCTATGTGCGTAAATACGGGTCACAACATGTCTCCCATAATAAGTCTATGGGGATTTTTCCAAAGCTCAAGGTCCTAATGGTTGGATCTTGGCGAATTTCAAACCAACAAGAGATTTTATGGTTGTCCTTGTTACCTGCAAGAATAAAAATGAAAGTGTTAATTCTGATATAATTATGCTCCCTTATAGTCTGGGTCTTGTCATCAGTTTTTACTACCAAAATTGAATTACCAAACCATTTAAAATGCTTTTAACTCCACATCATCTGTGATGGATTATCGCACACAAATTGATTGTCTATTTTGTATGTTAAAATTTCTAAAAAATTGTGGAACACCGGAGTGACTTGTATACTATTAGCTCACCAGCGGCAAATAGTCGTCTGCTGCTGATCTTTTCATACAGTTTGAACCCAGATCAAGCCAGACAAAACATTGGACCTGATCTAGATCCAAAATGTTTTACACTGCATGTCCCTGCTGAAAGATTTTTAGAAAATTTCATTTTAAATAAGTCAACAGATGACAAAAAATCATGAAAAATTACTCAGCAAGCTGATTAGTTTATGCTCTGTTTTAACCACATTGACCTACAAGACTATAAACTGATTCTTTGCATGCAGGGGGTGGAGAAGTGAGGGGTGGAGTAATTTTGTTTTCGCTGTCATATGCTTGCTAATGGTCTGTTTATAAGTTTTCTCGGTATCTTAGATCCTGATTACAATAAACATGGATTTGCACATATTGTATTTGAAGTAGTTGCAGATTGGAATCTCTATAAACTCTTTGCATTCTGGGTACATGTAATTGTTTATTCTTTTTCTTTTGTTGTCATCTGCTGACTTCTTTTTCTTGAGGTTTTAAGTAGCATCTAGTTCCTGAAGATTCTACATTTTGATGATTTCCACACAACCTTCACCCATCCACCCCCACCCAAAGCATACAATTTCAGCCACCTAAAGGGGACTCATAATGCTCCAATTGGCACTATTTTTCCAAAAATTCTTCATCTCTCATACCCTACCCCATCCCCATTGCGGCTTAGTTGTATTCCTGCAAAACCCAAAACCTACTATGCCAAAGAGAAATTAAATACCATACTGTTTACTTTCTTGTTAATGAATAGCCTAGGAAAACAAGCAGTAAGCCCAGGCTCAATTGAAATAATTACTTTGTCTTTCTTGGTGTATGTTTTTAAGACTCATAAAAATTTCTCGTTACACTTTTTTTTTAAAAAATGGACATGTACAGTACTCTTTTGAAAATAAACTTATCTAAAGCCCTGTACATATATGAAAAATAGATAACTCTGGACATTTAAATTATTATTATTATTTTTTTTATTATTAATCATAGTTAGCTCTAAGGGCACAGTGCACTTTAAGGGAGGAATACAGCCAATACTTGATCAGTATGATAAAATTTGAAAGTGGACATATAATAAGTTACCTGGCCATAATGAGATATAATTCACGACATCTGTGTATTTACCTATCTGTAATTTTTTGATTGCAGATACTGTAAAAGTATAGATAAGAAGCTACTTATATACTTAGATTAATATAAGACTATATACTCAATATGAAGGACAAGTTTCAAACAACCAATTTTTTTTTTCCTGTATAAATAGGTTCTGTTAATTTACAACAGGAAAAGGTTGAAAAATATCTTGAAATCAAGTCTGTGTAGTAAGTAGATTTCTCAGCAGGACAAGGGTAAACCATGGCATGACTTTAACAATTTCCTTGCTAGCAGCAGCTTTTGTCATCTGCTGATAATATTGGAAAACAGTTTGGATCCAGATCAGGACCAACAGAATTATCTTGATCCAAACAGTTTGACAACTTGATTTTGTTCCCCAAAGATATTTTGAATGAAAGAAGTCAGCAGACGACAACAAAATCGCAAAACAGTATGCAGCATGTAAAAAAATGCTTACTTTTTCTCCTCTTTTGTGTTTTGTCCAGCAATTTTAGTTCCTTGCTGAGCATTAGCATATTATGTTTACCAAGGTCAGAGAAGTCTGGTCAGACTTTACAGGACTTGACATTCCCAAATATATAAAGATGTGGGGGAGGGGGTTCGCTTTGCCGATTTATTTCATTTTTATTAAATATCCTGTGAAAATGAAACAATTTGGTCTCACTGAGACCAAATTATTTCATAGCATATTTTAAAGTGGGTGTAGCAGAGGGGGTTCAAACAATAAACTCTGGATCCGCCACTGAATACCACCTTAGTGATCACACATTTCAGTTTTAAATGAAATCCACGACCCTATAATTTACTATTACCACTTTTTCACCTTGTAAGCAGTTTAAATTAGACATTTTAGTGTCCAGGCTAGTCCTGATCCATGCTCAAATCAACTGAGCATGTAATTTATCATGCTCATAATGTTAAAATGCCAACATTGTTGGCATTATATTTATTAGCACAATAATAACAACATCTGAGAGTTTAAAAGTAAAGCATTTTTTTTTCCGCTATATTTTGTAGAAATGTTGTAAAGTTGTATTTAAATTCTGAAAATGCTGCCTGCTCATTATGTCTGCTGCATTGATTCAATATGCATTTAAGACAAGTTTTATCATGGATGCAAACACTATGAACCCTGATCAGAGGAGCCGTCTGAAATGGGTTCATATTGTAATAGAAGCCACCAAAGTACATCAGCAGATAAAAAATCAGCCAATATTTGAGCCTCTACATGATATTTCCAAAAATGTGGTATGTGAAACCAGGGAAGGCTCAGACCAGCCTGCCCATATGCACAGTCTGATCAGAGCCTTTGCTAGTCGCTTGATTATTCTATGAGTGTTAAGCTACTGACCGAACAGCCTTTGGAGTTTCTAAGCTTAAAAGGAGACTGGACAGGCTCGTCTGAGTCTACACTATTCAAAATGCCACATTGTTGGAAATCGTGTCCCGGCTCATTTATCATAAATAGTAGGAAAAGGGTTAGCTCTGTATTATTTCAAACAACTGACCATTGATCTTTTAATTTTATCATGTTCAAATGATTAGAAATTTTCTGTTGTCCGTCCATCATTTCATTGATTATTTTATTATGTAGTATTAGGTAGCCTTGCTCCTTGTATTCCATTTAATGTGTATGCCCGGTATAAGCATATCAAACAAAAAGGGACCCAACTCTTTTAGTGCTGTATTGATGAAATTGAATCTTCCAAATGATGATCTGAAGTAATCTGTCTTGTTATCAATAAATAATTTGCTGAAGAAAGCAAAGACATATAGATAATATGTTTAGATAAACAAAAATTTTCAGCGTAAAATTGTAAATATTTTCTTACCCATATTATTTGCGAATGTTTTGGGTGCTCAAAAGAACCGTCTCATTGAGAGGGTTCTTTTGAATATCCAATTTCTTGTTACTCTTTACATAAGGCCTGAGATTCTGAGGAAGATTAAAGTCTACCGGCCTGAGATTCTGAGGAAGATTAAAGTCTACCAAAGTACATAATATCAGTTGAGATAGTTGAGCAAGCAGACGGCATTTGTAGAGAATGGCAGAAAATGGTTAAGGCCATTTTTGTTTAACCTTCTTATTGTGTGTGTGTACTCTTGTATGTCTGTGTTGACTGTATAAAAAGATACAAGTGAAAGATAGGGGTATCCATTAACCTATTGCACATGAAATGAACTCAATGCATGTTGTTTTGGCCTTTCATGGGTAGTATTAACACTTTGCTTGCCAGTGCAGTTCTCACTAACTCCAAATTTGGATTATTTTACTCCAACTTTTTGATTCTGACTCCAACTTTTTCTAAAGTGCCAATAGAAAAGATTGGTAAAACTCTAAATTTTTCTGGCAAACAGCAATTTTACTCCTATTGTCAAAATCCTAGTGAGAGACTGCCAGCGGCAAATTTTGTCATCTGCTGATGATCTTTGCAGTTTGGACCTAAATCAGGCCCGCTAGAACATTGGGCCTGATCTGGATCCAAACTGTTTGACACTGAAATAATTATTTGAAAAAGTGAATTTTGAAAAATGTCAGCAGAACACCAAAAAGCATGAAAAAAAAAAACAGCATGCAAAGAGTTCATTTGAATCAGAATCAAATCTACTGTTTGGCGAAACAGAGTTAACTTTGTGTAGTACATGGGAAAAAGTTTTCAGGATAAATAGAAAGTTAGCCTCAAAATACTGAAGGCTGTAGCAAGACTGCGTACACAGTACTACACACTGTGCAGATAAACTCTCACGCCATGGATGTAAACAAAGGCAGATACATACAGACTCCTATAGGATTATTGATTTTTTGAGGTTATAGGTCATGTCAGTGACCTATATTAGAGTGACTGGACACTTCATTTTTCAGCCATATAGGTATGTCGTGGCATGTGTCACGTGACTAACGCCTGGTGCGCTTTTTATTGTACACACTCAAAATGGCGATGCAGCTTGTGAGAGGTACTTTAAAGAGCGTACTTCGTCTTTAATATCGCTTATTGATAAATATTGTTAATAACAATCGAAAAGACATATATGAAATATTGCTAAATGCTTTGTTTCTGCAATGTAAAAACTAATCCGATTGAGTTATGACCGTGTAAATAACGGCCGATTTTAAGAAAGTTGCGGAAATCTGCAATAAATGGCTTCAAAAATACCTCTTTCACTCTGATGAATAAAGCTTCAAACATGGCTATATCTGTGTCTCGATTTATCAATATTCATTAACTAAGATGTCCAATGATTCATAATCATCGTTATTATATAATTTCGGTATTTATAAAGGTGTTAAAAGTTTAGGTAAACATAGAGAAATTACGCTGTATATTCCAAAACAGCGGTAAAAGCCAATCGTGTAGATAAATGATATCGAGTTTCCCTCATTTACCTGTGTAAGATACACAACAGTGTTATTTGAGTTGAGTATTGGTATTTTATTGGAGTTTCTAGTCACTCTTATATAGGTCACTGGTCATGTTTACAGTGCACAATGTGGAGTACTGTACATGTGCAGGCTTGTCTGAGCCTTCACTGGCAGCATATGTCAGGCCTTTAGTTAAGAGTGTGTACCAAAAAAAAAAAAAAAAAAACTTTTCTTATTTTAAAACCAAGACATATGTTGTGGGTACTCAAAAGAACCGTCTCAATGAGACGGTTCATTTGACACCCAAATCATATGCTAAGAATTATGGGTAAGGTGATATTTACAATTTTACGCTGCAAATTTGTGTTTATATAAACCTGTGATATGTTATATGTACCAAAACCCCATGTACTGGCCCATATTATGAGTTGAATGTTTCAAGGTATGCATGTGTAATAATTATGATAATAAACTTTTCCTGCTAGATCTCATTGTTGTTTATTCTTGCATTGTATTAAGGCACTAGGCTGAAGCTATATAAAAAAAAATTGACATACCTTAAAAAAATATTTTGTTGAAACAGGCCCATTTTTTTTTTTAAATTTATAACTTCCAGGCTTGATCTGGATCCAAACTATTTGCAACAAAGAATTTAACATCGGAGTTCAGTAAATAAGCATTTATTAAAAAAATAGTCTCAGATCAGCATACTTCAAGAAGAGCAGTCTGATCAAGGACTATTTTTATTTGGTTCTCTGAACAAAATAATATATTCAAAAGGTAATTCCAGGACACTTTTTTCTTAAAGGACATGACTTGAAGATTTAACTGTTAGTGGCTTCTAATCTGTATCTACCCCATTTAGTTAAAGCTAGTATGTGCATTTCAGTAATAAACCTGAAAATTCTGTGTTTATTAAGTCACTCATCTTCACCAGCGAAGGTTTCGTCGTATCTACCTTTCGACAAACCCTTCGCCTCACGACCCTCAAAATTTATTATTAGCGCAGACTAATCGACCAATGAAAACGCCAGGAAGGATTTTTTCGATAATCCCTTCCTGCCAATCAGATTAAACGTAGCAGTTTATCAGCATCTAATATACACTGCCTGTTAAGTCTCCGTAAGTCCAGATAAGCAAAGATTTTGGTCGTAAAATTGTTTATTTTTCTTCTATCCTTTAGTTCAAAATTATTTTATGGGTGCTCAAAATAACCATTTTAATGTGACAGTTCTTTTGAGCACAATAAACGTTTACTTTAGTTCTTAAATAAGAAAACTTAATGTAAATTAATTACGCCGTCTTATCTGGAGGCTTGGTGTTTATCGATTTTTTGCACCGCTTTGTGATTGATCATATTAATTGTTACTATTTTTGTCGTATGATGTACTCAATCGGAAGAAAGTATCCTTGTGAGGCCAAGGGTTAAGATAGTGAATCGCAACCCTTGGTATGACAAGATGTAAGTCACTAGGTGATAGCGATTCACCATGTGGTCAAAACCTACTATTTGTTGTCATGGTAACAACAAAAACATCCTTCAATTAAGATGAACAATAAACTTCCAGACCAATCTGGTCATGCCCACATTAATGTTTTGCGGTCTGCTGACTTTTTAGAAATTGACTTTCTCAAAAATATTTTTCAGTAACGCTTTTAGAATGACAATCTGTTCTATAGTAGATTATTAAGACAGAAGACAGAAAGATCTTTTTCTATCATTTATTTTCAAGCTTTTTTCATGCTTTTTTATTGTCTGCTGACTTTTAGCATTCAAAATTAACTTTTTAACAAAATTTCTTTTAGGAACACTATCAGAGAGTCAAACGGTTTGGACCCAGATCAGGACCAACAGTCTGCCTCCTATATAATTGTTCACAAAGGTTATCAGCAGATGACAGAGGTGGCTAAGCACTAACAAGAATAGGTTAAATGATACGAGTTGTTATTTTTAGATCCAGAAAGAAACGAACTGTCCATCCTATTCTATTCTTTATATAGTTCTTATTTCAAACTGCCCAAATTGACATGAGACTGATTAATTTTCGCCAAAATCTTGGTGATATTCGTGCTTTTTCTTGAAATACTCCGACCTTGATCATAAACAGTATAGATCCGAATCAGCTGGTTCCTGAAACCAGCTGATCAGGATGCATATTGTTTTCTACCCTGCTTGTTTTGTTTGTTTGTTTGTTTGATTTGATTCTTTACGTCCACTCAACAATCTTTCAGTTATGCGGGACGGGCTTCCTGGGTTGAACCTGTACTAAGCTAGGATAAATGTGTCTTGCTCAAGGACCACAACGCAGTGACGCTGGTGAGGCTCGAACCCGCGGCCCTTCGGTCTCGAGTCAAGCACTCTACCACTGAGCCACTGCGCTCCCTCCAATACCCTGCTTGTAAATGCATACTAATAAGTGGAACCCTGCAAGTTGGTTAGATATACACTGCTGAAGTTACTCTTTGCCTGAAATTGTTGTCTGCTGATAACCTTTGCAAACAGTTTTAGAACCTGAGATCAGGACCGACAAAATGTCAGACCTGATCTGGATCCAAACTGTATGACTCTCTGATGGTGATCATGAAGGAACTATATAGTAAATTAATTTAGAAAAGACAGCAGATGACAAAATACCTTAAAATTTTCCTGGTCCTGAAGCCAGCTGATCAGGATGTATATTGTTTTCTACTCTGCTTGTAAATGCATACTTATAAGTGGAACCCTGCAAGTTGGTCAGATATACACTGCTGAAGTTACTCTTTGCCTGAAATTGTTGTCTGCTGATAACCTTTGCAAACAGTTTTAGAACCAGATCAGGACTGACAAAATGTCAGACCTGATCTGGATCCAAACTGTTTGACTCTCTGATGGTGATCATGAAGGAACTATATAGTACTAGAATTTAGAAAAGACAGCAGATGACAAAATACCTGGTCCTGAAGCCAGCTGATCAGGATGTATATTGTTTTCTACTCTGCTTGTAAATGCATACTAATAAGTGGAACCCTGCAAGTTGGTTAGATATACACTGCTGAAGTTACTCTTTGCCTGCAATTGTTGTCTGCTGATAACCTTTGTAAACAGTTTTGGAACCAGATCAGGACCGACAAAATATTCGGCCAGATCTTAATCCAATCTGTTTGACTCTCTGAGAACAATATAGTAAATCAATTTTAAAAAAAAAGACAGCAGATGACAAAAATATAAAAAAAATTCCAGCAAGCAGAGTAAAATAGAAATGGATGCTTGTCAAGATAAATATGGTTACTATATAATAAAAAATGCACTTGTGTAAATATCAAATTAACCCTTGTCCTGCTGAACCTAGATATATCCCGTTTTTAGAAACACTAACAGTGTGGATACTGATCAGCTGATCAGGATCCACAGTTTTGCATCCAGTTTATGGTCTTGCCAAAATTTAGCTATTTTAAATTCCACACAACCCCCTCCCAAAGCATACAATTTAAGCTACCCAAAGGGGACTCATAATGCTCCAATTGGCACTATTTTTTCCAAAAATTCTTCATCTCCCGCATCCTACCCCCATCCCCATTGCGGCTTAGTTGTATAACCAAAACCATGGATCATAAAATTACCTGGATATGAAACTGCAATAGATTTGCTAGTAATTGTTTCCCAATGATTGCCGCGTCGAAATACAGGTAAATTTGATAATTTGACTGACCACTTTACAAATATTGAGATCCATACATGTACGCATACTTTTTCCCTTATGTTCTAGCAACTTGGGGGTAACGGTTGTAAAGTGAATTTAATGCCAATAAATTGAGAATTTCTCCAGCTACAATTTGATACCAAACAATCTAGTGTTCTCAGGAAAAAATACCCAAGAAAAAAAGAACACGCATCAGGCCTTCCTACACTACACGGACATGGAAAACATAGTAAGGAATTAGGCGAAAATCCTAGTGTCCTTTTTGTAAAACATAGGCAAATAGTGCAGACCCAGATCAGCAACCGCAGAACACAGCGTCTGATCAGGGTATCCACTGATCGCTTATTCTTATAGAACGTTGTATAAAAATGAAAAACGCTACCCAACACCCCTTAAAACGCAAATGGAGTGATCCAATTGACTAGAGTGGGAAATTCCATTCGGCGTAAATGGGTTAAATAATGTAATTATATAGAAATTTGGTATCTTTATTTAATTCTTGTGACATAAATCTGTTAATTGGCAATTAATTTATTGTCAGTTGTTGAGAATATCGCTTCAATAATTAGACAGTTTGGTTGAAGAGATATTTTAACGCAGTCGTGGAAATAATTACTGCTCATTGACACCCTACCAAATCCCTTGTTAATTGTTAACCAAACGCTTAAGGGATTAAAATGAAGTGTATAAATGGTTGACAAAGCATCTTTTATTATTTAAGATATTTTTTCACGCTTTTAAACTCTGCATTGTGTTTAAATTCCTGGTGTACATTAGAGGCAATGTTTAGGTTTCTGACATTTCCGCAATTTTGTTATGTGAAAATACGAAAAAAAGACGATTTTGCTAGCATTTTAACTGCATGGTTTTATTTTGTTTTTGCTAAAAAATTTGATATTCTAGTAAACAAATATGTGTACTTTATGTATCAAGTGTCAAATATATCCAAATTACTCACATTAATTAGCTTTAGAACCGACAACTTCGGTGGTAAAATTGGAAGAGTTATCATTTTCAAGATGGCGGATTGTACACAACGGAATTTGTCCAAATTAACACGAAAATTAACCCTTATCCAGTGATTTTATTCCAACATAACACATATGAGATATACTTACAAACTTATTCTCTTATATTCCGTAAGAATTTTCTCCATTTAAAATGAATTTTTACGATTTTGATATAGAAAACTTTCCTATGGATCATCGCTATGAACAGCCTTTTTGAATATGGCGGCAGAAAGGTATTTATCCCGGCGTATACCCGATTTACGCGTAGGCAATGATATTGATAGAATAGATAAGAAGCAAATCCAGGTAATTTTATGATCCATGCCAAAACCTACCAAAGAGAAATTAAATATCTTACTGTTTACTTTTTTGTTAATGAATAGCCTAAGAAAACACGCAGCAAGCCCAGGCTCAATTGAAATAATTACTTTGTATGTTTTTTTAAGACGAACAGTCAGTACTCATAAAAATTTCTCGTTACACCTTTTTTAAAAAATGGACAAGTACAGTACTTTTTTGAAAATAAAGCTTATCTAAAGCCCTGTATATATATGCAAAATAGATAACTCTGGACATTTCCATTATTTTATTACTATTATTATTACTATTATTATTATTATTATTATTATTATTATTATTATTATAGTTAGCATTGAAGAGTTAGGCTATAGACAAAGTGCACTTATAGGGTGGAATACAGCTAATACGAGGGGTGATCAGAAAGTTCGCGGAAAATAGTCGTCATTTCTACATCGTTTGATCAATAGAGCTGTAATTACAACACATAATACTGCAACACATATGCAGTTGATCGGTTACAAAATGCTTGTTGTTGGTCGTCTACGTGCGTTACAGCTGTCGTCAAGGCAACGCTGTATAGCGCAAACCGGCCCAGTTTACGTTGGATTTTGACGTTTTACTACACAACCAATCAAACTTCAACGTTTTGTAAAAGCTTGTGATGTTGTGATAGCAAATATTGCGTTCCATGCATATTTAAAAACATATGTACTGCTCTTCTATGCAAACTTATATCAGATATGCAAGATTTATATCAAATGAATGGTGTCCTCAATCAAAACGAATGAAAGTACTGTCAAAAGGCAAAGCATTCAACTTCTATGAAACCATTGCCTGTTTTGCCATGTCCATTCTTTCAAATAAACTATTTACATTGTTCGAAAAACACCCTTTTTAGGACAGTAGATCTAATACTGATAGTTAAGTCTGATATTATAATTAGTGTGATGACCACTGACAAGAAAATAAGTTTTTTATTTAAAATTTTCAAAAACTCGAAAAACTGACGCATTTTTGGCCTCACCTTCGGACTGAAACCTATTAATTTGAATATATAGCGCAGCGGAATAACATAAGAAGCTCATAGTATGTTCAGAATAACGGAACAAAAATTTCCGTTAAAAATACAGATCAATTCAAACACAACTACATGTGGTAGCCCTGAGAATCAACCCAGGGGTACAGTTGGGCCGCTTCCAGCGAAATGACGTCACAGCGGCGCCTCGTGCTCATACGTCTGACGTCACATTTTCAAAATTTTGATTTCAGTCAACTTGCTATGAATGGTAGTTTCTGTCTATATATTTTCATTGTGATCGACAAAAGCAATACGATTTAATAGCACTTTTCCGCGAACTTTCTGATCACCCCTAGTACTTGATCAGAGACAGTATGATAAAATTTGAAAGTGGACATATAATAAGTCACATGGCCATATTGAGCTATAATTTGCAGACATCTGTATATTTACCTGTTTGACAGTGTGATTTTTTGATTGTAGATAGTGCTCAGCAGTACAGGGTTAAACAATTTAATTTGATAGTTTGTGTAGAATGGTTGTTTTTTATGTGTGTACATATTAGTTATTTTGAGGGCCTCATGGAAGATTACTTGTACTACTAAATGTTGTCACCCTCTTTAAATAAAGACTTTACTTACTTACTTAAGACTATTAAGATAATGTCAATTCTTAAATCTATATGGTCTGATAGCCTAGTGGTTAGTTAACAATTTGAAAAAGATCACCCAAACCTGGATCAAATCTTTGGGTGGGAGACATTTTTATGACTGTCCAATGTATGCATTCTTTTTAAGTCAAAGTTGTTCATATATTTTATGCCACCTTCTGATTATCTTTACATCTTTTCATTTGGATATTCAGTATTAATTCCCTCGGTTTTATTCACTCTTTCTTTGCCAGAGGCTACTTTTGTTGCCTGCTGATAGTCTTTGCAAACAGTTTGGACCCTGGTCAGTACCGACAAAACATTGGTCCTGAACTGGATACAGACCGTTTGCCATCGTCTGATAGGGTTTCTGTAAAAGTTTATTGAAAAAGTTGACTTTGGAAAAAAGTCTGCTGATGACATAAAAGTATTAAAATGACCCAGCATACAAAGTGTTAATTACATGTGAGCTTATATTGAAATCATGCACTGTGCTAGTTGTAGTTGATAAGATTTTTATAGTTATTATATATTATCCATTTGTGCACAAAATTTAAAAAAAAGACTTAAAGAGACTAAGTCTGCAACTATGAACGTTTTTCGAAAAAAAAATCTTTTCTTTTTAAATCATTTGTAAAAGTAAAATTAAGTTATATTTTCACAAACTGCATGATAAAGTGAATTATCTTATTAAAACATCTGTTTTTTCCCTTATTGGTAATTATTTGCGTACCTCCAATAATTATAGGCAGTTAATTTTTAACATAAATGCTGTTGTTTTGATCGATACTGATAATTTGTTAAGATTTACTAAATTGGTTAAATGTATACCTGAATTTTAGTTTTTTTACTGTGTTCTTGAAAATTAGAAACATTATTTCTAAAATTAAAAGATCAAAGTTACAGACTATGCATCTTTAACAAACAAAATAATGAAAAAAGACTAAAAAAAAAAAAAATAAAAAAAAAAATAAAAAAATAGAACCAGATTTGAACCCACATCTTTTGAATGCTAAACACATCCTGTTAAATGTACTCATTAAACTATCGAGAAATTGTAGAATTCTTTCATTCATACGTATTACAAGTAATTGTACCACAATCTAAAGCTCACTTTTTACGATGATTCCCGAAGATTGGATGAAAGGACAATGAAAATTCATGTCTCGGGTCAATTTTGACAAACAATAACTATAAACATAGAACATTACAAGATATATATAGATATATAATGTACATCACACAAAGGGGGTTCATAATATATTAAGGTGTGGGGGTTCGCTTTGCTGATTTTATCTCATTTTTCCTAAGTATTCTATGAAAAAGAAATAATTTGGTCTCACTGAGACCCAATTATTTCATTTTCATAGGACATTTAAAAATGGGGGGGGGGAGGGGGAGGGGGTTCAAGGGAATCCCTGAAACTCCTCTGGGTCCGCCACTGCTTGATCATTTAAACCAGAAAGATCTTTTTTAAGTTGTTGAATGCTTTTCATGCTTTATGTAGTCTGCTGACTTTTTTTCAAAATTAACTTTTTTCAAACACTAGTTATTAGAATGTCTAACATTTTGGACCCAGACCAGGACTGAATTTCAATAAGTGCTGATCTAGGTCCTAACTGTCTGCAAGGTAATTAACAAATGACATTGTCTGATAAAATGGACTTGACCTAGACCTTCATTGCCTGTGTATTAAACAGGGCAATGGTAAACCTTCAAAAATTGGACTTTTTGTGATTTTTCTTTATGCTTTAACTATGAATGCTTTAACTCTTAGCATGATTGATAATTTTGTTCATGCTTTTGCTGTTGTCTGTAAGCTGCTCACCCTTACGTTAATCTATACCCCTTATGTTCTTTCATACTTTAAAAGACTGTCATGTTTTTATTCTTCTGTGGTGTTACTCACACAAAAAAATGCTGAAAGATCGCAAGCATTTTACAAAAGTTTTAACTTGTAATGTATGAATAATAATTTGTTTAAAGGGAAAAAACATCAAAGTTTTACACTAATGATAACATTATGTGTCCAGTCTGATCTGGGTCCAAACTGTATGCCAACCCCTTTTTTGGTGGAGCAAAACTGTTTGTGCAATTCTGGTAGGGGGCATCATGAGGAACATTTCTGTGAAATTATTTAAAATTTGGACCATTGGCTCAGGAGAAGATGTCATTTAAAGACATTTCTCATCATGAGCTCTGGCAACCCCTGTATTAAAGTAAGTATGGGTGCAAAGATCAGGAATCAATACAATCAAGTACCACACCTGACCCAGGATACCAATGGGAAAGTGACAACCTCACAGCCTGACACCACAAACGAGAGCCAAGAGGTCAGCCCTTTCTCAGCAGGTGACCACAAGGCACCGGGCCGGGTAGCGCAGTCGGTAACGTGTCTGGCTACAGATGCGTGTCTGACTGCAGATCCAGGGGTCGCGAGTTAATAGATCCCGGCCCGGTCCCATACTTTCGTGGAGATTGATCATGAAATAATTTCTACGGTCATTCTCCTCCCTTCCGCTGATTCATTCAAGAAGGGTTGTTGTCAGTTACAAGCGAAAGTATGTGCACAAATTACTGGTTAACCCCTTGTTCAAGCCTGCCCAGGAAAAAGTGTGGTTAAGTGAACTGACCGTCCCGCAATGACCATAGCTGTTGACTTGGGACGTAAAGCAACAAAAACAAAGCACACATAAACAGACGTGCACAAAGGCATAGCAAACGAAAGACAGAAAAAACATAAAAGATCCACAAAAGAAGTACCGCCTTGGGACGGTCAGTAAAATATTTTACTGGAGGCCTTCCAAACTGTTTGCATAGAACATCAGCAGATGACAAAATTATCACTAGCTGATATAGGGGTAATTTACTTACCCTTTTTATTAAGCAAGCAAACAAAACAGACATCTTTGCTCCTAAACCACTGTCACAAATTATTTGGGGTACATATCGGCTTTTGTGCTGATCCTGTTGGCGTTGTGAGTCCATGTCACCATCTGTGTAGCTTAGAGGGTGTAGCTTCTGTTCCGCACATTTTCTGCAAAACCAATGATAGAAACATTGTTCAAGCCTCCAGATAAGTGAGCATATTTGAAAATCATATTTCATTTTTCTAAAAATAAAACATATGTTGTGCCAACGTGGGTACTCAAAAGAAGCGTCTCAATGAGCCGGCTCTTCTGAAACACAAAACACATAATTATTCTGAAAAGGCTCAAATTTTTGTTTATCAGGGCCTTTGATAGTTAGGAGGGTAGGGGGAGGGGTATTAGGTTTGAGTTCAATTCATTAACCTTAATTTCAAGGTCAGATCAGCACTTTGAAATGTCTAATTTAGACCAAAATAAGAATTCCCCATGTTGTTTCCAAATGAATTGAGCTGAATTCCTGCGCCAATTGTAAATAATTTCACACAAATGATCCCCTTAACTCTTTTTAGACCAATAGAACATCCCATAGATTTTTATAAAATGAAGTTGGGATTGTGCATTGTATATATATTAAAAGGTGACAGGTTAAATTTAAAAAAAAAAAATAAATTAATGTATGGCCAAAAAATGGAGGAGCTTTAACAACAAAAGAACAGACTTGAAATTCTATCCCGAGACATTATCAAGCTCTAGATAGATAAATGACTATTTTAAATGTGAATTCTGACATTCTCACACCTCCAAGTTTGACACTCAACACCTTTGGTACAATGCAACCTGTCATAAAAGCTATCCTTTTCAAAAAATGTTCTCAGCAATTTTTATATGGATTTCCATATGAAGCAACAATATCAATACATGCAGGGGTCCAAGAATTCTCGTCCGGGAGGGTGGATTCAAGGTGTATCTGCCGATATATTTTATATAAGTTTAATTTTCCATGGTTCCATAGGGGGTCCATCAATTCTTCCAGTGGTAAGGATGGTAGTGTTGTTCGATTATTGGATTTTTCATAATCGATCATCGAAAATAATCGGTCAGGAGGTTTCGATTGATGATTGATTATAATCGGAAATTATCAAATGAAAGGGAAGCACAGGTTCCATCCCATAAAATGTCTACCCTTGTACTGCTTGAAACTCTAATCTTAAAAAAATGTTAGCTTCAGTGTCATACTATTTTATGTACAGTATCAAATACCACAACTGGTCTTGAAAGAAATCTCAAATTAACAGCCATTGGCATTTCAAACCCCTTATACACTTATGGATTTTTCCTTCTGGTTTGAACCATAAACTTGGGATGGTCCATTGTAAACATCAAGGGGTCACAGGTTATCATTCCCAAATAAATATTTATTTCTGTGAAGATCTTTTATGTCCTTAATAGCAAACAGTGTAAACCCTGATGAAATGCCGCATTTTGTGGCATTTCATCAGTTTCACTCTGCTAAAGTACACATTTAGGTGTCATTAGCATACAACGGGTTCAGATTACGCTAAAAACTTCTTATTTGTGATTTTAAAGGGGATAGTATACACAGCAAACCACTAAACCAGGCTACAGTTTATTTCTTTATTCCTCACATTCTATAAACCTTTGAATTTATGGATTGCATTTTCTTGAAGCAAAGTTGCAGATTTAGAATAGATCTAGGTGTGAATCTTTTCGATTATAATCGATTATTACCAAACACAATCGATTAGTAGAATCCAAAGAATTTTTCGATTGATCATCGATACAACACTAAAGGATGGTGTCCAACTTTTTACAGAGGGGGGGGGGGGTATCCAGGTGCTTAATTATTCCCTATCTAAGCCCATATAACTTGTGTTTTTCAAAGGGGTCTGGTCTCCCCTCTGGATCCAAGCATGCAGTACTTGGATTATCTGGATGCTGTGACAAAAGTTAGATATTTGAAAAAGTTATCAATTTTGAACCTCCCTGAATACATGGTGTCTGGGAAAACAGCCATAGAGGCCTGATATTGGCCTAAATTAAAATTTTATTTTTTTTTCCCCTTACCCGACTGACCCTGTAAAAAGTCCCGACACAAAAAATTCTATAACAATCTTTTGTTAAGATTTTTTTTTAAATTTCATTGCAAACTTAGAGAATTGTCAATTGTAAACAGTTATCTTTAAAATATATTCTTAGCAAATTGTTTGTTTTGTTTGTTTGATTTGATTCTTTATGTCCCATCAACAATCTTTCAGTTATAAAGGGAAGGGTCTTCCTGGGTTGAACCAGTACTAAGCTAGGATAAATGTGTCTTGCTCAAGGACTACAACGCAGTGACGCAGGTGAGGCTCGAACCCGCGGCCCTTCGGTCTTGAGTCAAACAAATTGTTTGTGTGCAGAAAAACCTGCCTAAAACAACCACTCTCAAGAAGAGTAAAAATAGCTTTCATGACAAACCATCACTTAATGCAGGTCAAAAGTATTGCAGAATGCTCCAAGGGGAAACAACAATATTTCTAAGGTTGGCCTAACCCTTATGGTTCTGACAACTTTAGGTCAAACCATTGCAGTTTACCCTTTGCATTAAATCTGTAACGTTTACAACAGTTTCGACCCAGATCAGGTCCGGCATTCTGTCTGGGCCTTATCAGGTTTTAGACTGTTTGACACTTTTGAGCTTATGACAAGTTGAAGTTGAACCTATGTATTTTAACTTAGCAAAAAACATTTACATGACATTGTCATCTGCTTATAACCCTTTCAAATAATTTGGACCCAGATCAGGCCGACATTTTGTCCAGACTTATCGGGGTTCAGAATGTTTGGCACTTGAAAGGATATGACAAGTTGGAGTTAAACCGATGTTTTTTAACTTTGTGTTACATCTGTACATGACATTGTCATCTGCTGATAACCCTTTCAAACAATTTGGACCCAGATCAGGCCCAATTTCTTGTCCAGGCCTTATCGAGGTTCAGAATGTTTGGCACTTTAGAGGTTACGACAAGTTGAAGTTGAACCTGTATTTTAACTTTCCATTAAATTTTCATGTGACATTGTTATCTGCCGATATCCATTTCAAACAATTTGGACTCAGATCAGGCCTGACATTCTGTCCTGTGTATTTCCTCTCTGCATAGAAGCTTTACCTGAAATCGTCATCTGCCTTTAACCTTTGTAAACATGATACATCAGTACATAGAACAGTCTGCTGAGATGTAACATCATAGACCAGCTCACAACAGAAACTCTATCTACAGAGGACATTCTGCTGAGAAGAAACATGATACACAAAGTTTGTAGCTCTTATCAACAGAGAGCAGCCTGCTGAGATGAAACATGATAAACAGGTTTGCAAATCTATCTACAGAGGGCAGTCTGCTGAGTATAGTGTGATACATCGGTTTCCAGCCATATCTACAGAGAGTAATCTGCTGAGAATTAATATGAGAAACCGGTTTACAGAGGGCAGTCTGCTGAGATTAAACATAATATAACAGTTTGCAACTCTATCTACAGAGTGCGGTCTGCTGAGCTGAAACATGATGCACAGATTGCAATTCTACCAACAGAGAGCAATGTGCCGAGATGAAACCTGCTACACTGATTTGCAACTCTACCAACTGAAAGCAGTCTGCCAAGTTGAAACATGATACACCAGTTTGTGATTTAACATTTATTTTAATTTTGCAACTGTAGTATCCACAGAGGGCAGTCTGTTGAGATGAAACATGATACAACTACAGAGGGCAGTCTACCGGGCAGAATAGCACAGGCGATAATGTGCTTGCAGGGGTCATGAGTTCGATCCTGACCCGGTCCCATACTTTTGTGGAGATTGATCCTGAAACAATTTTTACCATCATTTTCCCTTCCGCTGAATCATTTAAGAAGGGTTGTGGTCAGCTACAAGCGAAAGTATGTGCACGAAGTACTGGTTAACCGCTTGTTCAAGCTTGCCCAGGAAAAAGTGTGCATGGTTAGGTGAACTGACCATCCAAAAATGACCATAGCTGTTGACTGGGACGTAAAGCAACAATACAAACAAACAAACAGAAGGCAGTCTGCTGAGATGTGACATGATAGATGGCTTTGCAGTCATGAATATCTACACTCCTTGTGAAGACCACAATTATGAAATTGAGCTACCCAAAGAAATTGACATAAAAAATCCATAGTGTATAACAACCCATACTGTACTCACTTTTCATTGAAAGTTCAGGATATTTCAGTGACTAATCTATCTATCTATCTATCTATCTATCTATCTATCTATCTATCTATCTATCTATCTATCTATCTATCTATCTATCTATCTATCTATCTATCTATCTATCTATCTATCTATCTATCTATCTATCTATCTATCTATCTATCTATCTATGTGCACTGCGACAAACATATCTGTACTGAAATGGTCTTTTAAAATTGTTGTTGCTTAACTGTTGACATATAGTGTCTATATACGAATTCACGCAACACCAATGTGACTGCAAAGATCGATATTTCTAAGCGTTTGACATAATAATTTGGAGCTAAATTCAGCTAAAGACCTGTATTTTCTCGTCTTTCATCGTGTTATGATTGTTGCAGCCTACCACAAACTATGATTTTGCCATTTTTTGAAGGTTATCTTGAGGGAAACACAAAAATCAAAATATCGATAAAACATGTGGTTTTCATATTCGGCAGTACTTGACAACCACTGCTAACTGGAAGTGCGGTCCTGAGTCAGAATTGTTTAAATGGATACAATGACACATAGGAAAGCTCCTGTTTTAAGGATAAAGTAGTTTGCTTTAATAGATTCTTTTCACATTGTTAGTGCGCATGTGCCTAAGTGTCTCGTTCTGCGTTATCTCCACGAGAAAACACTTTAAGGGGCAACCTTTATACAGCTGCCTTACAATACACAATGGAATATGGAAAACAATTTTAAAAAAAATCGCAAATAAAGATTTGACAAATAGCAAAATTAAATGATAAATGTTACAAAAATAAGCGATTGATTCCAATATTCTGAATATTTGAGATCAGAAGATATCTTTAAGCATATCCACGACTGCATTTTTTCCAAATGAGCGGGTGCATTACTGTGTTGGTCATACATTATAACATACACTGTATCAATTATTTCCTTCCATACTATGCGTTTGCGAGCAGTGAAGAGTCTGGTTAGCTTCATGTTTATTCAATGTATACATGGTCTATGATTACATTCCACACACTTGGCCTCTAAACAGGGTCTTCCTGGTTAAAATAAGTGGTAAGATACATTTTAAAGGCCATCCCGCGAGAAAGCTGTCTTGCTGGTTTCTGACTGAGTAAGTCTCAAACCAGTCTGTTCAGCTACAGAGACAAGCTAAAAATGAAATTTTGCAGTAAGCAAGTTCAGATATTATACTTTGCAACAAGTGAACAATAAAGGCGCTGATCAGACTGCGTGGATACGAAGACAGGCCTGCGCCTTTATTGTTCGCATGCACAAAAATCAGGCTTTCTCGCGACGCAATCGAGGCCCATTTTAATATCTCCCACTGTGCATCCTATCCTTTAATCCTATGCCTGGGGCCCTTTAAAAGCAATAAGAGCACACGTGCCTGGCACGGGTATGATTGATTTATGAAGTGATTCTCTAATTTGTACTTATTATCACATATACGTAAAAGGCGCCACACAGTCTTAACCAGTGGACTGGTGTTTTAAAAACATAGATATGAGTCTTCATCTACATCCATAATTTGTGTGTGTGAGCAGCGACGGTTCTCGCTAGCCTGCGCATAAGCGGACATTGTGTAGAAATGATGTCATTTAATGGGTATATGATTGGAGGTAATTACTTTTCGATTTCCACACTTATCGCATATGCTTAGTCATTATGGCCATACACGCAAGTTTATTTGGTAGCATGCAGTACCCTGCGTGCGCTACTGCCTGCTTATCTAGTGGGGCTGGAACCCTTAGGTCTGTTTTTAGTCTGAGCCTCTGTTTACCACATGCACCGTCTTTCTTTATGTGCGCTCAGACACAACATTGGATCCGATGTGTGTGCGAGCAGCAAATGCCCTGGTGAGACTGTGCATTTGCCCAGGCTCGTCTGAGTTGTTGATAGTCACATTTATAACAGACTCGTGTGTCTTATTAGTTGGCATGTGTTTCAAAAAGTTTTTGCGATTTCGTGCCTGAAGTGGAAGCGATTTCGTGCCTGACGAAGCAGATTTCAGCTCGAGATCAAAGTACATTTTGCACTAAATAAAGCTATAAATACTGAAAATTTATAAAATATGTAAATGAAAACACTAATTTATCTAATTCCTAGAAAAAGATATCTTATTCTATCAGTGAAAGGCCAAAACAATCGGCTTATAAAGCATCACTATGTGTTTTGCCAATGTAACTAATGATCCATAATAAGCAATCTGCCCCTTCATTTTCAAAAACGGCTTTATCGATTTTTCAATTGAAGAGCGATTGCTAAGGGAGATAACAATGTGAAAGGGGTCTATTAAAAATAAAAAGTTATCGATGTGAAATTCCGTATCAGGCCTTGTGGCACTATCTTCTCCAATGTAAACGTCTCACGATGTACTATCCTGCCAGCCAAGAGTGACAGTGATGCCAAGTTTTGTTTACAAAGTTATCAGGGACTTAGAATCGATAGATCATTGGAACAGGATAGGATTAGTACGTTATCTGTCGATTCGCATTAGCCCAAGTGGAGTGTAAAAGTTAATGTTTTACTTAACAATTGTAAACAAAACACGACGTCACTGTCACTCTTGGCTGGCACGACAGTAGGTTGAGTGACTAAAATGTAAAGTTTCCACAAATGTAATTAACATATAAAACATCAAGCTTACTGATTTTGAATCTTTGAAATCATTTTAGTGTAGATCTATCTGTCAAAAGATGAAAATTAAAGGGGTGGACATTTTAAGTTATTTTAATTAATTAAATGCCTAATCTAATTTAAGCTTTTTGCTAAGCTTCCAAAGTGCCACTATAATCCATAGTTCTTATAATTTTATAAGCGTAAATTTGGTATGATTTTTCTTGCCAATATCAAGCATGTGTCTTCTTAGGTGCTCAAAAGAACCGTCTCAATGAAATGGTTCTTTTTTGTACCCACAACATATTTTTTTCTCACCAATATTAAAAATGTGTTTTGGGTGCTCGAAAGAACCGTCTCATTGAGACGGTTCTTTTGAGTACCCACAACATATGTTTTGGATGAGAATTAAATGGAGAAAATGGTTTTCCAACGGGCGCTCTTATCTGGAAGCCTGAATAAATCATAGGTGGGTTCGGTGCACAATTAATCGGTCCCATTCAACTCCATGTAAAAAGGCAGAATTCGAGCATCTGCAAATTTTTCCAGGACATTGCTTGGACTTTTTTCTGTCTGTGAGTGGCAAGATCTGTCATTCACCTATCAAAAAAGTGAAAAGACAACCTACCTTGATGATCTCGTTTTCTCAGCATTCTCCGTTCTTTGGGGAACAGTCAAAAAATCCGGGCTGAAATCCGACCCGCGTCAGACGTTACCTGGGGAGTGCGCCGGGGAGTCTGTGACAAAATAGTCCACACAAAGATGCATTTTTCTGCATCAGCCTGACAAACATAGACCAATGTTGAATCACATGTACATTTAAAGTCGAATAAAGCACACATTTGCGCCATAAAGAGCCCAGAAACGGCAAGTGATAAATCTCTAAAGGTACTATTTTCTTGGGCTACCAAACCGGATGACTGTAATTGTGTACTAACACCTTCAAGAATCTGCAAATTTTCGAATTTTTAATTTTTGTCTCTGTGACATATCAAACTCATATAGTTAAGCAAATAATCGCCCAAAAAGACTAACTCAGTCACCAAAAAGCGATACAAATCTAGGATTTCATATGTGACCCCCCTCGCAAGCTGACACAAGCAAAAGTTCAATTATTCAAAGTAGTCTGATGAAAAAGTTCATAGTTTCAATTATTTCAATGAATCTCAATAACCCAAAAGCAAAAAAGAAAGTTTAGGCATCTGTAAGAGTCATTATAGGATAATCTCGTATAAACTTTAGTTACAAAATTTAAAAACTGAAGCTAAAAAATCAAATTTTACAGTGATTTTAAGCAAAATTGCGAACAGTTTTGAGTCACATTTAAATTTGTCCCCAAAACCAAGCTACGTTGCACCCAAGCATGCTGAAAACAGCAATTTATACCACTTATTTTGTGTCTGAAGTAGAGCAGCTTCACTGATGAGTGCCTGATGCTGGACGAAACACATCATTTCATTCTAATCATGATCTACACTGCTAGTTCTGAATGTGAAGTATTCCGTAATTTACATGCTACCAAAATGGCCAGAGTAGGAAAGATTTGAGACCTAGGTCTAGATTTAATGCCCATACCATAATGGAAATTGCTCATCCTCTTTTTTTGATGAAACTATATCCCTAATTTGAAATTTCTGAAAAGACTGTAAGCAAAGATAACTCATTAGAACGGCCTCGTCGAACGAGAAATATCACAACCCGCTTAAGCACATAATACGAGTATCTGTATGAAAGTGCTTCATTGGGGGTTAGGTAACTAAATGAGCTTTAATCACTGTGTTATATCATTATCTATGTGAGGCGGTTCTAATGAGTAGCAATTAACAAAACAATTTTGAGTGTGAGGCAACTCTAATGAGTACCAAACAATACTACATCTTGCGTGGTCGAAATAAGAACAAAATTTGATCTCGGGTGAAGCTGGGGGGGGGGGGCTGCAGTTGATTTGTTTGCTTGAAAAGTTTAAGTTTGTGTTCAAATTAGTACAGCCTCGACCCGGTGAGTTGAACCGCCAAATACAATTGAATTTTATTGGTCTAAGCAATGAGGCCAGGGAACCTGCTTGGGGAAATGGTCCCGACCAGTCCCTGCAGATCCTCATCATTATGCCTTTAAGTGCCATCTCTATGAGGCGGTTCTGATGAGTGTAAGTATCCTAAGAGTGTTTTAATAAATACCCATATGCTAAGTCACCATACTCGTACAGTTAAAGTGAGTAAGCACTCATAGCACATTTCGGTAGAAAAGGGAATACAATCACAAAAATAAACTTGCACAGCAGTGCTAGCCAGTCTGCAAAAACGGAGTATCACGGTCAGCCTGCTCGGATTGATTAGTCAAATCCTGGTCAAAACTGTTCGTGTATGGCCATTTAATTGCATTTTCTGGTATATAATGCAATTTGAGTCTTTCCTCGAGAGAACCAGGCTTTAAAAATGATTTTAAGAAAAATTTAAAATTTAAACTAAAATTCATTAAAATTTTAAAATTTAAATTTCTTCCAAAAATAATTTCAAATTATTTCTATTTCGGTTCCTGATCTGTGTGGAAAATTTCATCTGAATTCATTGAAAAATGACTGTTTTACAAAGATTTTCGTTTTTTTCACCTTCTCTCTTATAGGGTTCGGTGCACAATTAATCGGTCCCATTCAACTCCATGTAAAAAGGCAGAATTCGAGCATCTGCAAATTTTTCCAGGACATTGCTTGGACTTTTTTCTGTCTGTGAGTGGCAAGATCTGTCATTCACCTATCAAAAAAGTGAAAAGACAACCTACCTTGATAATCTCGTTTTCTCAGCATTCTCCGATCTTTGGGGAACAGTCAAAAAATCCGGGCTGAAATCCGACCCGCGTCAGACGTTACCTGGGGAGTGCGCCGGGGAGTCTGTGACAAAATAGTCCACACAAAGATGCATTTTTCTGCATCAGCCTGACAAACATAGACCAATGTTGAATCACATGTACATTTAAAGTCGAATAAAGCACACATTTGCGCCATAAAGAGCCCAGAAACGGCAAGTGATAAATTTCTAAAGGTACTATTTTCGTGGGCTACCAAACCGGATGACTGTAATTGTGTACTAACACCAGGTGTATTATATACAGCTGATAAGGTCTGCTCTCCTCTGATCGACCTCATCTTTTGGTCTATCTGCGCCCTATCTAGGTTTCGTCTTTCGCCTAAGAGCCTTGAAACCATGCAGCCTTCATGGTGATCAGGGTCTCTTGAGCCCCTTTTATCCCACTTTTCGAGTTTCATCAATTCCTTCCCCTTGATAGATCGCAAAGAAGGATCTCTTATTTATATGCTCATAATATATATTTTAACAATAGAAAATATACTTGTACAGTCTTTCACTTTGTGTGTCGGTAAAATAGCCTTGCTGGCTAATGTTTGATATGTTAAAATTGAATGCCGACTTTAAATAAAGTTTCTTGTATCTTGGTAGAAACTTTCTTTTCAAATTTTAATCTTGACAGGACAGAGGCCTTGAGTGCCGCCACCCTTTACAGCAGACATTTAGCTGAAACGACAAGCAGAATGAATAAAGCCAATGGACTGAGTACGAACTGCTTTGGGGACGAAACGCAACATTTTTTTTCGCTTCAACAGACGAATTAGGAATGAAACAACGCGATCTGTATGATTTCTTATCTCCGAAACATTCTTTCTCTCTTTTTCTGCCATTGAATACAGATGACTAGTTATTTAAACAAAAGAAAAAAACATTTTCTGTGGCACATTTGTTCGTACAGTACACACATGGTGTTAGTACACAATTACAGTCTTCCGGTTTGGTAGCCCACGAAAATAGTGCCTTTAGAAATTTAGCACTTGCTGTTTCTGGGCCCTTTATGGCGTAAATGGGTGCTTTATTCGACTTTAAATGTACATGTGATTCACCATTGGTCTATGTTTGTCAGGCTGATACAGAAAAATGCATCTTTGTGTGGACTATTTTGTCACAGACTCCCCGGCGCACTCCCCAGGTAACGTCTGAAGCGGGTCAGATTTCAGCCCGGATTTTTTGACTGTTCCCCAAAGAACGGAGAATGCTGAGAAAACGAGATTATCAAGGTAGGTTGTCTTTTCACTTTTTTGATAGGTAAATGACAGATCTTGCCACTCACAGACAGAAAAATGTCCAAGCAATGTCCTGGAAAAATTTGCAGATGCTCGAATTCTGCCTTTTTACATGGAGTTGAATGGGACCGATTAATTGTGCACCGAACCCTATAAGAGAGAAGGTGAAAAAAACGAAAATCTTTGTAAAACAGTCATTTTTCAATGAATTCAAATGAAATTTCGCACACAGATCAGGAACCATTATAGAAATAATTTGAAATTATTTTTGGAAGAAATTTAAATTTAAATTTTAAAATTTTATTGAATTTTAGTTTAAAATTTAAATTTTTCTTAAAATCATTTTTAAAGCCTGGTTCTCTCGAGGAAAGACTCAAATTGCATTATATACCAGAAAATGCAATTAAATGACCATACACAAACAGTTTTGACCAGGATTTGACTAATCAATCCGAGCAGGCTGACCGTGATACTCCGTTTTTGCAGACTGGCTAGCACTGCTGTGCAAGTTGATTTTTGTGATTGTATTCCCTTTTCTACTGAAATGTGCTATGAGTGCTTACTCACTTTAACTGTACCAGTATGGTGACTTAGCATATGGGTATTTATTAAAACACTCTTAGGATACTTACACTCATTAGAACCGCCTCATAGAGGTGACACTTGAAGGCATAATGATGAGGATCCGCAGGGACTGGTCGGGACCATTCCCCCAAGCAGGTTCCCTGGCCTCATTGCTTAGACCAATAAAATTCAATTGTATTTGGCTGTTCAACTCACCGGGTTGAGGCTGTACTAATTTGAACACAAACTTAAACTTTTACAGCTAAACAAATCAACTGCAGCCCCCCCTCCCCCCAGCTTCACCCGAGATCAAATTTTGTTGTTATTTCGACCACGCAAGCAGTAGTATTGATTGGTACTCATTAGAGTCGCCTCACACTCAAAATTGTTTTGAAGCTACTCATTAGAACCGCCTCACATAGATAATGATATAACACAGTTATTAAAGCTCATTTAGTTACCTAACCCCCAATGAAGCACTTTCACACAGATACTCGTATTATGTGCTTAAGCGGGTTGTGATATTTTTCGTTCGATGAGGCCGTTCTAATGAGTAATCTTTACTTACAGTCTTTTCAGAAATTTCAAATTTGTGATATAGTTTCATCAAAAAAAGAGGATGAGCAATTTCCATTATGATATGGGCATTAAATCTAGACCTAGGTCTCAAATCTTTCCCACTCTGGCCATTTTGGTGGCATGTAAATTACGGAATATTTCACATTCAGAACTAGCAGTGTAGATCATGATTAGAATGAAATGATGTGTTTCGTCCAGCATCAGGCTCTCATCAGTGAAGCTGCTCTACTTCAGACACAAAGTAAGTGGTATAAATTGCTGTTTTCAGCATGCTTGGGTGCAACGTAGCATGGTTTTGAGGGCAAATTTGAATGTGGTTCAAAACTGTTCGCGATTTTGCTTAAAATCACTTTAAAATTTGATTTTTTAGCTTCAGTTTTTAAATTTTGTAACTAAAGTTTATGTGGGATTATCCTTTAATGACTCTTACAGATGCCTAAACTTTCTGTTTTGCTTTTGGGTTATTGAGATTTATTGAAATAATTGAAACTATGAACTTTTTCATCAGACTAGTTTGAATAATTGAACTTTTGCTTGTGTCAGCTTGTGAGGGGGGTCACATATGAAATCCTAGATTTGTATCGCTTTTTGGTGACTGAGATAGTCTTTTTGGACGATTTTTTGCTTAACTATATGTGTTTGATATGTCACAGAGACAAAATTGAAAAATTCGAAAATTTGCAGATTCTTGAAGGTGTTAGTACACAATTACAGTCTTCCGGTTTGGTAGCCCACGAAAATAGTGCCTTTAGAAATTTAGCACTTGCTGTTTCTGGGCCCTTTATGGCGTAAATGGGTGCTTTATTCGACTTTAAATGTACATGTGATTCACCATTGGTCTATGTTTGTCAGGCTGATACAGAAAAATGCATCTTTGTGTGGACTATTTTGTCACAGACTCCCCGGCGCACTCCCCAGGTAACGTCTGAAGCGGGTCAGATTTCAGCCCGGATTTTTTGACTGTTCCCCAAAGAACGGAGAATGCTGAGAAAACGAGATTATCAAGGTAGGTTGTCTTTTCACTTTTTTGATAGGTAAATGACAGATCTTGCCACTCACAGACAGAAAAATGTCCAAGCAATGTCCTGGAAAAATTTGCAGATGCTCGAATTCTGCCTTTTTACATGGAGTTGAATGGGACCGATTAATTGTGCACCGAACCCACATTTTGCTAAGTCACGGCCCAACCAAGTATCGGCTTTTACTTAAAGTAACAAAGAAGGGAAAGATCAGGAATCGATACATAATCAAGCACCACACCTGACCCAGGATACCACTGGGAAAGTGACAAATTCATAATTAGACATCACAAACGAGAGCCAAGAGGTCCCAGCAGTGACCACAAGGCATCAATAAACAGAGGTGCACAAATGCATAACAAATACAAGACAGAAGTAACATAAATGATCCACAAAAGAAGCACCGCCTTGGAACGAACAGTAAAATATTGTAATTGGAGGGCTTAAATAAAATCTCTTTAGAGAATGTGAGTAAGAGCAAAATAAACATTATATAAAATTGTTCCGTGTCCGGATCCAGAAAGATTAATTAAATTGTTATCATACCAAACTTAGGCATGGATCCAGGAACTCTAGAGTTTAAGTAATTTAAGTCTGGAAGTGTGTGTGTGGGGGGGGGGTATGTAGGACCGATCCTGTTCCTTACTTTTATAAATGACCTGCCGGATAACATAAGGTCTTCGATCTGTGGCCAATCATTGGCAAATGAAGTTCAATGTGGCCAAATGTGACTCTATGAGAGTGACTGGGTCATAGAGTGACTAGGCATCAGCATTACAAACAAATTCTCTTTGATTATTCCCTTCACAAGAAAACTTTGGAAAAGTTCAGTCAGCCAAATACCTTGATATAACCATCTCTGATAATATGGATTGGGGTCAACACATTTCAGAAATTTCAAAGCAACTAAGGCACTCGGTTTCCTTCGCAGGAATTTGGCTTTTGCAACTACGAGTACTAAGGAAGTTGCATACAAAACTTTGATTAGGCCTAAACTAGAGTATGCAGCACCTTTTTGGAGCCCTTACTCAAAGCTTCAGATTAATCAGGAAGAGAAAGTTCAGAGGACAGCAGCCCGCTGGACATGCCGGAGATGGTGAAACACAGGTAGTGTCGGTGAGATGCTCGATGTGCGTGAGTGTCATCTCTCGCGGCTTGTAGGGATCGGTTCTCCCTTCTCCTCTTTCATAAGATACATTGTGGTGCTGTGTCTATAGAAAAAGACAAGTACCTGACCCTGCTCACATTTTGAAATCTACCAGGTCATCAAGCAGTGCCCAATATTGTAGATACCAGGCATACAGTTATTCCCTGAAGATTTTTTTTTCCGTGGACTATTCCACAGTGGAATAGTTTTTCTCCTTCTGTGGTCAATTCCCAGACCACTGAGGAGATTAGGGCACTCCTAAATTAGTAAAAAGCACTGCCAGCAGATTCTTTTTTCTTTTTTTCTCAAAATTCTAAAATTTGCGTAATGATCAGTATCGATTGAGCAAGTGTCTAAAGAAAAAAAAGAAAGGGGGGGGGGGTGGTCAGGTGGTGAATTTTAGTTCCAAAACAAGATGGTGGAGCACTGCCTACATGGGTGTAAATATTTGTATAACTTGATTTATTGTGGAGTACTCCAAAGTGTCCAGTTTTCTTGTTTTAGGTGGTTGTTCTGGCACATAGAGTACTAATCCAGTCGGCCCAGTACACTGTACTATTGCCAGTAAATAAGTCATATGCATATCGCCTCTCCGACCTTTTATCCGCTAATGTTGTCTGCTGATAAACAAAATATTAAGCAAACAGTTTGGACGAAGATCCGGTCTAACACATTGTTGGGCCTGATCTGGATTCAAACAGTTATTGCTTAAAGGAGGCACGGTTTGTTTGACTGTGCATGTCAAAACAAACCTACTAATTATCCCTTAAGACAAAGTCGGAATCCAACTGTTTGTCATTCTGTTGATATTGACTGAATTTGTTTTGAAGAAGTTAAAATAATGAAGAATCAGCAGACAACACAAATGCTAAAATCATATTACCTCTCAACTATTTAACAAAAACTGTTAAAGAAGATAAATGTTTTATTTTTGTTAGCTGATATTAACAGTATTAGTTTTATTACTATGCCCAAGCAAATTCAGAAAAAAAAAACACCACAATATCAAACAGCTTGGATCCTGATCCTGTAATCTGTACCTGAGATGTAGGGCCTGCTCTGGATCTAAACTCTTTGCAAAGTGAATAAAGAGATGGAACAAGCAGGTGGCCCTAACAGGTGCAGCTTTACTGTGAATACAGGTATATGGGCAGCATAATGTGAAAAACTGTCTTTGGGTTTGTGATCAAGTAAATCTAAAATACAGTTTACCTGCTTGCTTCACCACCCAGGTAAACCGCATGTGTAGATCTCGGAGGGTGTTGGCTACCGGAGGTAAACAAACAGAATATGGATGGACAGGGTCTGTATTTATCCATTTTTATTTCTTATAGAGAGTTCCTTGGAGACGAAAGCAGCAAACAGGTTGCTTCTTTATTGTATGATAAGGACTCGGAAAGTGTTAAATGCTTTTGATATATGTCTGTAGTACCCAGGGAGACTTTTCAAATGACAATTGCAATATTTTCAATGAAATAAGGCTATTCTTTTGATCATAGCTGGAATTACACCAACCTTTGACACAAATTGCATGTGCCGCCACAATTCTATATCATTCTCGTGCATGATATATAAGAGTCATGTCCCCAAAATGCTATTTAAATATCAATACTTGAAATTTGCTTAAGGTCATATCATTTTGATGGTTAGCAAAATGTGCAGAGGTTACTTGACGGCTGGCATGCTTGCTATCGGAGTGACAGTGGTTTTGATTTCGGAGATTGATACATACTGCCACACACTTAGTGCCTGAATCTGATATAGTTTAAGCGTGCCAAGTTACAAAAAAATGCTACAAATGGAATACTACCAGGGAACGAAATTCAGAAGACAAATTGAGAGGTTTATCAGCTGTTAAGTGTTGTGAAAAGCGCTCATCTTCAGTCAGGGGCATGCATGTTTTGTCTACAGGCTTCGCACAGGCTTGAAAAGTACTTGAATATACAGGAGTGTCTTGAAAAATCCTTGAAAATTAAATTTGCCTTAAAAAGTACTTGAAAAACACTCAAAGACCTTGAAAAGTCCTTAAATTTTATCAATTACAGGAGGATTCAACAGTGTTTTGGAGACCTAAAATAGTATCAAATTGTGGTGCCTTTATTTGGTGCAGCATATGCTGCACCAAATAAAGACACCTCAATTTTATTCTAATTTTCTTGAACTAATATCTTTAGTAATGGACTCTAGCATTTCAGGCGTAGAATTTTAACGTGTAAATCAGTATTTTTCTTAAGACAGTAGAAAAGTCTTTTATGAGTCCCTGAAAAGTCCTTGAACTTTACACAATCTTGTCTGTATGAACCCTGGTCTAGTCGGTCAGGGAAAACGTGTTTTTATTCTGCATTGATACATTTAAGGTGAAATCAGTCTGCTTGAATTAGGAAGGGAATATGATAGCAAGGTTGGTGGGGTGGTGGTGGCGAAGGGATGGTCCCTGAAGGAAGATAAGAACAAGTGCCAGATCTATACCCGTTTTCTTCCCTGGCAACGCAGTGTATTAACAAAATGCGCCAACAGGGTTACTAAATGCAGGGTTCACATTGCTGCGCCCCCACCCACCCTCTTTATTTATTTATTTTCATATGTGACATAGGGTGTGCCCATTTCTTGTACCGACATCTAGCTTTGCACTGATACGCTTTCTTCGATTTTGTAAAATTTTAGTGAGAAAATGCACATACTTATACAAAAATACCAAATGTTCCCGAATGGGCAAGCTAATGTGATGTTGTAATCATCAATTAATCATGCGCGGATCCAGAATGTTTTGTCAGAGGAAGTCTAACTCAACAGACACATTTCTTTTAGATGAATGGAGTGAGGAATCAAAATACCACTAAAAGCGGACCATCATCAGCCCAACAGCAAAACGCTGGCGGGGCGAGGAATACTGGCTTAGTAGCTTTTAATTTTCCAGGGGATCTGGACCAGTATTGCTAAAGAGCCCCAAAGGTTTCCGACTTTCCAGGGAGGGGGCCAGGACCCTCTGCCACCCCTCTCTGGATCCGCGCATCTTAATCTTAGTTGAATGCGCCGACATAACTGAAAAATTGTTTACTTGGATATTAAGTGAAGATAAAAAAAACACGCAATAATGAACCCTGTACAGTTTGCATACGTTTTATAGCTGTACTCTTTTCGCCATTGCGACAGTAAAATAAAATACCACACGTATTTTAAAGCAATTTACCTTTTTGGTCTGTTGTCACTTCATTCTTAAAAGTATTAATATACATGTTAGCTTATCTGGATTTTCACTGCATATTTGTATAGGTGGACAAAGTAATCCATATAACAAATACCCGTAAAATATTGAAGATATTGCAGTTTCGGTGGTACATGTAATCCGTTCTGTTATTTTATCTTTTAACGTTTTTAAACTTTACATAGTAGTACAGGGCCCGGAATTACAAAGCCTCCTTAAAGTTAAGGAAGACTTAAGTTAAGTATTGATATTTCAACATGCTAAATAAATTGCCTGGATAGATGCAGTACTTGTGGTCAAAAGATATCATTGTGATCTAGAGAAAAAAATGAAACTATTTTGATTTTAATCAGTTTTAAACATTATTTTTCGCATCCTGATAAATCAATACTTAAGTGAGTAAGTAACTCAGTAAGTCTTCCTTAACTTTTAGGAGGCAGTGTAATTTCGGGCCCAGGTCCTCATATCCCGGTAACAGCAGCCCAAGCCCCCACGATGGCATCTTTTAAAGCAATATTATTTGAGCCGCGACATGAGATTTCCAACAATGTGGTATGCGCGACCAGCAAAGGCTCAGACCAGCCTGCGCATACGCACAGACTGATCAGAGCCTTTGCTTGTCGCTTGAATATTATATGAATATTAAGCTACTGGACGAACATAATTTGGAGTTTCTAAGCTTAAAAGAAGGCTACTCAGGCTCGTCTGAGTCTATTCATGTCAAAATGCCACATTGTTGGAAATCACATGATGCGGCTCATTTGTCATTCTGTAAGAAGCAATAAAGATGAGTTGTATATCTTTAAGATATTTTTAAAAGTTTCACACCGGATAACCGGCAATCGAAAAAGTTAATACTATCGACGAACGTAGATCAAAAATCGCTCGAAACAGGGTTTTCGATTGCCATTTGTCGCCCGATTTTTCGATTGTCATTTGTCGCCCGACTGGCGACAAATGGCAATCAAAAACACTGTTTCTAGCGATTTCCATTAGCATAAAACAACATGTATTTATAACATGTAGCTTCCCATTTCTGTAAAATCGAATGTTTGATTAGATCTTTCTGCAACTATTTGCAGTACGGCTTTAATTTATCTTTTGTTCAATAATTGTACCTGGGTGACGTCCTTTTCAGAAAGAGATGGGCAATCGGATTGTGAACTAGCTGTTACTCATTTAGAGTTTGGGTACAATATATTTTAAACAGATCAAGTTTAGTAGTTTTATAGTTGTGATGTTTGTTCTATTATCTATAATAGAGGCTCTCCCAGGAAGTATCTGTTCCCTTGTTCTTCTTAAATATTGACTTGTTTCCATATTTCATGTTTTATTTATTTCCCTGTTCTTTGACAATCTTGTTCCCCTCAATTTGGCATTTTCCCTTTCCCTAGAATAAAATGGCTTGTACAAATACACCCTAACTCGTGAGAGGGCCTCATTGTTAAGGCATACAGAGAACTCCTCTCTCAATTCCATGATAAAAATGTTTCCCTGCTAATAGCACGTTATTACAGTTCTTTACCATCGGATGACATACTTTGAATTTGACAGAGGAGGACTGAACATGGGAGTCGAAAACTCATTTCATTATATTCCCGTACTGCTCATGATATTTTAAGTAAATTACCAAATACATTGGAGAGAGAGTAGAGTGAGTAGAGAGAGAGAGAGAGAGAGACAGAGAGACAGACAGACAGACAGACAGACAGACAGACAGACAGACAGACAGACAGACAGACAGACAGACAGACAGACAGAGACAGACTAATGACAGAGAGAGACAGAGAGAGAGACAGAGAAAGAGATAGTAGAGAAAGAAAGAGAAAGAGGTCGTAGAGAAAGAGAGAGTAGAGGAAAAACGAGTAGAGTTAGTGCGAGTAGAGAGAGAGAGAGAGAAAGAGCAGAGAAAGAGCCAGTAGAGGAATAGATAGTAGAGAAAGAGCGAGTAGAGGGAGTGCGAGTATAGGGAGTGTGAGTTGAGGGGGTGTGAGTAGTGGGAGTGGGAGTAGATGGAGTGCGATTAGAGAAGGAGAGCGAGTAGAGAAGGAGTGCGAGTAGAGAAGGAGTCCGAGTGAAGAAGGAGTGCGAGTAGATACGAGAGAGTAGAGAAGGAGTGCGAGAAAGAAAAAGATAGTAGAGAAGGAGTAGAGAAGAGAGAGTAGAGAAATAGATAGTAGAGAAGGAGTACGAGCAGAGAAAGAGAGAGTAGAAAAGAGGTGCGAGTAGAGAAAGAGAGAGTAGAGAAAGAGCGCGAGTAGAGAAGAGGGAGTAGAGAAGGATTGCAAGTAGAGAAGAAAGTGTAGAGAAGGAGAGTAGAGAAGGAGTGCGAGTTGAGAAAGAGAGTAGAGAAAGAGAGAGTAAAGGAGGAGAGCGAGTAGAGAAAGAAAAATTAGAGAAGTAGTGCGATTAGAGGAGAATGGGGTAGAGATGTGTGCGAGTAGAGAAAGAGAGAGTAGAGAATGAGTGCGAGTAGAGAAAGAGAGAGTAATGAAGGAGTGTGAGTAGAGAAGAGAGCGTAGAGAAAGTAGAGAAGGAGTGCGGGTAGAGAAGGAGTGCGAGTAGAGAAGAAGGAGTACAGAAGACGGGCGAGTAGAGAAAGAAAGAGAAGAGAAGGAGTGTGGGTAGAGAAAAAGAAATTAGAGAAGGAGTGCGAGTAGAGAAAAGAGAAGAGAAAGTATAGGAGTGTGAGTAGAGAAGAGAGAGTAGAGAAGGAGTGCGAATAGAGATGAGAGAGTTGAGAAAGAGAGAGTAGAGAAGGAGTGCGAGTAGAGGAAGAGAGAGTAGAGAAGGAATGCAAGTAGAGAAGAGAGAGTAGAGAAAGAGGGAGTAGAGACAGATTGCTAGTAGAGTAAGAGTGCGAGTAGAAAAGAGAGAGCAGTGGGAGTGCATGTAGAAAAGAGAGAGTACAGAAAGAGTGCGAGTAGAGAAGGAGTACGAATAGAGAAGAGAGAGTAGAGAAAGAGTGCGAGTAGAGAGGAGAGAGTAGAAAAGGAGTGCGAGTAGAGAAGAAGTGCGAATAGAGAAGGAGTGTGAGTAGAGAAAGAAAGAGTAGAGAAGGGGTGCGAGTAGAGAAGAGAGAGTAGAGTAAGAGTGCGAGTAGAAAAGAGAGAGCAGTGGGAGTGCATGTAGAAAAGAGAGAGTACAGAAAGAGTGCGAGTAGAGAAGGAGTACGAGTAGAGAAGAGAGAGTAGAGAAAGAGTGCGAGTAGAGAGGAGAGAGTAGAAAAGGAGTGCGAGTAGAGGAGAAGTGCGAGTAGAGAAGGAGTGTGAGTAGAGAAAGAAAGAGTAGAGAAGGGGTGCGAGTAGAGAAGAGAGAGTAGAGAAGGAGTGCGAGTAGAGAAGGAGTGCGAGTAGAGAAGGAGTGTGAGTAGAGAAAGAAAGAGTAGAGAAGGGGTGCGAGTAGAGAAGAGAGAGTAGAGAAGGAGTGCGAGTAGAGAAGGAGTGCGAGTAGAGAAGGAGTGCGAGTAGAGAAGGAGTGCGAGTAGAGAAAGTGAGAGTAGAGAAGGAGTGCGAGTAGAGAAGAGAGAATTGAGAAAGAGAGAGTAGAGAAGGTGTGCGAGTAGAGAAGAGAGAGTAGAGAAGGAGTGTGAGTAGAGAAGAGAGAGTAGAGAAGGAGTGCGAGTAGAGAAGGAGTGCGAGTAGAGAAGAGAGAGAGTAGAGAATGAGTGCGAATAGAGAAAGAAAGAGTAGAGAAAGAGTGCGAGTAGGGAAGGAGTGCGAGTAGAGAAGTAGTGCGAGTAGAGAAGGAGTGCGAGTAGAGAAGGAGTGCGAGTAGAGAAAGTGAGAGTAGAGAAGGAGTGCGTGTAGAGAAGTAGTGCGAGTAGAGAAGGAGTGCGAGTAGAGAAAGTGAGAGTAGAGATGGAGTGCGAGGAGAGAAGAGAGAATTGAGAAAGAGAGAGTAGAGAAGGTTAGCGAGTAGAGAAGAGAGAGTAGAGAAGGAGTGTGAGTAGAGAAGAGAGAGTAGAGAAGGAGTGCGAGTAGAGAAGAGAGAGTAGAGAATGAGTGCGAATAGAGAATAGAGTGTAGAGGAGTGCGAGTTGAGAAGAGATTAGACAAAAAGAGAAGAGAAGGAGTGCGAGTAGATAAGAGAGAGTAGAGAAAGAGAGAGTTAAATTTATGCATCTAGTGAAAACTGATTAGATCGTACAGGTGCTCGTCTAAACAGCTGGTATACTAATTGCATTGCTACTTTGATCCGTCACCTTCACAAAAAGGTATGTGTCCATTTCTTAGTATAATGTTCTGGCATGTTATGTTACTGCACTGTTACTTTAATGTGATGCAAAGGGCTAAATAGATATGGTAGGCTACATGTAAAACAAACAAAACAAACTAATGCACATAAACACCCATTCAGTGTTGAACACAAACTCTAACAAATTGGTTTATTTAAGCTTGTTTCTCCTTTGATATGTTCCCCGCCAATCGAACCACTTGTTTTTGAAAGTGTTTGAGCGTTACACTTTTGTTTCCGTAAGCGAGAGCTTGTTTGTTGAGCATAATCAATTTGCCCTTCTCCGTAATCAATGTTAACATGCACATGCCTTCCCTCCGACAGCTACCCAACATACCTCCGAACGGAAAGCTACCTATAAACATGATACCACCGTCATGAAATTGCAAATAAATAAATGTTTTACATGTATTTTTGAATTGTATTTGACTGATTCATTCCAAAGAGAGGTTATACATTCCAGCGGTGGCTGTGAATCAAGTAAAAATAAAATAATAGATATGAATATTAACTGATGAATACGAAATATTCGTCCAAATTACTGCATTTCCGAATTCAAATGCAATTTAAACTCAACAGATTAAGTTTCGAAACATGTAATGTTTTCAGAGTTATCATCATTCTGTATACTATCGACCTATATGTTGTTCTTATCTCTCAAAACGACTCTAAATGAAATAAAATCGTCTCAATACAGACCATGTCCAACCCAAAAATTCTTTGTTTACCTCCGATAGCCAACACCCTCCGAGATCTATACATGCGGTTCACCTGGATGTTCACTATACATGCAACAACTGAGCTGGATCCATACCATATACAATATAAATGTGAATAAATGCAGAAAAAAATACTTTGCCATTGAATAAAATCCTCTCAGGATGAATACTGTGCAGAAAAAAATCCCCATGGGGAAAAATTCCTGCGGGGAAAAATTCCTGCGGGGAAATATCCCCGCGGGGATTTTTCCCCATGGGGAAAATAAAAATGTTAATATATACTTGAAACATACTCAAATGTGTCAAACAGATTGCAAGAGTGAACCTAAGCTTGATTTTAGACCCTTAAACAGATTTTTAAAAATCCCCGCGGGGATTTTTTCTCCAAAAATCCCTGCGGGGAAAAATCCCCGCGGGGAAAAATGAAAAATTGTTATTACTGGTGGACATTCATTTTTACACACCATTAACATGAGATCTTGTCATATTTGAATAAAAAGATGAGTTTTAGAATTTTCGAAAATCCCCGCGGGGAAATTTTTCGCACGGGGAAAAAATCCCCGCGGGGATGGTGAAAAATCCCCGCGGGGAAATATTTTCCCCGCGGGGATTTGCAAATCCCCGCGGGGATTTTGACCTTTGTCGTGGAATATTTTCTAGGTCATTACAGATTTTAAGCCAAAAACCTATAGAATTTCCTCAGTATGGTCTATTCTACTGGAAATAAGTCACTTTAGCTTTCTATGTCAACTAAAAGTACTAGGTCATTTTGCCAAAAACTGGTTTGGCAAAAAAATTCCGGTGGCAGTTAACTCCAAACTATCCTCATGAAATATGACATCTTCAACTTTTAATAAATGAATACTTTGACCCCTTTGGCCTGTTAGAAGTAAAAGCAGCATACAAACTTTCTGAGAAAGCTGAAGTAAGGTAAGATTTGAACTCAAACTTGATAAATAATTTAAAACAATATCTGGATTCCATGTTGTCCTATATTTAGGCAAAGCAGGCCGTTTGTTAAACACTCCTCTCATAAATTTCTTAACTAATACACTATTACCAATGTCAACTTGACCCTCAGAACACAAACTTGAAAATCCACTCAAAGCAGATCTGGCTGTCCCAATACCACTATACTGAACTCCTGATTTATACAGATCATATAAAAAGTCAATAACTAAATTTATAGAGGGTTGAAGTGGATCAATTTCCCGAGAACCTGAAAACTTGAGCCACTTTCTAAGGTAGCATTCATATTGTTTCTTTGTAGATTGTCTCCATGCTTGAATGATGAGGTCGGCAGACTCTCCCTGAATTCCTCTGCCTTGCAAAACTTCCCTGATACGCGAAATGCCCCCAGCTTCAGTTTCTGTAGTGGGTGAGTTCTTTCTGGGTTGTTTGGCTGATACAATATTTTGCTTGTTGGAGGAAGTCTTATGGGAAAATCCACAATCAGATGAGCCAGTTGAGGCCACCAACTTTGAGTTGTCCATAATGGGGCTACTACTAATGCTTCGGCCTCGTCTTCCACAATCTTCCGTAAAACCATACTGAGGGTGCTAAAAGGTGCAAAAATATAGACATATTGTTTAGTCCAAGATATTGAAAAAGCATCTACTGCCATTGCATTAGGATCTGGTCTAAATGAAATGTATTTTTCAAGTTTATGATTGAGCCTAGAGGCAAAAAGGTCAATGTCGGGTTTGCCAAACCTACACACAATTTCCTGAAAAATGTCCATATCTAAGCCCATTCAAGGTCCTCATTGAGATTAAGCCCCCTTGAAAGCTCATCTGCCTCTACGACCAAACAGCCTGCCACATGAGAAATGCTTAAATGAATGCTGCGGGAAATGCACCAATTCCAGATATCAATAGCTAATACATTCAAATATCTCTTCTTTCCTCCAAAATTTCTTAAATAAGCACAACTTGAAGTGTTATCACAATATAATTGAATGTGTGTATTGGACTCTGAACCACATAAGGCTTTCAGCCCCAAAAATATAGCCCTTAGTTCTAAAACATTAATGTGGTCTTCCTGTTCTTCTTGGGACCAATGTCCCCCTGTACGGAGGTCTTTAGTTTTGTCACATGAGGAGGACCGCCCCCTTTTACGTTCTAAATCTCCAACGCGAGAACACAAATCAGTTATTCCACACTGAGTCTCACGTAAAATTGGTCCTTGTTTGATAACTTCCTGTAAACTTTCCAAAACATTGGGCGCAGCCATTACAGGAACAGGAAGCGAACTCGCGCCTGCGCAACGATCTGTTGTCCCAGCGGCTGTTAAATTATCCTCCCCCTGATCCGAAGGTGGATCCAAGCGTCTACGATCGTCCAAATCTGACGGGTTGCCCTTCAAATTGCTGCCCACAGCGTCCTCTGACCCTGGGCAACTCATGTCCGGAAATATTTCACAGAAAACTGATTTATTCGCCTGTTCGAGAAATGGGTCACACCCAATTACCCCAAAACAAAAGACATCAAAGTTCCAAAAGTTTGTAGAGCAAATAACGCCCAAAGTCCGTCAAAAAATGACGACTACGCCTGTCCAAACAGGCTTACAGCGCCTTATGCGGCATACAGCCAAAAGGCAATATTGAATAAACTCGAAAACCCTTGTTTTCACGAGTTTAAAAAGTTTCTAATTAAATTTTAATTGCTTCCAGCATCCACGACAACCTCGTTATGAATTTCCAGCGATCACGTGACTCGTACTCTATGGGGACCCATAGGGGTATTTATGGGGATGAAATCGAATAACATAGGCTCTTGGCACGGATGCACAGGCTGGTATCCGCCTTTGTTAAGCATGCAGCGAAATAAGGTTTTCTAACCACACGGCCTAGTCATTATACTTATTCACAAGGCCTTATTAGGGAGGGCAGTGACTCAGTGGTAGAGTGCTTGACTCGAGGCCGAGGGGCCGCGGGTTCGAGCATCACCGGCGTCACTGCGTTGTGCTCCTTAAGCAAGACACATTTATCCTAGCGTAGTCCTGGTTCAACCCAGGAAGACCCGTCCCTGTTTAATTGAAATATTGTTGATGGGACGTAAAGAATCAGATAAAAAAAAAAAGACCTTGTGGATCATTTACGTTTTTTTTTTGTCTTGTGTTTGCTATGTCTTTGTGCACGTCTGTTTTATATGTGCCTTGTGGTCACCCGGGGTGGTCACCTGCTGGGAAAGGGCTGACCGCTTGGCTCTCGTTTGTGGTGTCTAACTGTGAGTTTGTAACTTTCCCATCGGTATCCTGGGTCAGGTGTGGTACTTGATTGTATCGATTCCTGATCTTTGCACCCTTACTTACTTTACATATCATTAGACTTGTACAGTCTTTTCGATAATATTAATGGGTCCACAAATATTACATAAAACATGTATAACCCATCCCTCCTTTTATACACGTCTGAAAGCTATAACCATGGATTTTTTTTGCTAAAACTAAAAACAATATGATAAAATTGTCTGTGCTATCTGAGAGGATAATGGGCTTTTTAGTATGAGCTTGGTAACGATGCGTGGGCCTCCTATATTGGTTGGACTGCACGAGGGTCTGGATGGGGGGGGGGAGGGGGTCTGGTATTCACTTTCATTACAAATTTAGCCCATTATCCATCTCATTAAAAATTTGGGTTATTCATTAAAATAAGACCAATTATTCATTAAAAGTAAGAAAGGTGGCAAAGAAATCTGAGTATTCACTATTCGTTAATTTTGTCTTCAATTCATTAAAAAAATAGGATTATTCATTATTTTTTAGGCCCTCATTATTCACTATTCACTATTTTTAGCTCATTATTCACTATTCATCAGAAAAAGAGCCATTATTCACGAATCATTATACCCCATCCAGACCCTCCTGCATGTTATTCCAACCTAATTTATCATGTACTTTTAAACTTTAATACCCCAAAAATTGATACAATCAGCATACATTGTATTTTATGAACATATATTTACATTTCCACTGCGAATCTTTAAATGTACCTTTGCATTTGAGATGTGGTTCATACCTTCATGAACAAATCGATTTCAGCCACACCCACATACGCGCCATTTGAGCGGGCAAACGTCAAATGCATCCAATGACGTTGCTTGTTTACTGACGTTTGCGTGACGTTGAACACGTATCGCCATGACGTTAAGCGCGGAAACTTGGCGTTTTGGCTATTCCAAACCCTACGTTATGTCTGATTTAATTCAAAATATCTGGAAAACCAGCCAAGTTAGGTGAAAATTGAAAGTTGATAGTTGACTGATAATATAAAATATAAATATAAGTAATAAATTCAATTTTCAGAATGTTCATGGAATCATGAATACTTCGGGTCTCTTGCAAAGTTAACGTGAAGCCCTTCGGGCTTCACTTACTTTGCACGAGACCCGAAGTATTCATGATTCCATGAACATTGCAAAAAATTGAATTCATTTCTTAAATGTTTCGAATTTGAGAAACTACAGGAATTTGGGACGATATTCTACCCACAATTTGGGTAGAAAAAGTTCTCCGTGACTACTGATTGATTTATGGGGTTGAGGATCGTAAAATGCATGGATTGCTTTTCTAGCAATGCATGACTAAATGCAAAAAAAAACTATGGGGCGCTGTTTTAGTATTTATTCCTTATTTATGGATATCCATAATTCATTTATGGATATCCATAATTCATTTATGGATATCCCAAAATCGTTTATGGATATCCATAATTCATTTATATCCATAATTCATTTATGGATATCCATAAATCATTTATGGATATCCTAAATTCATTTTAGGATATCCAAAAATCATTTATGGATATCCAAAAATGAATTATGGATATCCTAAAATTAGTTTGTATTTATGGAGATCCATAATTCATTTTTGGAGATCCATAAATCGATTTATGGATATCCAATATTCAACTGATTTATGGATATCGAAAAATGATTTATGGATATCGAAAATGATTTATGGATATCCAAAATTAATTTATGGATATCCTTAAATGAATTATGGATATCAATAAATAAGGAATAAATACTAAAAGGGCACCCCATAAAAACTCCACGAAGCATGGGTTATGTACCAGCACACTGTATATTAGAAATACGCTGTACTTCTAATTCAAATAACTTGTAATACACTTCGAGCTAAAAAAGGTCCTGTCCCCCCCCCCCCTAGAGAAATTTGCAGACATATCCTATCTTGAAGAAAATTACAAGCCTCATCTTTTAAGAGATGTTTGCATTCTGTGCTCCGGGGCGTTAGTCTCTGACAGCCTGTTACTTATGTTACTGTAACAAACTAAGGAAAAAGCAAAATGAAAGTTTGAGCTACAGAAAGAAGACATTAAACTATCTAATTATTCAAATTTCTTATGTAGTTTGCAAGCTGGATGCCTAAGCTACATAATATCAGCATTTTAAACAAAAATACAGCTTTTAATGGTGTTATATGCGTTACATAGATTAAATTTCCCTTTGAAAGTTGAAATCTTGACTAACATCATTTAATTTTACAGCCGATCTGTGCATTTTTTTCAAGTGTTTTTAATCTTAGTTTACCAAAATACTTATTCGACCAATTGAAAAAACTAATTTTGCTTTTCTATCACAAATACATTGTTTTATATGAGCTATTAAACAACCCAACCCCCAATTTTAAGTATCCTATTTTGTTATCTATTATTGAAGAAAAATATATGAAAATATTTGACGTTCATGAATATCTTACATTTTTTGCACTGTCTTGCTTATGCAATAAAGAATCATACATTTGCAAGTATGACATCAGGATCAGAGCACTTATTAAAGTATGTAACGTATGTTACATGGCATAATGAATGAGCAAGGAAATTGTCTTGGAAGTAAGTGATGATATTTCAGAAAAAAATGCTATTTTTCACATGTTTTTCTATTAATATCTAGCCTCTGGTGCCTAAGTCTTAGTAATTATAGTCATTGCTGATAACAAGCCCATAGAATTGTGTTACAGATGTAATATATAATATTTTTAACACATATTTCCTAATGCCTATAATACTAAAATATATAGAAATATAAATATAAAATAAAAGTTCTCATTTAAATGACACAATTTAATAAATATTCCTATTAAATAAAATTATTCAAAAACAATCTTTATTCAAGTCACCCTTACAATGTCTATCATTATGTCTGCTTCTATTGCAAAATAATCATCCATTATATCATAACCAGTAGAATCATGGCATAGAATTAGGACTGCAAACTGAGTACAATCCTGTTCCTCTCCACCCCTTTGGGAATTGTGCAGACATATTCTACCTTAAAGAACAATTCAAGCTGCAACAAATAAGAGATGTTTGCACTATATTAACCAGGGGGTTAGCCTGTAACAGTATGTTACGTACGTTACCATATCAATTTAAGAATAAATGAATTGAAAGTCTGAGAAACAGAAAGAATTTTGAGTGGACAGGATGTAAACTAACACAACAGTAAATGAAAGAAATATTGTGTTGTGATTCTACTAGTTGCAAGGAGGCGTGTGATAATAATGATTACCACAGAAGCAGACAACGACAAACGTTTAATATGAGTGTTAAATCGATGAGAATTAGTTTGGAACATTTCATTTATTGTATTGTCTTGTACAAATGTAAAACTATGTTTTCTATTTGTGGCTCTATATTTAGCATTATATGCGCAGTATTAGGAAATGTTTCCAAAAGGTCATTGATAACATCTGTAACAATAGTTAATGGGCTTGATAATCAGAAATGAATATAATTTCTAGCGTTTTGGCACCAAAGACTTATAAGTTCACATTAAGTGTCCTGAACTTAAACTTAATGACATCTTGCAGATATATAGACTAAGAAAATGTAAAATATCCACATGCTGCAATCTCTTTCATGTGTTTTACTTACACGGTAATGACAAATTGGCTTCTCCGTAAAACTAGGAGTAGGGCTTTGTATTAGCTCCTATAAGACAATATATTTAAGATAGAAAAGAAACTTGTTTTTCCTATTCATCAATTGAGTATGTTTGTAAAACCTAATAAAACAGTTTGAAACCAAGACATAATAGTTGTTTAACTAAATGACGATAGCCACAATTATGGCTTTTAAATTATAATTAGGTTCATGTAACGCACATAACACCACAGTTAGCCTTATTAATGTTAAACAGCTTCCATATGTAATAAAGACATCCAGTATGCAAAGTATAAGAATGTCAATTTATTAGATAATTTCAATGTCTTCTTTCTGTAGCTGAAATATTCAAATTTCTTATTCTCAAATTGATATAGGAACATATGTAACAAGCTGTTAAAGGCTAACGCCCCGACTTACAGAGTGCAAACTTTTCTTATTAAATGCACCTTGATTGGTTATATAAGATGTAATTTGTCTGCAGAATTCCAAAGGGGATAATGATGGAGCAGGCCCTTACTTAGCTTGCCGCAAAATACTGTTTGATGATTCTACTTATTACGATGATGATGATGAAACTGAAGCAGACACAATGATGGACGTTGTGTATGAAGTAGACTCAGATGATGAATAATTTTTAATATTTAGATTTAACATGACTATTATATTTAATAACTGCCCCTGTTCAAATGTGAAACAACCTTCTCTGTTTTTGTCCCTATATGTTTTAGCATTTTACATATTAAGAACTATATGAAAGTAAGTTTATTTATAACATGTGTAACAAATATATATTGGTTTGATAGCATGCACTGAATATAATTTCTAAGATTTAGGCACCAGGGACAATGGATTTAGAGGGAAACATGTAAAATATTTTCATTCTTAACACTATCTCTTAAGTAAATACAATACTCTTGCTCACTCGTTATGTCATGCAACATGTGTAACACTCTCTGATCTTAAAAACTTGGTGACATCTTGCAGATCTGTTAGCCTTTATCATACGAGTCAGCTTAAAGACCCTAAACAATGTAAGAAATCCAGCAGCTGCAAGGGTTTTTTTTTCACAATTTTAGTTCAATTTTTCAAACTACATTTCATTTATTTGATTTAGTAACGCATGTAACAGGCTGTTTCAGACTTACGCCCAACTTAGAGAGTGCAAACATCCCTTATTAGATGCAGCTTGAGTTGTACTTTTAGAAGGAATATGTCTGCGAAATTCCCTCAAGGAGATTAAAACATGTGTAGGCATATATTACGTAAAGACAACGAGCTTGCCCATTTATTACATCAGGTAACATATGTTACAGCCTCTGATATTAAAAATTTTGCGACCAACTTTAATTTTTATGAGCCTTTTTATATAAGCAAATTATTCCCAAACAATGAAAGATATTCATCAACTGCAAATAGTTTTTAACTTTTTTTTACTTTAATTTTAATACCAAACTTTTCACCTTAAAACTGGGTGGGGGTAGGGTTGTTTAATTGCTTATTCCAGAAAGAATATTTAAGATAAGGAAACAAACTTGAACTTTTCTGTTAGCTTATTGCGTATGCTAGTCAGATATGGTTAAAACATTTTGCAAAACATGTAGAGAGATTGTGAATGTAAATGATGTTAGCCACACTTGCAAATTTTAATGGGTTATCTGATTTATCTAACGCATATGACACCTTAGGAAGCCGCAATGTTGTTCAAATGGCTGTCATACGTAGTTTAGATATCAATTATGCAGACTATGTGAATAATTAATAATACATATTTTAATGTCTTTAATTTGTAGCCCAAACTTTCAATTTACTTTTTCTTAATTTGATAAAGTAACGTATATTACAGGTTCTTACAGACTAATGCCCCAACGCACAGAATGCAAACATTTCTTAAAAGACTTGAATTTCAATTCTCTACAAGATAGGATATGTCTGCAAAATTCCCTAGGGGGAAGGGGAGCAAACCCATTCTCAGCCATCCGTCTATTATCTCGATACATTAATAACTTAAACATTGGCGTAGCTCCGATTACGCAGTTACGCATGTGCGTACTAAATTAGTTACACTCAAAGGAGGTCACCTAATGTGGTAAAGTGAATTTCCATACCATAAGGAACTGCTCATAAAGGAAAGAATTCGCTCCCTCTGGGAGCAAATTCTTTCCTTTAAGAGAAGTTCCCATTTTGAAAAGTGAAAGAGAATCACTGCTTGATCCAGTGGTCTCCCTTTGATGTGCGTAATTTTTTCAGCGTTCTAGCTACGCCATTGCTAAATTACCTTTTGTACGGTTATAACCCGCGACTTATGATGCTGATTGATCAGGTGTTGCTATCTAGCGAACGCTGTTAAAACTTCTTTTCCCCAATTGAAGGCCATCATACTGTTATAATTTTTGAAAACCTAGGCTCTGGTCATTATTTGCATTCAAACAACGGTCTTCACTTTTCGCACTGATTTTAGGCTGTATTTTTTATGTTACGTGGATAATTTATGATCGTCTTTTATGTACTTTTCTAAGTAGAGCTAGGTTAATATAAACCCGAATTAATAAACTCACCAACCACAGACAGCAGTTAACGTTTTATAGATCCACTCAAACCCTACTTACATAGTAAAAATGTGGGTTCAAAGAGATTATATTGTTTTTTCTTATTAGGCCAAAACATATGGACCTGACTGTGTTGCATGTGAGCAACAAAGGCGCAGACCAGCCTGTGCACCTGCCTGTTCAGCGTCTTTGTTGTTCACTGGAAAGTAGGATAGCTGAACCTGGACAGGCAGAAATTCGCTAGTCTAGCTAGTCTCTGTAGCTGAGCAGGCTGGTTTGAACTCTACCTTATCGCATTCCCCGAAGACAGTTTTTCTCGCGACATGGCCCATATGTGCCAGCCAACGAGAGATCATGATATAATGGTCCCTTTCGCACGTGCATAAACCCATTTTTAACCCTATGTATACTGGGTACCCCTAAAGGGGTTCTTTGGCAAACAGTGAAGACCCAGATGAAATGCAGCACAGGGCTTCATTTCATCAGGGTCTTCACTGTTCACTAAGATTTAAACAACATTCAGGAACAGATCGATTTATAGTATTGATATATATTTTTTCATATTCTGGCTCTTCGGTAATATTGGTAATAATTGGGTTCTGACGGAATTCAGAATATTAATACCGCTTAAGCTGGTGCTAGGGGGCGTGAAATTTGTTGCACTTTCCATTAATTCTAATGAACTGACTCGATAAAACCGAGTCTGCTGTTTTCTAATATTGTAGGTTCTCTCTATTTCTGAATGTTCCGGTTTTCCGGACTATTTCAGGAACAGAAATATACCATAATTTTAGAAAATTCTACAATGTACCTGTGGCCAATAACAGTGCAAAATAGACAATCCAGTACTTATTATATCAACATGTTTGGGAAAATCCATTAGAATACAAAGGGTTAAACGTGCATGCATAGCTATAGCTATTCAATGGGACTAGAAGTGTGGGTTATGGTCTAGGTCATCATATATGTCCCTACGTTGTGCATTCAATACGGATGTGCTCGTTTTACATGCTATTCATTAGACGCTTTTTATGAGCACCCTCATAGGTAACTAAAAATCATTTTTTGTGAAAACGGGTGTCAGTTCATACATTTGTTCCCTGTTCTGAATTCATTATATTCTCGAAAATTTACTTTGACTTAAGTTGGAGGTACTTTGAGTCATTCATCTTCACAAGCGAAGTTTTCGTCGGGATTTACTTTTCAGATTAGTGAAAACGTTTGCGCAACCCTTGGTATGAGACACGATGTTATGCTAAAATTTTGAATTCTGCATATCCGACAAGATGCATCTCCGCGTTAGTCGTTACATGGCTTAACCCATGTCATGCATTACACTCATCCCTATGTTTTATCCTGTTAATCTGTAATCTTACAGCAGTTCAGTTGTAAGCATGTAGTTTCAATCAGAGTGGAGCACAGTGTGGATACCGACCTGATGGCCTCGTCAGAAGCCATCTTATCTAGGAGGGTGTGAATGGGGTTTACTGATTAGCGAATTATGGCCATAAAATTTAACGATTAGCGAATTTTTAGGGTTAATTTTATCGAATAGCGGAATGAGAGGTTCTAGTGATTAACGAATTTCGGCCTTAAATATCACGATTAGCGATTTCCTAGTTCATACGAGGGGGCAGTGAAGCAGTCTATGAATGGGGTTTACTGATTAGCGAATTTTGGCCCTAAAATTTAACGATTAGCTAATTTTGGCCCTAAAATTTAACGGTTAGCGAATTTTTAGGGTTACACTGCCGCCCATCTATTTGTCCTTGTCGAATTCGCGTTGAAAACGCATTGAAAACGCACGTAAAACGCATTAGTTTTCCAACGCGAATTTCAAAAATCCAATCAAAGCCCACTATCCATATGCGTTGAACTGCAGTGCAACGCAGTTACCTGTTAACCAATCAATAACTCAAGTATAGCAACGCAGTTCAACGTACAATTCGCGTTGAAACGCATGGTTGAACAGCCAATCAAAAAGGTTCAAGTGCGTTGCCAGATCTGTTACGTGTAAATCAATGATTATTTCATTATTGAAACCAAGACAACAGCGAAAACATTTTCCCACAAAACGCTTTGTTTATCGTTTCTTTTTCTTTTTTGTTTCAATGACACTCCCTCATTTTTGGCCATCGTTGCGAGATATTTCATGTCAGCTGACTTCACATCCCATTGCATTTGTTTAACATCGGTTACAATTCCACTATGTGGACCAGTTCATCGTGTTCAGTCCAACCATATCAAACAGGTTCGTGGATCTTTGTTATCAGGCCTAGGGATCAGGTTTCAGAACCTGAACCTGCTGCATTTTGATCAAATAACTGGCTTGAAGTCTTTATCGATCTATCTCTTCTTACTGGCTCGATTAAATATTAAATTTAGGTCTTCAGATGGATAGGCTCCTAGTCCAAGCCTCACAGGAGGTACTGTGTTTGGAGAGAGAGAGAGAGAGAGAGAGAGAAGGCTGTTTAAACTGTGTCGGAACCTACCTGCCCGGAACTGTGTTGCAGGGGTGCAGGCTGTTTTAGCAATGTCGGAACCTACCTGCTGGGTACCGTTTTACAGTGGTGCAGGCCGTATAAATAAAGTGAGAACCTACCTGCCGGGCACTGTGTAACAGTGATGCAGGCTGTTTAAGTAGTATCTGAACCTACCTGCCAGGCACTGTGTTGCAGGGGTGCAGGCTGTTTAAGCAATGTCGGAGTCTACCTGCCAGGCACTGTGTTGCAGGGGTGCAGACTGTTTCAGCAATGTCTGAACCTACCTGCCGGGCACTGTGTTGCAGTGGTGCAGGATGTTTAAGTAGTGTCGGAACCTACCTGCCCGGCACTGTGTTGCAGGGGTGCAGACTGTATAAGCAGTGTCGGCACCTACCTGCCAGGCACTGTCTTACAGTGGTGCAGGCTGTTTAGGCAGTGTCAGAACCTACCTGCTGGGCTATGTGTTACAGTGGTGCAGACTGTAAAAGCAATGTCAGAACCTACCTGCCGGGCACTGTGTTACAGTGGTGCAGGCTGTTTAAGCAATGTCAGAACATACCTGCCAGGCACTGTGTTACATTTATGCAGACTGTTTAAGCAATGTCAAAGCCTGTTACAGTGGTGCAAGTTGTTATGCAATGTCAAAACATGTTACAGTGGTGCAAGTTGTTTAAGCGGTGTCAGAACCTACCTGCCAGGTACTGTGTTACAGGGGTGCAGTCTGTTTATGTAGTGATGGAACCTAGCTACCGGGCACTGTGTTACAGTGATGCAGGCTGTTTAAGCGGTGTCAGAACCTACCTGCCGGGCACTGTGTTAGAGTGGTGCAGACTGTTTAAGCAGTGTCAGAACCTACCTGCCGGGCACTGTGTTACAGGGGTGCAAACTGTTTAGGCAGTGTCGGAACCTACCTACCGGGCACTGTGTTACAGTGGTGGAGACTGTTTAAGCGTTGTTGGAACCTACCTGCCGGGCACTGTGTTACAGTGGTGCAGGCTGTTTAAGCAGTGTCAGAACCTACCTGCCGGGCACTGTGTTACAGTGGTGCAGGCTGTTTAAGCAATGTCAGAACCTACCTGCCGGGCACTGTGTTACAGTGGTGCAGACTGTTTAAGCAATGTCAGAACATACCTGCCGTGCACTGTGTTACATGGGTGCAGGCTGTTTAAGTAGTGTCAGAACCTACCTGCTGGGCACTAGGTTACAGTGGTGAAGGCTGTTTCAGCAATGTTGGAGTCTCCATACCGGGCACTGTGTTACAGGGATGCAGGCTGTTTAAGCGGTGTCGGAACCTACCTGTGGGGCACTGTGTTGCAGGCTGTTTAAGTAGTGTCAGAACCTACCTGCCAGGCACTGTGTCACAGTGATGCAAGCTGTTTAAGCATTGTCGGAACCTACCTGCCGGGCACTGAAATACAGTGGTGCAGGCTGTTAAAGCATAGTCAGAACCTACCTGCCGGGCACTTGTTGCAGGGGTGCAGACTGTATAAGCAGTGTTGGAACCTACCTGCTGGGCACTGTGTTACAGTGGTGCAGGCTGTTTAAGCAGTGTCAGAACCTTCCTGCCAGGCACTGTGTTACAGTGGTGCAGGCTGTTTTAGCAATGTCAGAACCTACCTGCCGGGCACTGTGTTACAGTGGTGCAGACTGTTTAAGCAATGTCAGAACATACCTGCCGGGCACTGTGTTACAGGGGTGCAGGCTGTTTAAGTAGTGTCAGAACCTACCTGCTGGGCACTAGGTTACAGTGGTGAAGGCTGTTTTAGCAATGTTGGAGTCTACATACCGGGCACTGTGTTACAGGGATGCAGGCTGTTTAAGCGGTGTCGGAACCTACCTGTGGGGCACTGTGTTGCAGGCTGTTTAAGTAGTGTCGGAACCTACCTGCCAGGCACTGTGTCACAGTAATGCAGGCTGTTTAAGCATTGTCGGAACCTACCTGCCAGGCACTGTGTTACAGGGGTGCAGGCTGTTATAGCATTGTCTGAACCTACCTACCATGCACTGTGTTGCAGGGGTGCAGGCTGTTTAAGCAATGTCAGAACATACCTGCCGGGCACTGTGTTACAGGGGTGCAGGCTGTTTAAGTAGTGTCAGAACCTACCTGCTGGTCACTGTAAAACAGTGGTGCAGGCTGTTTAAGCATAGTCAGAACCTACCTGCCGGGCACTTGTTGCAGGGGTGCAGACTGTATAAGCGGTATTGGAACCTACCTGCCGGGCACTGTGTTACATTGGTGCAGGCTGTTTAAGCAGTGTAAGAACCTACCTGCCGGGCACTGTGTTACAGTGGTGCAGACTGTAAAAGCAATGTCAGAACCTACCTGCCGGGCACTGTGTTACAGTGATGCAGACTGTTTAAGCAATGTCAGAACACACCTGCCGGGCACTGTGTTACAGGGGTGCAGGCTGTTTGAGTAGTGTCAGAACCTACTTGCTGGGCACTAGGTAACAGTGGTGAAGGCTGTTTCAGCAATGTTGGAGTCTACATACCAGGCACTGTGTTACAGGGATGCAGGCTGTTTAAGCGGTGTCGGAACCTACCTGTGGGGCACTGTGTTGCAGGCTGTTTAAGTAGTGTCAGAACCTACCTGCCAGGCACTGTGTCACAGTGATGCAAGCTGTTTAAGCATTGTCGGAACCTACCTGCCGGGCACTGAAATACAGTGGTGAAGGCTGTTAAAGCATAGTCAGAACCTACCTGCTGGGCACTTGTTGCAGGGGTGCAGACTGTATAAGCGGTGTTGGAACCTACCTGCCGGGAATTGTGTTACAGTGGTGCAGGCTGTTTAAGCAGTGTCAGAACCTTCCTGCCAGGCACTGTGTTACAGTGGTGCAGGTTGTTTTAGCAATGTCAGAACCTACCTGCCGGGCACTGTGTTACAGTGGTGCAGACTGTTTAAGCAATGACAGAACATACCTGCCGGGCACTGTGTTACAGGGGTGCAGGCCGTTTAAGTAGTGTCAGAACCTACCTGCTGGGCACTAGGTTACAGTGGTGAAGGCTGTTTTAGCAATGTTGGAGTCTACATACCGGGCACTGTGTTACAGCGATGCAGGCTGTTTAAGCGGTGTCCGAACCTACCTGTGGGGCACTGTGTTGCAGGCTGTTTATGTAGTGTCGGAACCTACCTGCCAGGCACTGTGTCACAGTAATGCAGGCTGTTTAAGCATTGTCGGAACCTACCTGCCAGGCACTGTGTTACAGGGGTGCAGGCTGTTATAGCATTGTCTGAACCTACCTACCATGCACTGTGTTGCAGGGTCGCAGGCTGTTTTAGCAATGTCAGAACCTACCTACCGGGCTCTGTGTTACAGTGGTGCTGACTGTTTAAGCGGTGTTGGAACCTACCTGCCGGGCACTGTGTTACAGAAGGGAAGACTGTTTAAGCAGTGTCGGAACCTACCTGCCGTACACTGTGTTACAGTGGTGAAGGCTGTTTTAGCAATGTTGGAGTCTACCTGCCAGGCACTGTGTCACAGTGGTAAAGACTGTTTAAGAAGTGACAGAACCTACCTACCAGGCACCTGTGTTACAGGGGTGCAGACTGTTTCAGCCATATCAGAACCTACCTGCGGGGCACTGTGTTACAGGGGTGCAGGCTGTTTAAGTAGTGTCAGAACCTACCTGCCAGCACTGTGTTACGGTGGTGCAGGCTGGTTAAGTAGTGTCGGAACCTACCTGCCTGGCACTGTGTTACAGTGGTGCAGGCTGTTTAAGCTGTGTCAGAACCTACCTGCCAAGTACTGTGTTACAGGGGTGCAGTCTGTTTAAGTGGTGTCGGAACCTACCTGCCGGGCACTGTGTTACAGGGGTGCAGTCTGTTTAAGTAGTGATGGAACCAGGCTACCTGGCACTGTGTTACAGTGATGCAGGCTGTTTAAGCGGTGTCAGAACCTACCTGCCAAGTACTGTGTTACAGTGGTGCAGTCTGTTTAAGTAGTGATGGAACCAGGCTACCGGGCACTGTGTTACAGTGATGCAGGTTGTTTAAGTGGTGTCAGAACCTACCTGCCGGGCACTGAGTTACAGTGGTGCAGGCTGTTTAAGCGGTGTCCGAACCTACCTGCTGGGCACAGTGTTACCTGGGTGCAGGCTGTATAAGCCGTGTCGGAACCTACCTGCGGGGCACTGTGTTACAGTGGTGCAGGCTGTTTAAGCAGTGTCAGAACCGACCTGCTGGCACTGTGTTACAGTGGTGCAGGCTGTTTAAGTAGTGTCAGAACCTACCTGCCATGGACTGTGTTCATTGGTGAAAGCTGTTTCAGCAATGTCAGAGTCTACCTGCTGGGCACTGTGTTACAGGGGTGCAGACTATTTAAGCGGTGTCGGAACCTACCTGCCGGACACTGTGCTACAGTGGTGCAGGCTGTTTAAGCAATGTCAGAACCTACCTGCCAGGCACTGTTTTACAGTGGTGAAAGCTGTTTTAGCAATGTCAGAACCTACATGCCAGGCACTGTGTTGCAGTGGTGCAGGCTGTTTAAGCAATGTCAGAACCTACCTGCCAGGCACTGTGTTACAGTGGTGCAGGGTGTTTAAGCAATATCAGAACCTACCTGCCAGGCACTGTGTTACAGTGGTGAAAGCTATTTTAGCAATGTCAGAACCTACCTACCGGGCACTGTGTTACGGTGGTGTTAGCTGTTTAAGCAATGTTGGAGTCTACCTGCGGGGCACTGTGTTACAGGGGTGAAAGCTGTTTTAGCAATGTCAGAACCTACCTGCCAGGCACTGTGTTGCAGTAGTGCAGGCTGTTTAAGCAATGTCAGAACCTACCTGCCGGGCACTGTGTTACAGTGGTGCAGGGTGTTTAAGCAATATCAGAACCTACTGCCGGGCACTGTGTTACAGTGGTGAAAGCTGTTTTAGCAATGTCAGAACCTACCTACCGGGAACTGTGTTACGGTGGTGCAAGCTGTTTAAGCAATGTTGGAGTCTACCTGCTGGGCACTGTGTTACAGTGGTGCAGGCTGTTTAAGCAATGTCAGAACCTACCTGCCGGGCACTGTGTTACAGTGGTGAAAGCTGTGTAAGCAAAGTCGGAGTCTACCTGCAGGGCACTGTGATACAGTGATGCAGGCTGTTTAAGCGGTGTCAGAGTCTGCATGCCGGGCACTATGTTACAGTGGGGCACTGTGTTATAGGGGTGCAAACTGTTTAAGCAGTGTCGGAACCTACCTGCCGGGCACTATGTCACAGTGGTGCAGGCTTTTAAGCCGTGTCGGAACCTACCTGCGGGGCACTGTGTTACAGTGGTGCAGACTGTTTAAGCGGTGTCAGAACCTACCTGCCAGGCACTGTGTTACAGTGGTGAAAGCTGTTTTAGCAATGTCAGAGTCTACCTGCCGGGCACTGTGTTGCAGTGATGCAGGCTGTTTAAGAAGTGTCAAAACCTAACTGCCGGGCACTGCGTTGCAGGGGTTCATGCTGTTTTAGCTTGCAGGGGTTCAGGCTGTTTAAGCGGTGTCAGATCCTACCAGGTGGGCACTGTGTTGCAGGGGTGCAGGCTGTTTAAGCGGTGTCCGAACGAACCTGCCAGGCACTGTGTTGCAGGGATGCAGGCTGTTTAAGCGGTTTCCGAAGTTACCTGCCGGCACTGGTTTGCAGGGGTGCAGGCTGGTTAAGTGGTGTCGGAACCTCCCTCCGCGGCACTGTGGGACCGGGGTGCAGGCTGTTTAAGTGGTGTTGGAAACTACCTCCCGGGCACTGTGGGGCAGGGGTGCAGGCTGTTTAAGCGGTGTCGGAACCTACCTCCCTGACACTGTGGGACAGGCTGTTAAAGCAGTGTCGGAACCTACCTCCAGGGCACTGTTGGGCCAGGGGTTCAGGCTGTTTAATCGGGGTTGGAACCTACCTCCTGAGCACTGCTGGGCAGGGGTGCAGGGTGTATTAGCAGTGTCAGTTCCTACTTCATCAGCAGGTTAGAGGGGCA